>JACXIV010000008.1:8392323-8899085 GCA_014737475.1 Bombus confusus | reverse complement strand
ACTTGTTCCTTGAAGAGGATATTAATGTAAATGTTAAAAGATCTCTTGTAATTAAAAAATAAAAACTATTTGTGTGTGCATTCAGAAATATGGCAAGAAATATGTACACTGTAATATACTAAACTGTTTACTTTTAAAAAGTATTGAAAAAATAAATATAATTTAATTATAAAAAGAACTTTGATTGAAAATATGTTTCAAGAGATATACCATTAAATAACCAGGATGTGCTCCTTCTATAAAAACAGAGTTTTTATATATAGTAACACTTATTATATTTTTATAAACAAATAAATGATACACATCAATGTCTTTTGGCAGAAAATATAAAAAAAGTATATTATTTTAAATATTTTAGTTACTAGTTTAATAACAAATATGATACATAAAATTGTATTATGACTTTTATACTAAACTTTTACCAAAATTATAATTCTTGATTTCTTATGCCAAACATAAAATTTAATTTTCATTGTTAAATATTATGGAATTGAACTATAACAAATTAATAAAACTATAACAAATATTATAATATGAATTATTTTCATTCAAGAATAAGTCTTTCCAATGAATATAAAATATATTTATATACTAAAAACATTGCATACCATGCGATCCCTCTCATCCTCTATTGATGCAATAAGTTTACCAAATTCCTTAAGGCTTTGTGATATGTGAGTTTCGTCCTCAGTTTGAGTTTCTCCAATACATTCAAAACTAAAATTCTGCAATGTTTTGGAAAATGCTCTCTGCGCTCTGGACAAATCTAAACAAGTTAATAACTGTTATTTTCATTATCATAGATTTTACAATAAATATATTTATTCAGAACCTTATTACTCATATCTTCAATTATATAAATGATAAAAATATAATTATTATGAAATATAACATTATTCCATATGATATTACAACATAATTTATGATATGACAAAAATAATAAACAAAATTAAAATTTAGTATTAAAATTTAATCCATATGTACAGTAGTATAAATCAAATATATTTATATTACAAAATATGAATATGACGTACATTATAAATTAAAAAATAACCTAAACCTTAAAAAGGAATTTAGTGACAACTAATACAGTTGATTAAAAAATTGTTCAATATTATAACTTTGTAACTAAAATATGTTGCTGGAAAACATGAAAGTAAAACAGAATAAGATAAGAGCAGCTGTTACATGTGTACACAGAACCTTATCAACCTTGTGACAACTAGACTTACTTTTGGCAGCTAATAAAAGATCTTTGACCTCTTTGATGAGCCGTTTAATTTGTTGGCTGGTCTTCTCCAATTCACGCTCATGATAATGAAGATTCTCTCGAAAGTAAGGGCTATCGGTTAAGCAATCCGTAAACTCTAATGGTTTGAGGCCAACACCCATTATTCTTGATTGTATATTAAAATTCAAATGTCATTAATAAATCAAAACAACAGACCCGATAAATTAACACTTAGAATAACTATTATGATATATGATCATTTAACGGAGACAATATATCACAGAATGTGCATCAAAACACTTTGCAGCGCGAATTCTCTTTGACGTCAAGAAAAATCAGTTCACAATATTTCTTTCATTTATTGATAGTCATGAACGATACATTTCTGAATCTTCGTTAAGATTAATACTAAATCACTAGCACGATTATGTAGACAGGAGCTTTATAACGACGATTAAAGATCATGTACCCTCTTGAGTCAAATGAACTAACTACAGTTTAAATGGCGGGTTATTCAAAACACCGCGATATAACATACAATGTATAATATAAAATTATATATTGTGAAAACAAAACAATTACATAGTACTTTTATAAAAAATAATATATATTATGTGTATAATTATTGTTTTTATAAACTAATAACCTTTATTAAAATGTAACTATACATTGTTATTGTAATATTTTAAATAAATTTACAAAAACTACATTAACATATAAACCTTATAATTAAATAGCTACAAACCATTCTTTTTTAATAAATAGTTTCTCATTGATTTTAAAAATAAAAAAATATGTTTATAAAAATAGTTGATTAATATTAATACAAAATATATGTGTATGTATATATATACGTATGTATGTGAATGGATATATGAATATATAAACCTATTATGCTGAAATAAAATTAAGGATAATATAGTATTCAAAAGACTGAATATACGTATTACATGTCCATAAAACATTACAAAAAACCAAATTTAATAATTAAGTATATAACGCTACCAAATGATAAAAATTTCTACATTTTTTAAAATTTAATTTATAATGTTATAAAAATTAGAATAAATAAGAAATAATCAAATATTAAGTAATTTTCCAATTATTCCTTCTAAATGACTATTAAAATATCACTTACCTAAGAGTAGAAATTATTGTGAAAATTTGGAAGCAAGATTTGCTTTCTTAAATTGACTTGAATTCCATACATTTCTCATCCAACACTATAATGGTTTTACATTAACATAGCATTGTAATTAGCAAAATGACATTGCTTGTATACTTACAAATATCGATCTTCGATACAAAATGTCTACGTCTTGAACTTAGGCTTGGATTATCGTAATATTGAACATGAACAATTTATTTAAAGAATGGAATCCTACTCGTATATTGGTAATGGTATTTTAATGTAGTACCTGGTAGTATAGTTGTACCATAAATGAAAATGGATTTATACAAATTAAATAAATATAATTTTTTCATAAAAAGTTAAAAATCTAAAGCTAATATATGATTTTTGAATAAAAAATTTCTATTCTTATTAAATTTTAATCAATTAATGCAGACTATTATTTATGGACCCTTTTCATAAATAAATTTGCTAAAAGTTGGTTAGACTTCTTAATGCTGTTTCTTTCTTAGATTAATAACTTTCCCGATAGATCTGTCTTCTTTTTATTCCAAATCAGTGTTGAACATGAAACACTAAATTCGTCTTTAGTTGTTCGAATGCTAGTCGAGCTTGCGAACTATAAATTCAGTAACTTACTAGAGAGAAATGTGGTCAATTTTCCAGTCTATGATTGTGTGGTGTTTGTATAATAGGTTACATTGTGTCCTCTAAAATGACGTTTCTTACTTGTAAATATTATTTATTTGACACTAAATAATTTTTATTGATTATTAGAACTCGTTGACAAAAATTTTCACTATCTGTAAACTTGTGTATTATTTACCAATTCGTGTGAGGTTATGATAAGAAAATTAACTTGAGTCACATCCTGTATCCAATGTTTACTATTAGATTACTTTTTGGATCCATTAGAGGTAAATAACCTATTGTTTATGTTTTACTTGAAAGATTTAAATGTGATTTGTATTAATTCACAAACATTTACATAACCTCTCATGTAGCGTGCTTGTTTTGACATTCGCTGGATTCACGCTATGATTAAAACATATTCTCACACATTTATTTGTAACTTGTACATAACCCTCTGTTTCGGTAAATTTTATTTATTGATCTTATTTTTTACCTTTTGACACACTCTGATTGCATTAATTTACTATTATGTTTGAAATATTTGTTATAATATTTAAAAGGTGAGATAAGAAACATAATAGCCTCATCGATAAACAAATTGTATTAAAAAATGCATTTGTAAAATACTTCACATTAGTATTTTTTACAATTCATAACAAATTATGTTCTTATTCTTTATTAAATTATTATACTTAACTAAAATCTTTTCCAACGTTGTTATAATTTTTTATTTTGTATTGTATATATATCTTTTTATATATTTTATGTACTTAATATCATACTATTGTATTATATTGAATATAGCTTTATGTAATGTTTTGATATATAATTTTAAATTAATTTTATTTATAAATGTGATACAAATGTTTTCTTCTATTAATATATAAGCAACGAAAGTTCATTACACAAATTTTTATATTTTTTAATATATATATATATATATATATATATATATATAAATTCATTTATTGATAATTAAACTATATAAAAGATAATTTATTTAGATGAATACAAAATACTTTCTTTATCCCTTTCTGTTTCTCTCTCGTTCCCTCTCTCTCTCTCTCTCTTTCTTTCTTTCTCTCTCTCTCTCTCTCTTTCTTTCTTTCTCTCTCTCTCTCTCTCTCTCTCTCTCTCATAGATTATAATAATCGGACTATATTCTATATGATTATATATATAACTAATATTATAAATTACTAATATTAGCAATTTATGTCTTATATTAAACTCATTTTCTAGAATGTAATAATCTTAAAAATCTTGTAAAATTTTAAAAATTATAAAAAAGATCTTATAGTAAAGTATTTTATTTAGTTAAACATAATAACATGAATGTTTATTAAATTAATTAAATTAATATAATACAAATTTTTTGTCATAAAAATCATGATATTAATATTTTATGAAATTATTTCAGATTGTGAAAATTCATTATTATATCAGATATGACATTAAATGGTTTTAGCAATCAAAAGTTAAAATGATTGGTACAGCCTGTAGCTTAGAAGATGCGTGTCGGCAGGCTCAGGTAGTACTTTATTATTATTTTCTATTTTATTATAAGTTTCTGATTAATTCAAGTAGATTTTTTAATTTTAAATATTTACATTTTATATGCAGGATATGATAAATCAGGTATCCAAATGTTGGAAAAATGTTCAAGGACAAAATTCTATAAGTTTAGCTTGTGATAAATCATCTATTCAAAAAAAAGAACAGAATCATTCTAAACATAGCATTCAGTCTAAATTGACTAGATTATATTTTGAAGAACTTACTAAAGTTCCTCATGCAACTCCTGATTCTGTGTTGGTACGTACACTTCTATAGAAATAATATTTTTAATTTTCTTAATATTAAATATGTTTCAAAAAATTTAGTATAGATTAATAAATTAGTTTAATAATAATATTTTTATTTATGTAGAATAATCTAGAAAATGAATGTGATCTTTTGGGAAGATTGGTGCAAAGAGAAGGTCTACATACATTAATTGTTAATCTCTATGCTGGTAATAAAGGATACTCACTAGCTGTAAGAAATAGGTAAATATATTATACTTTTCTATTAAGTATATATTAATATTTATTTGCAATATATTTGGAAACTAAATTAATAATAGTAGATTAATAAATAATTTTAATTTAACAGTGATAAGGGAAATCAGTATGATAAAAATTCAATATTAGCTGAAACACAACTGATGGGTTATGAACAGGGTGAATTGCTTTCATGTATAGATAATGGTCAATTGCCTGCAATGTTGGCTGAGCAACTAGAAACCAATCATTCTCATTTATTTTATGATGGTTGTATAATAGCTGAAGTTCGAGATTATCGAAAAGCATTTCCTCATACTAAAGCTGAAGTTCACCATGTGCTTCTTAAGCCTACAACACAAGTGAGAAATAAAACAAATAATATATTATTATTATTTTATAATACAGGTTATTATTTTTCAAACTATTATATATTATTTTTATTATATTATTATTATTAAGTATTATATACTATTTAGTAAGTATTATATACTATTATATATTATTTTTCAAGCTTTTTTGTTTTTAATAGTAAATTGTGTTCATATTTTGAATAATTTAAATTTTTGCTGATAAAAAATATTAAAAAGGAAAATTGGAAACAATTTTTCACTAAAAATGAAATTTGAGAAATACTAATATAAGTGACAAGATAAGATAATAAATAAAATAATAATTAGGTTTTAACTAAAAAATTTAAATTAATCAGCATAATGTTTTAATACTTTTTAGAGTGTACTCTCCGATGTATCAACCTTGACTAGTGATGGTGATTGGAGTCATGAAGAACGATTAATGTTAGAATCACATTTAGTCGCAGCTACCCAAGGACCTCTTTGTCTTGATCCAAATCCTATTCCTAGCATAGTTACAACACGATTAAGGCAATCTAAATCTTTGCTTACTGATCACCAACTTATGCGACAAGCCAAAAAGTTTTCACAGGTAATTAATTGTAATGGATTAGAATACAACTGTGACTTCTATTTAATTTGTTTGTCTTTTTAAATATATTATATCGTGCTTAATTCGAATATTTGAAATATTTTACATTGTTTTGTTATAGGTTACAGTTAATCGTAAAAGAAAATTGGAACAATTAGCACAACCAGAGGGATTAACAATACAAGATTTAATGCAGAAATTAAGAGCAAAGAGGGGAGTAGTTACAACCACTGCCTGTCCAACGCCTTCTCTTACAGATCCTCCTTTACTTCCACCAAATACACCTATTGATGTTTTAAGGTACATTTCAGCAAAAAATTACTATTATTTGTCAAACGTCACTATATGTATTAGTAACAAATTTATGCTTCATGCATGATAGATTTGCAAAAGCATACGAACGCCCGCGAGAAACAAAAGACTGTTTGCCACACGTTATAGAAGAATATATATTAGAAACGGGAGGAAGTCAAGGTGAAATAGATCACATAAAGCTCTCAATTCTACAAAGACCTTCCAATTCTGAGTACCTGGGAGAGCTTTATATGGATAAGAATCATCGTGAAGGAGAGAAAAATGGATCTGCATGCCGGCGAGTATTTGCTCATCACTCTCTTTTTATCAAATAGAATTTTGTATTTTGTTGAAGTTATAAAAATTGATTGGACAAATAAATATTTGGAATTTTTTATAGATTTACATTAGGTACAAGAGTTCTGGCAAATCATTACATTCAACAATTTACGGAAATATTTACAGAAGAGGGTAGAAAGAATGTTAGAATAAAACATGTTGTACCAGGGCAGGTCCCTCGCGTAACATGTACACCCGGTATGCAACGAGCACATCAACAGGTATGTATACTACAAAAATGAAATTTTTATCTTATTATATGCATTTTCAAATAAATACCTTTTGGTTAATAAATTTGTTTTAGGCGCAGCAAGCAAAAGCAGCGCAATTAGTTGCTCAGCATTTACAACAAGCTCAATCTCAACATGTCGCGCAGCAGGTAAATTAAATATTTCTTGCTAAATATTTGAATAAAATTATTATACTTTTAATAAATGTAATAAATCTTAATAAGACTGTTCTGAACTAAATTAATATTTAATAATAATTATTTCAGATCTTATCAAGAGCTCAAGGTCAGTTAAATACTCTAGCTGGTCAAGTAGCTTCAATGAAAACTATGACAGAAGCCACTACTTCTGCACAAAATAACTTGACATGCGTAGATGCAACAAATATTCCACAAGTTATTGCTCAGAATGAGACTACGTCAATGAGTTCAGGGCAACCTTTAACTAATGGTGGATCAAATGCCTCCACATCTGTACAGATTGATAACTCTACTATGTCGGTTACTGATGGCAATTCCTGTAATGGATCTGGAATTTTAGTTTTTCAGCAGAAATTAAACAGTAATATTAATAATGCTACATCTACAAATGTTCCAGTTTTGGTAGGAGTTATACATGAATTTAAATGAATTATGTGTAACATTATATTTTGATGTTCAGACAATTTTACATATTTCTTTATTTATAGCAAGCTCAATTGCAAGCTGGAACACAAAATTGTATTACGGAAACCGTTAATCAGAGCCAAAATGAAATACCATTTAAAAAACATTCTACTAATCCCGCGATAACAGCTCTTGTAACATCTCTCATGAATTCTGCTCAACAATTTCAACAGCAAGCTGCAGGTTTGTTATGATATTGATATAAACTGTAATACAAAAAAAGAAAGAAATGCTAAAAATAAAAGTATTTTATTAAACATTCTTTCAGCAAATGCAGCAGCTGCTGCTATGAATAGTAATGCACAGACTACAAACAAGTCAAATAATGCTGCGATCCTTAGTTTGTTAAATAGTAGTCCTGCCAATTTGACGCAACAGAAAGTCCAACCACGAAGGATCTCTTTGAATGCTTCCATCCCATCTAGAGTTCTTAGTCATGGAAACGTCATTAATGTCCCTAATACAACTGGTCAAGTAAGTCAATTAAGCTTGTACTTATACGTTTTTAACATTATTCTGAAATTCTAAGAAATATATTTTTAGGTAAGGGTGAGTTTAAGTTCAACTTTAACAGGACAATTAAGTTGTAAGCAGCAACCGGTCAAAGCAACAGCTGTGAAATTAGCTCGTGTGCAAGATCCTAATTCGACACTTGGATTATCAATGTCAGGACTTTCAGCTTTGTTAGCAGGTAAATATTTGAAGATACACACAAGATGCAATTAGTATGTATTTTTTCTATTATTTCTATTTTGTCTTATTTAAGGTGAACATAATTAAAATTATGTATTATAGGGACGCCATCTGCAGATAATCCAATACCAGGAATTAACTCTGGTTCTTCTCTACTGGAGCGGTTAACTGCTTCTTCCAGTCAGAATAATCAATCTGCGACACCAATGAGTACCCCACCATCAACCAATGTAAATCTACAGGGCGTAAATCTTACTAGTCTTTCGAATTCCATCAATGGTCTCCAAAATGTTCAGGTTGTGGAGAGCTGCTTATTTCTACATATGGCGTAGAAGATGAAATACTACTGTACTATTCATTATACAACAGGTATCATTTCCTGGACTATCACAACCCATTACGATGTCGCTAAATGTGTCAGCAACGACGGGTTCCGTTACACCTACAGGAGTCATTGTTTCTCTGCCTATATCATCTGCAACTAATACTTGCACCACGGTTTCTAGTGTTAGTTTTTTTGTATTTTATGCGTCTGCTCATTTTGGTTGGTTTAACATAAAATGTACAAAAATTTTTCTGAAATATTGATTTATATTTTTAGATGGTAGCTACTACAGTTGTTACAACAGCTATTGCTGGAAGTACACCAACAGTAGTAATAACTAATCCTGCCAATACTCATTTGTCGTTACCAATTGGTAAGAATTTTTTCTTCTTGATACACTGATTCTAACCTTCATATTAAATTACTTTACTTAATATATTGGTGTTTGACTAACAAAGATAAGTAAATGTTTTATGCCTATATAAACTGAATAATTATGACACATGAAATAATTTGTATTTTATTATACAATAAATGTTGTAGCCCAAATAATACCTTCAGCAGTCAAAGGATTATCGCAACAAAACATACGTAGTAGTAATTCTGTTACCCTTGCACAGGTATTTATAAATTATATATTGTGTTATATAATATGTATATAATAATTTATTAAAGACCTAAAATGAGATAAAGATTACTTCTTAGGGTGGACAGGCAATTCAACTTGTTGGGTCTCAAAGGCCACGACTTAATCATATAGCGCGTCAAGTACAACCAAATCAAGTTAAGTCAACTGTTTTATCAAATCAATTAGTAACTGTGGCTAAAACAGTAACAGCCAGTCAGTTAATACTATCTGGTAATAAACAGGTGTTAACTCCTATAATGGGTAAGTTACCATATATACCATGACACAATATATTGTTATTTAAAAATAGATTATAGACAGTAACAACAGAATCTATTGTTTCTATATTATTATACAATTTCTATATTAATGTATAAATATTTTTATATAAGCTGCTTAATTTAATCATGTTTAGGACATTATATTAAATTTTTTTTCAACAAATAAGGATAGTGTCATGTTTTATAGCAGCAACGAAACCAGTGCTTATGGCGTCCCAGACGACATCTTCTTCCCAAGTAGTACCTGCAAATAAACAAACATTATTGACAAAATCCTTGCATGCTAGAGCTTCTACAGGGCAGTGCAGTCAACAAACTCAAAGTCTTGGAGTGGCAACATTATCACAACAACAAGTATGTATTTTTGCATAGTTTTATTTAATTTTTATTAGTATAAATTTTTAGTTAAGAGAAGAAAATTACATATTATAAAAGGTGTTGTAATATAAAAGAATGTATATACTTTTGAATTTATTTAAAATTATAAGTACAATTTGAAGATTATTTATTCTATAGTTACAGAGAACTCTTGTTAAACCTGTACAGCTCCAACAGTTACAGTGTTTAACTACACAACATAAAGTAGCGGTTGCAACTGGCAATTCGCAAAACAGAACTCAAATTGAGCCTCAGAGGAATTCTACATCTGGCCCTGGGGAGGATCCAGCCTGAACATGTTCAAATAATTAATATTTCATCACACTGAAATAATTGGAGCCTGCCTATAAGGAATGTAATGAGGTTTTTATATATTAAGTTAATATGACATTTGAAAATTTTAATTATGCATGCAATTATAACTGTAAATTATACAATTTTTATTCGTGAACGATCAATGTTTATCAGCAAAGACATATTTTATAAAAATCAGCATAGTATATACTTGTGCACATGTGCAATAAATTATTTCTACAAAAAACGAAAAAAAAATTTCTGCCTCAAAATGTTACTTTGAGGATGGTTTCAATTATTGTACATATAACTTATACATACAATATGATTTGTTTTATATTAAAAAATATAATAAATATTCCATTTTTTATTGACCTCGACCCTTCTTTATATCACTGTTATTTATTTCGAATAAAAATATTTTGTGATATACACTTTTTGTAAAAAATCGGTCGCCACTAGCCGCACATTTAGAACTAGTACAGACGAGCGACCTTATCCTCAGGATATCACTATGATCATATGTCTGCTTTCGTTGTTCTTAACTGGGAAAACAAATAAAGACATATGATCGCAGCGATATCGCGCGGATAAAGTCACTTGCTGTATCGGGCCTTATGTTACTTGATATGTTCACATTAGAATCATTACAAATGTGTGGGATTATCTCGAGACTAGGGAATCGACTTGTGATTCGAGATGAATCTCATTAAAATTTGAATGGAATTCCGATATTTTCGTATTTCTGAAGATTCTGAGATCTCGCCCGATTCCACCTGAATTCTAATTTATCCTAAGTTCATAATGTTAATTCGTTAATAATCATAGACAAATAAAGTAAATTAAGTTTTGTCTTAATATTTTTATTTTATTAATTATATACATATTAACATGTCATAATTTAATATATAAACTCTTGAAGATAGCTATTTTTCAGTACTATTCATAATTACAAATACTGAAACAACCTTCAAAATAATTTTTCATAATTCAAAATAAGTATAAAATGTTATTTATATTCTTAACAATTGCAACAAAATTTGTAAACCGTTAGTTTCATACGAGAGTACACAAGAAGATATCTAGAAATGAAATAAGTTAAAATACAACAAATCTTTCATCCAAATTAGTAATTAATGTTAAAATAAAATTACATAACTTATGTATGGGATCGAATGGAAGTTACAAATATATAAGCCAAGTCTTTTTTTCCGGGCTATAAAGCCGAAAAAATAAATAAATTTCAATTATGTAACTATATACAGTTTTTAACACCATAAAACATTTTTTATATACAATTTACATAGATTAAGTAATATACAGTATCACTTTTTAAACATATAAAAATTAATACATACAGTAAGGATCATAACTAAACCAATAACCACAAGTTTTGTATAAATCATTATTTATTGTTAGGAATATAGAAGAATAACAAAAAATTAACATTATAATTACTTTTATCATAGTTAGAAGTAACTTAATAAATTTTTTTCAATAATTAGTGTCTCCTCGTCTAGCAATGGCAAAAAAAAATAGATTGGGGTTAGGTTTAATATAATAAAATTAAAATTAATATAATAGATAAAAGTAATTATAATGTTAATTTTTTGTTATTCTTCTATATTCCTAACAATAAATAATGATTTATACAAAACTTGTGGTTATTGGTTCAGTTATGCTCCTTATTGTATATAACATTTACGTAAAAGTTACATGATAATAATCTAGGATGTTCTTATACCTATATTATGTCAATACATATATCAAACATATAGTACAGTACATATACATATAAATACAGCAATTTTTTTTTAATAATAGTACTTTTAATAATAGTAATTAAATATATAACTTGTGCTTTTTATAATTATTGCTATAAGTCACTTATTACATAATGATATTTAGTTCAGTGTATGATACAAAAATGTCATTCTTTAACCATAATTAAATATCCTCAACAGTGATTACATCAATAACAAACAGTATAAAAATTTTGTATATTAGTTGGCATTCAGTTCCAGCTGTATGCAATAAAAAAATTTGTTTTCCTATTCTAATTTAAATAATTAATTTCATTATTTGTTTAAGTATTTATTGCAAATAGGAACCGCACAAATAATTTGGCACTGCTCTGTGTCAAAAAATATATATATAAATATTTTTGCTAAGTATAACAGAATTGTAAAAGGAGAAAAAATGGGGAAAATAACTTACTTAGCTCTCATGCTTAAAAGCACTATGATTAACATATGAAACTTCTAACAACACTCAACATAAAATCCAGATAAATATCTTTTATGACGTACATTTCCATCATAGTCAGCCTCTTTCTTGGAGATCTATTCATACTTGATTTACAAGTATTTAATAATGATGTTAAATGTTTTTTACCATGATGCATTAATAATAAAATACTGCGTATGCTCTGTTGAAGATACTTCTTATATATATATACATATACATATATACATATATATATATATCACATTTTTATATGGTTACTTGTGTTGTATCTTATATTTATCAGTGCATAACACAGACTGCCCTCGTTTAATAAAAGTGTTTTCATCCATACTCTTTACTTCTTTAAACGACATGTTCTTCAAATGTTATAAAAAATTTTCAATATTGAGCACACTGATACTATTTTTCTCTATAATATCACCAACATTATTCACTACAAAAATATGCATACTTGATAATATAATTGACTATAAATAGTGATGATACTCATTCTCTATATCAATTATCATAAGAAAAAATCTATTTTACTTTAAATCTTTAATCATTGTTAATCCATTTCTGATTGGAAAATTGGTGGGTTGGAAACTCTTGTTGTTTGCAAATTTTTACTTATTTCCCATTCGCTCTCTGGATCAGATGTATTTAACACTCCCAAAATATCATCTTCCAAAGACATTTCTGATAAATTTTCTATGCTTTGTTGATTTGCATCAGTATATAGGGATTCTGTTACAGCTAAAAGACAAATATTTCGCATGTAATTTATTTATATAATATATATACAGTAATCAGTAGCTAAAATACTTACTATCATTGAGGGTGTGTTGAGATAACCATGTGGGTGTATCCCACTCATCGAATTGTAATTTTGTATTATTTTCAATTTCTTCTATAGATAACATTGCATGTGAATCGGAGTCTGTAACGTCAAATATCTCTGTCACTTGCACTTTGTTATTATCATCCATGTAATAATATGCCATTACAGCTTCTTGCTCAGAAGTTACCTAAATATTTAAAAAGAAAATTTAAATTGTATTGATATTGATTATATATAATCATTAATAAATATTCATTGTTTACCTGAAGAATATTTTCAAAAGTATCATCAACAGTTGAAAGATTAGACATATTTATAACACAATTTGATGTATTACCATTATCCTCCCATGCTTGTCTGAAAGATATAAGTTAAAATAAGAAATAACAATTATTAATTAGAAGTTCTAAAATACTATTAAGATTTATAGACTTACAATTCATTGTATTGTAACGTCAAATTTAGATTTTTCTTATTTTTATATAAATTATCAGTCTTGTCTGCTACTTCCATATCATATATGTCTAAAAAATGAGAGATATTAATATACAAAAAAATTTTATTTTTTATAATTAGTATAAAAAATATAAAAAATTCTATTTACTTGAACCATATTCTGTAATGTCTAACTGACATTTAATAGTCTGTGGCACTTGGTAATAGGCATTGATTTTAGGAAATAGCATACATAATTCGTTTAATAAAAATGTTCTTAATTCTAATAGGTTTCTTCGCAATTTAGGTACATTCAAAATAAACCTGAAAATTAAATAAAATATTAATTTATAGACAACCATTATGAAATTAAGAAAGTATACGCATAGTAAAAAGAATAAGTTATAGAAGCAGAAAGTTAAGATTTTTGACATTAAATGCAAATAATTTAAATAAATAACTTAAATAACTTTCCCACAATTAAAAAATTCTATTTACTTCAACTATGTATGTAATGTTTAACTGACATTTAATAGTCTGTGGCACTTAGTAATAGACATTGATTTTGGGAAATGCCATACTTAATTGGTTTTAAAAAAATGTATATAAATATAATATATATACAATAATAATATGTATATAAATATATATATATACATATATACGATGTACATAAATGCATTATAATGCATTATATGTGAATATATGGAATGAAACTTTATAAAATTCTTATTCATAGTAATAAGAATTCTATTTATAGTAAGTATTTTCGATTTATGTATTTTCCAATTTCATCTTCCATAATTGTATGTTCAGATAATATATAAGACATTTTATATAGCAATACATAAGAAATTCAAAGCTTACCAAGAAGATGTCATATTATGTCTAGCACAAGACATCTGTGGAGATGTATGAAGAATATTGCCAATTATATTGTATTCCAAGGTGTGACTTTCTATCTTGTTACCAATCAGACTATGACCACATGCATAATGTTAAATATGATATTATACATAATGACAATATCAAATAAACAAAAAAAAAAAAAAAAAAAAAAAAAAAAAAAAAAAATGCCTTCAATCAGAAGATTAGAATATGAGACAAAGTAAGTTATGTTTTATCAATTTAGATGATTACGGGAATTTCAATATAAATATGATTTTAAAGCAATATTACATAGAGTGAAGTTGAAAGGTTGAAAACATAAGTTTGATTCCTAATGATCACTAAGCATAAAAATTGATAACCAACATTAGTTACTAGATAGAAAAGATATGAATATACTTACTAATTTTACCACAATAACAAGTCTGTATTTATATGTATTATTAATTTTTAATTTAAATATATTACTTTAGTAGCATGCAATTTTAAACAAGCAATATATCATGCATATTAGTTTCTTATTCCATTGATACACACAACTCTATCAAATTATGTAAACATTATAAATGCAATATATACATTAATTATTTCAAAAATAAAAGACTCATCAAAAAGAAAGAAACAAATGACGCAATGCATAATAATATACTTACTTTGTGAAAGTTGCATACACTACATCAGCTGGCAGTGTACATGGTAGACTAAGTAATGATAAAAGTTTTACACTTCTATGTTTAAATAACCAATTAATGAGGCCTTTATTAGCAGAATCAATTGCATCTTGAAATATGGTCATAACTGTTTCAGGTAAATTAGATACTAGCGCTTCCTACAAAATATATGTGTACATTTACGCATAAGAAATATTCTTATTGTAACTTACATTGCACTTATCAAAGTTATACCTGTCTATGCATTTTACATTCTAAGCATTCAGGATCATAATCCATGTTATCGTCAAGAGTTTCTGAGACTACAAATGTGGACTGTACAGCTAAACATCGGGTACAATTAAGTAAATTATTGCGGTGAAGAAATCTTAATGCATCATCAAAACCTTGTTTGCACATGTTTGAGAGCATCTGTAAAGGCAATTTTTAATAATATTAAAACTCTTTATGATTTAATTTAGTTAATTTTTATTCCTTAATATCCTTTCTATGTTATTTTATCTCTTTAATATCCTCTCTATGTTACAAATACTTTATATAAACTTACCTCTAGATTTGGTGGGAAAAGTATTCTTGCAAACCTGTATATATTTTGTCTAGAAAGCTCAATACTTGTATTGGCGAGATTGACCTATTAATTACAAATGTTCATTTATTATATTTTACATGCGATTTAGTAATTTATTCTTTAGTAATCTAGTAATCTAATCTTAACAAGAACAGTTATTCGTAAATTAATTATGAATAATCATAAGTAATTTACATGGAAAAGTTGGGAAGAAACATCTCTAGGGCAAATATCACTTTCTCCACAAAAAGGACTAATTGTAATAGTATTTTCATCAAGTGTAGGAAGATTATCACTAAAACCACCATCCATATATCTAACACCATGAAATCTTGGTGGTAAGAGACCAGAAAAAATTGGGACAAATGCACTAGCCAATAATGCCTATAAAAGAAAAGTTTCAATATTACAAATTTAAATTTATATAAATTTTTAGTTATATAAATTATATAAATTTTAACGTGAATATTGTTTCACCTGCAATAAGTCTTCCCTAGACGAGAATTGTGAAACAATTACATTTCTTCCATCGTATACCCTTGTTAAGGAAACGTGAAGCTTGCCGCTTACACGTATATGAGCATCATTAGGAAGATGCTGGAACAAAGATAATATTTCGCTATGTATTAAAATATTAACAACATGAGTTCATTTTAGAAATGTCTACTGCTGTGTTTAATAACTTTAAAAGTGTAAATATCATATATTATTTTTGCAAAATTCGAATATTTATATTAATTTTAAATTATAGTTAATGGTATATACCTTCTGCAAACTTTCTAACAATATCTCCTGTACATTAAATGATGGACTAAATGGACCAAGAGTTCGTTGTCGTGCTTCACGTGCAACGCGTAATACGTTACTTGTGATCTCCCCTATAAAAAATGTGTCCTTATAATTATTATAGGGAACAACGACTAAGAATAACTTAAAGTAAATTATAGAAATAAATTTCATTAATTAAAAATAAATTATATTAAGATTTAATTGCATAAACTCCGTTTAAGTAGAAATTTAGTTTAAATCGTATATACCGAACTATGCAATCTGATAGAAAGCAAATAAGAAGCAAATACCATTGATGTATTTATCTTATCCCGAATTTACAATATACTTCAATTATATCAAGATTAAATTGATTGTGATATGTACATATCCCTATATCACAAATATAGGTACACGCAAAATTATATCTATAGCGTGTGTTCATTTATAAGCTGTGAAAAAAACATATGTATATAGGGTCAGAAAAATGAATAATATGTTTCATAAATTGATTAATTGACATTATGAGTTCATTACAAATTAAATGTATGAACTTATATTATGAATTAACTAATACTATAAGAATGTAAAGTCAATATTTTGCAATTTATTTAGCATTAATGCATCAGCCAACTTATACGATTTAACGCTACGAAGCCTCATAATAAATACTAAAGATTGTATGTATGATTTCATAGTTCCTACCATCGTTTTACATTATACTTCCATTATACAACGTTGAGTCTACTTAAATTATCTTACTGTTTCAAAGTTAGACATACTTCCTACATTTATTACATGGTCGCAGTTACAGTTCGTTTAAAAGTATATGATTTGGTTAATGACTTAATGATTAAAAAATGGACAAAAATATGGTAAATTCTTATCCAGCAATGTTATAATTTTTACTCTTTTCACTTTTTATAAATTCATTATACTATGCCCCTTAAAATTACCTTACTATGTACTTGAAATTACCGTTTAAAATTAGTCATAACATTAAACATTTAATATCTCATTTAGAAATCGTGCAAACAAAGTCAAAATAATTTTTATCTTTACACGAAACGTTGAGTGCAAGATAATAATTAAAAGTGAACATTATTATTATAGGTAGATGGAATGTGATTATCATGCCAACAGATAGGATTAAAAACATTAATGAAAGTTCCTTATATTGGGTTATTGCAAAAAGAAAACAGAAATATGATAGATTGAAAAAATTCTACACAATTCGAACTATACAATATTTAATATTACTGATAACTCTTCCGAAGCTACAGATAAATTATTATCAAATGTATCTTAGATTGGCAAAGACAGCACGATAAGAAAATCTTACGAACTAGAGATCTTAAACTACAAAACGCCATCACTAAAGAAGTGAAACAATTAATCCCAAATCACTACAATATAGAATTTCACGAATACATAACGAAACTATCACCTAATGAAGACATGAACTATTCACTCTGGAAATCTACCAAAAAGAAAGGTACCTACTGAGGAAGGATCTAGATGATAAATATTCAAAACACAACTAAAACAGTTTACCAAATGTCTTTCTTGGACAAATTATAAAGTGCATTGGAGTTATAAAAGAAAAGAAAAGAAAACAGTTATAAAACCTACCTTCTGGCAATACTTTAAATGGGAACGCTGGATAGGACCCTTAATATTCCTATACGAAGAAAAACAAATTCCTTGAGCTGCTGATCCACAATATAAAATTTGGAAGCGATTTATTACTACGAACTACCTGGCTGAAATCTTTAACATCGTAACGTGAAAGAGAGATTGTGAGAGAAAGCATAATATAAAAGATCTTAATTTAGATGATTTTTTATAGAAAGTTCAGTAATTTATAACATAAATATAATTTTGCGTGATTAATTAAAATAGATACAGCCGCTTCAATTTCACGGATTCCGTGGATTAGCATTACCTTGTAAAAAAAGTGGTCAATTCTTATTTATTCATATATATAGCCTTATCTTTTATCGTATGAATTGGCATTGCCTTTCTACAAAAAACAAATATTCCTTTGTTTATTTTCTGATTAGGACACTTAAATCACGACACTGATAATTGACACTTTTGATAAGAGAAACTACAATGATCTTTTTAACTAAAAGATTCTTTAAAGAAAAAAATTCTTTTATTCGTTTTAGAATGAATATCTTGATGTTTCTTCATAAAAAATTTATCGAGATATATTATCGACATTGCGATTATCTCAGCATAAAAAAGAACAAGAATAATAGGTCATTGTTTTTTTTAAATTTCGACGCAGTGTTAGATTACCAGCCGCGTACAATCCTCATATCAAATTACTCGTCTGTATTTGCTGATATTAATTAGACTTTAACCATTTTTTTCGCGATAACAAAAATCCTGAATAATGGAAATAATTGATACTATCGAGCTGTTTGCATACCAGACGTTTATATTTCTTGCAGTTAATTTAAAAATGACCTTTTTTTTCTAAACATGAATGACATGTTACAGTTTATATAACACGTGTAACAAATATGCATCTTAGAGACCATGTAGTTATATAAATTGAATAGAGGTACTAATTTTTTTAATACTAACTTTAATACGTAAATACTTAGATACAATTACATATTATTAGGCTATGGATATTTATGCAAATTCATATTTTTTGAATATCGTAAAAAATGGGGCTGAAGTAAATAATTGTTCTCCTTAATAAAGATTATAATGAGTACTATATTTTGCATATTTTGCATATTTTACATATTTTCGTATATTCTGTGCATTGTCACATCTGCAAATTTTCCATAAATGAATAAAAGTCCGCATTACATATTCATATAAAAATATTGAAAAAATAGTATACTTATTACAAATAATAGAGAATTACAATAATTTCTTAATTTATCCTGTAGGTATACTCTTATTCTAGGTATACGAACCAATATTTCATTATTTTTCTGTATCTGAAGTGTTAAATATGTATTATGCATTAGCTGTCGAACTTGTTTCGTTTTCAGAATATGTATGTATACTGTTTTAAGTGCTTCGTAGCTGCATCACTTATCGCTTATTACAAACGTATTGATATATACTTAATATACGCGTTATGTAGTAGTTGCATTAATCTGAAAACGACCTTAAATGTGTCTTTTCGGTAGGATAACATTGTGAAAACGTTTACGTCATAGATTATGTACATGATTATAGAATGCTGTCACGCATAAGTATTAGAAATAAAATTATCACATGTTAAATTACGTACATATACGTATAAAAATTGTGATTGACTTAATTAATATTTTCAATATGGTCGAATTATTTAATACTGATTCTTTACATACATATGAATGAACATTAAATATTACTTTAATTAAAAATCATATATTGTAATAAAAAAATAATATTTAATGTTTGATTGCATATATACATTACACATAAATATGAATAAATAATTTTTTTGAAAATGTTGTATTCATTTATTAAAGAAGCTTATTAACAATGGAATTTGATAAGACTGATTGCTACATACATAGTAGTAATATATAATACGTAGTACACAATAATATACATACATATTTGAATCATCGTTTCGAAACAATAGGAAAATACCATCTATCTTTTTGCAATTTAATATTAATTTATTAATATCGAGACTGATTTGTGTATGTATGAGTATGTCTTTAATCTGTTACCGCTATATGTATTTAATAATTCTATATAGAATGATACGGAAGTAATGACGAAAAAAAGATATAAAGCGATATTGTTAATTTGGTAAATAAATATGATGTATATTGAAGGAAATGAAATTTAATCAAATAACTGATATATTTTCGAAATTAAAAATATAAACATATAAAATGTAAACTATGTAATATCTGTGTGAACCAAATTAATCTTTCTTCATTTTAACATTGGATATTTCAAACAAATCTTTCGCACATATATATTAGCATTTTACATATATTACGTATATTTCGTAAGACGTATATATGTTCTGACTTTATATGTAAAACATTTGTACCCGTGCCGTCTATGAAAAACGTTCCACGTAATACATACTTATTTCAAAACATTTCCAAAGGATAAATAAAATTATAATAGATTTTATTTGTACTATGTTTGTTGTTCTTATTATTTAAACTGTTTTAACAACTATGTAATACTAATCGTAAATATTTGACTGTAAGTGAGTTATCAGTTTTGTATTACGAAAGCATCGGATTTCTAGTTGGCCATGGTACTGTACTACAAGATAGGATATAAACACAACAGTGAATTTATAAGCGAATATATATATATACGAAACGATTAAGAATTTTCGCACTCTATATATTTTGTGCGTATACATATTTATTCCCAATTTATATTAAAAATCATCATAGAATACTTTTTAGTAACATTTATATAGTTTTTCAAACAACTAATTATAAATCTTCATTTTTTAAATTTGTTGAGTATATAGAAATTTATTGCTACGTTTTGATTAAACGATTAAATGAAATTACTTTTATATTTTATCTTCGAAATATTTGATAAAATATTTGACCATTGTGATATTTACTAAAATAAAAAATACTTCTCTTTCACGCAAAGTGATAAGTTTTTATTACAATAAAAAATTTTCAGTAGTGCGCAGTAACTCATGCCAATATGTCCGTTGTAATTGCTTCCATTATATTATATATTTATTGTCAGGCTTACTCACAAAGAAAAACATTTGATAAGTGTTCTTGTTACTACTTCCAATTTGCTTATTCTAAGCTTGACCTAATTATGAGATTCATTCCCAGCATGACCAAGTTCAAACAGCTTCTATCAATAATTTTGAAATTTTATAAACAATAAGAAATGTAATATAGAGACAAGCTGAAGTGAAATAAATTATATTTAGCTGCATATGGTGAAATTTTAAAATACAATTATAATAATTACGTTTTATAAATTTTATGTCATTTATTCACATAACCAAAAAGAAAATCATTTACATGGGCTACATAACAAATTAGTAATGATGAAGATAAATTTTGACAGCTATATTTTTTTACATTAACAGCACATAAACATGGCCTTAAGTATATATTAAGTTGCAACATCGTCATATTTTATATTAAAAGAGTAAATAAAGATATTTACGATTTAATTACAGCGTGAAATCACCGGAGCCACCGAGACAATTTGTTTAACATGTGCGCAATGGATACAAAACGTAAGATCGTGTAATATCAGAAAGTCAATAAATCGAACCATAACATTGAAAAAAACTAATTATTTAAGATACTATATATCTGGTAGATATATATAAACAAAGGAGTTCACTTACCGAGGGGTAAGTCACAAAGAAGACAACAAGCAGCGATAGCACCAGCCGATGCACCACTAATCTTATCCAAAAGTAAATGTGGAGCGTATTTCTTAAAGCACACTGCTACACCAACATGGTAAATACCAAGGAAACCGCAACCAGCAAACGATAAATTCATTTCGGAATTCTCTTATACGTTATGTCGCTTATTGTTAATTCGTTTAAATCGATTGTCAAGAATAATCGTATGATAAATAAAAAAATACTGATTCCCTTTCTTCAACACTATGAACATCGCTCATAAAGAAAGACAGTATGAACGACGTACTTCGCACGACGTCCACGTTTCAACTATTAGTAGTCCTTTGCAGCAGCAACAATAGTCTTCCGAAACTCTCGAGTCTAATCTTGAATACGATTGAAAAAAAATACATGATGTTACAAACAGCCAGAGAGATAATACACATTTGGTGACGTACGGTTTGTAAATACTTGTCAAGTTCCTGATTGGTCGATCTCAATCACATCCCAATGGTGTGGTGATAGCTCCGCCCACTCAGCGTTCTTAAACTCATTCAATGTGTAATACATATTTCTACAGGTGCACGTGTTTTCTCAACAATATGATTGTCTTAAAATGCGTTCATGCTCATTTAATAAATAACTTTTGACAAATCGTATTATGATTATTTAGTGTAAGTAAAATTTGCTAAAATGATTATTAATGTCCTTTTATATATGGAACATTCTTTCTCCTCATATTTTTTTTAAATATTGTATTTATGTTAAACAATTATTAGCAATTTTTCGATTTTCATGTATAAATATAGAATTTAATTGACAAAAATAGAATGACAAAATGACAAAAGTACACTCATAATCAGATACCTCCTAGTTTGTTTTGGTAATCAATGAAAAATATAGATTTGAAAATGATTATTATCAAAGAGGAATTTCTCTCATGAATGCTATTAATTAATGTATGCATTAAACAGATGATGTTAGTAGATTTATATTTAAGTTAATTTTAATATTATTTAAAAATAAATAAAGTCAAAATATTATAAATAAAATTTTATTTTATCTTGTACTGCTAAACATAATCAGCTTATATGGTTTGAACTAATTGGTTAACCACTTAGGCTCTATCTAGGATTGGTTGGTTTTGTAAATAACAGTTGATTATGAATTGATATGGTTTTTAAGTACTTTCTATTTTACGTAAGAAAGTTATACTTTATATTGTGAATTATATTGATTTCATAAATATAGCATTTATAATGTAAACACTTCTTAAATTAAGGCTTAATTGTATATTTCCTTGAAAATTAAGTTTAACCTTGAATTTACTTGGTATACCATACATGTTTCCTATTTTGTTTCTTGAAAATTTATGTTTAATAAAAGATGCTTGGTGTATTTTATCATAGCTTTATATGTATTAAATGGGATATTTTATAAAAATAAATTTCAAAATTAATATTGATTATTTGATATTTAAAAACCATATAAATTTTAACTAACTGTTAAAAATTACAATATAGATTTTTAAACAAACTGCGTATTACAAAGGGAGAAGACATTAATAGTACATATAATTTTCCGATCAGAAAAAAAAGAGAGAGGAGAAAAGACAAAAGATATTGAATACCGAATATAAATATCACATTAAACGTAAGCAGTTCCAGTCTCAGTGTATGTTTTTTGACATTTTCGTATGTGACATATAACGATATAACCAATAAATGATTATATGACTTAAAATAATTTGAGAGAAAAACAAAGTTGAATACAATGGATGAAAATGAACAAACATTACATGGGATTCATGGAAATTCCAATGTATCTAATGAAATGATTTATCATGCAGTATACATACCTGAAGAAAACATTGATTCTTCAATAGAGAACAGTATTAAAGGTAAATATATAAAAATAAATAGTTATCTTGTTATTTTTTTTTATAATCTTGCAACTATTAATTGAATGAAATAATAATTCACATTTAATTATTACAGAAAATATTCGAGTTTATCAAAATAAAGCAGAAGCTTTGAAAGTAATTAAAGAATTTAAGACTGGTCGTCTGAAATCATTTAAAAAACGATTAGAAGCTGAAGAATATGCTAAAACTGGCTTTGAGAAATCAAATTATGTGAATAGTACCTTAATAAATGCAACTGTACCTGCAGTAGAAGAAAAATCAAATAATTTTAAAGCTCCACGATCTCAAGATCTGATATGTTTTAAAAAATTAATTAAAGATGGAGATTTATATGCTGTAAAAACTGCTGTATGGGGAAATCCGCGATACTTAATTGGTAGTGGAGATACACCTGCAATTCTGCAAGTAAGTTTACAGTTGATAATTATGTTTAAGAAAAATATAAATTATTTAATATACATATATTATGCTATATTTTTTCATTATTACTTATTATAGGAAGGATGCCGTTATAATGCATTACATATTGCAGTTAGGGCAGACAGACCTGATATGTGTGAGTTAATATTAAACACTGTTGGAAACACAGACTTCATAAAGTTACTTTATGGTGATGAATGCAAGAGTTATGTGGATCGTGCACAGATTATGTTAGATTTATATTTAAACACACCTGACAAGGGATTGAATGAAACTCCATTACACTTTGCAGTCAAGTTTGGTTTAAAAAATGTAGTTCGAATTCTTGTTTCATATCCATGTTGTATAAAGACATTACCAAATAAATATAAACAACTACCAATAGATGTACGTAATAAAATGTTTAAAACTTTTCTATTATTGCTTTTGATTTATAATCTTCTATTATTTTCTATATATTTTTGTAATTACTACTCTATAATATATCTTAATTTAGTTTTTGTTAATATTACAGATAATTTGTACTAGAACATGTCAAGAAGATGAAGGATTAAAAAAAGAAATACGTTTGCTACTAGAAGATCAGTATTATGTACCTGTATTAAGATCAGATGATAATACATTACAACCTGTGATTGGGGAACCTTTCTCTCCTACTAATCTTTTGGTATGTTACAATATTTCAATTTATATTGTATGTTTATAATATTTTAAGTGGATAATATTTTTGTAGAGTTTAAATACCGATCCAATTAGTCCACGTTTAGAAGTACGTGCATTTGCTGGACCAATGACAAAATCTCGAGCATTAGAATTTAGAAAAAAGTGGAAAACGCCACCCCGCCTTCGTATGACTCCTATTAAAAAAACTGATGATGAATTTAATGCTATAGATAGTCCCACTAATAATTTAGCTTTAAGATTACAAGATGCAGAAAAGGGACTTGAACGAGTTGGAAGGTATATTTCATAGCAAATTTCAAGATTAAATATTAAAAAAGAAAATTGCAACTCAATTTAATTTTTAGAGACTTGGCAGAAGAGTACCAAGTATCATGGAAGGAATATTGGCCATTTTTAAACGATTTTGCAGATTTTCGTACTAAAGAGGGTTTAATAAAACTTGAAAAATATTTAGAACATAAATTTCAGAATCAGTTACTTCACCGTAACCAGGTACAACAAATATTCATCGAATTTTTAACATTTATTAAAAATTATTATACTTCTTACATAATTTTTTCACAGACATCAAATGAGAACCTAATTAATTCAAACGAAAATTCACAAACGAAATCGCAAGTTGATGAAATAGATTACTTATGTAATAAATTACAATCATGGTCATTGCTTACACCAAATGATGAAGAACAAAATAATGTAGGTAAGTCTAGAATGCTTTATAATCAAAATTTATATTAAAGTATACAACATAATTGATCTATAAATAAGACGTTTTATTTTTTTCTTTAGACGAACTAGAATTTTTTACACCACCATCATCACCAAAATTAATGGCAGATAGTTCTGATGATGAAATGCAAAATGCAGAGGAAGGTCATGGAACATTTCTGGAAGGGTAAAATATCACATGAAAATAAATTATTTTTAGTAAAATAACTACTTTTACATAAACACATTATAATTGCTATACATATATATTTCTCTTATTTATTATTTTATAGGCCAGTGCCAACAAAGTTAGATCATGCTGTTTATAATGCAGTATTAACATCACTTAATTCCATTACATATCCAAACATATATCGTTGGCAACATGATATGCAACTTGCTATGAAACGTGATTTACATAGGTATTGATCTTTTATCTTTCTATACTTGTAAGAAGTAACTAATATTATATTTTTTACAATAATATAATACAAATTATAGTTTGTTATTTTTCTAATTACATAGGTATTAATTATTAATACAATCTAATTTGTTGTTATTTTCAGAAAAAATAGCATAAGGGCAATTAGAAGAAAATTGATTATGAATTTTTAGATATGTGAGATATCAAGATGTTGAACAATGTAAAAACTAAAACTATAAAAAATTTTTATATTACGCACAATAAGAGTTATTTGTTAAATAACATTAATATACTTATTTTAAGTGTACTAAAAAGCGATATATTTTCATAAAATTTTATATATAATTAAAATAATTTATGAAAATTTTATATATTGTTTTGTAAACTACCATTTATCATTAAATTCATATATGTAAGGGTGTTATTATGTATATCTTTATATATAACGACATTAGTAATTACGTTACACATTTTATTTTTTAAATTTAATATTTATGCACATACTTGCTATCAGTAATCTTTATTCACAATAATATTACATTTTTCCTTAATAGACCATATATGATCTTTCTTTCAAATGAAATTATTATAATCTGCATACACTTTTCTTTTGTTCCATAGTATATTTATACATACATATGTGTGTGTCTGTGTGTGTGTGTGTGTGTATATATATATATATATATATATATATATATGCAAATATCTATATTCCATACCAAATTATTAATTTAATCAAAGACTGACTGGAGCTGGTGGAGTTTGCTTCAATTGCAAAATAATTGAACGCATTCGAGAAACATCTTTTGAAGTACGGGAAGATTTCGGATTAAAGTCGCAAAGTTTTGCAATGCGTTCCCATTCAGTTCCTGGTTCCACTTCATCAGCTTCTGCTACGAATTGTTTTTCTGCGTTCCTAGAGATAAATCCATTATATTACATAAGCTACAACGTGTAAAAACTTAAATGCGACAATACTCGAACATTAAATGCACTAATGACATTGCAGTATATGTATTGAGTAATTTTATTTTCGTTTATTACATATAATGTGTGCAGCGACGCAAATTCGAAATTTTTTTTATAATTTCTATTCACATGAAAGTATGCTTTTTGTTTCTTGTTTTCATTTCTGATAAAATGTGTTGTGAAAGTTATAATTTACATAACGAAAATTAATACAAATATTTCATATACTTTTATCTATGAAATTGAAAATTGTAAATAAAGGGGGAACGTTTATATTTTTGTATCCGTTCTTAAATAAACAAGTTAGGAAATAAGACATATGATAATTTGATGTTATATTAAATGTATACATATAATATAGAAATGAATAATTCCAGCAGTATTTATATGTTTGAAACATTTTAATATAGTTGATAACGAAATTGTTAAAATGTAATTGTTGTAACATTTATGTCAAAATATAACGATATAACAATTATAAAATATTACAATGTTTTAATATGTATCTTTATGATAATTTCTGATGTAATTAAAGTCAATAAATGCGTGGCTTACATATGATATGATTTGAAACAATGAGATTTCAAGTATAATTGCATCAAGCACAAAATATATGAATTATTACAAAAAAGCAGCTAACATATATGAAAATATTTCCGATACCATTCTGCAAGTTGCTTTATAAAGTGAATAAGCAAGCTATATTATACAGCAATGCAATGCAATTATACATGCAAAAAAATATAGTATAACTTACTTGGCTGATTCCCTAAGAAGCAGAATGAAAATAATATAATTGTATGTAGTACATATTTTAAATAAAATATTTATAATTTTATACAGAATAAGACTTTTAATTGCATCTACAGATATGCAATTAAAAGTTATATTTATAAAAAAAACATATTGAAAATATATAAAATAAAACATAAAATTAAAAAAATTAAAAGAGAGGAAGGAGAGACAATTTTAAATATTACCTGTTCGTAGTTTTTGTTTTACTAATAGCTTCTGCATGATGTTTATACCATTCTTCTAATTCTTTTCTTGCAGCTTCTTTCCACTCTTCCTTTTTCTTTTCTTCTTCTGCATCTAAATAAGTTACATATAACAATAATTAAATATTAAAATTACAAATGTTATATAATGAAATCTAGTTAAAAAAAGATATTTACCTTTTTCCTCTAGTCTAGTTTTTTGTTCTTCTCTCCATTTTCGTATTTTTTCAGGTTCTTCCTTTACAGGTGGAGGCTTGGGAGCAGTTTCTGAAAATATTTTTAAAAATATAATATTCTATAATAAGTTATAAATGATTTAATAAAAAAGCAATAAAATATGGTTTACCTATTACTGGAGGTGCTTGTGTTTCAGAAGGTTGTCCAATTGCATCTATTATTTCAAAACTACCTTCAGCATCACCACCTGGGCCAACTTAAATTTCCAAAGTTTTGGATAATTAATTAGAATTACCCAAATAAAAATACATTTGTAATTTGTAGTGACTTGTTTCATTATATGTATATTAATATATAATATAAAAATAAAACATTTTGTCGATATCAAATCAAATATTACAAAAGACAATACATTCTACTTATACATATATTGAATTTAACTACCATCTATATAAGATGCCATTATAGGAGCAGACATAGCAACTGGTGGAATTTCATTTTCAAGCCCTGCCAACTGATCCTGTTCCCTTGCTACAAATTCTGCCACTGGATCTACCTCTTGTTCATTGACAAAGTTGTCACCAAATGCCATATCCATTTTATCTAATAAGAATATCAAACAAATTGACAAACTTTAAATTAATATTCTTAAACATAGAAAACCCCTGAATATAAACTTTTATTATATAATATTTTATTATATTATATAAACTTTTATTTTATACAAAATTCTCATACATTTATTGTTTAACTTTCAGTCAATCAATTTTTAGAGGAGACAAATATATATTACTGTTGCTATTATATTAACTACTTACTATTATATTAACATTTTTCAAACATTCACTTGCATTTTATTTTAATACATTGAGTTTCAAATCAATGTAATAGATATTACTCATTTTATAGGTTAAATTAAAATCCTATAAATGAATTTGTTTATCCATCAAAAAACATAAGTAAAAGTAACCTAAAAGCATGTATTTATTCATTTAAGATATGATTAAATTGTATAAAACATCGAAAATACTGAGTATAATACGCGAAATAAAATGAGAATATTTATTTAATAATAATAAACGTAAGAAAATGTTGAATCAAATATTATACCTCAATAATATTATGGAATGTGTAATTTTTATCTCGGGAAACTCCCACAACTGTCTTTTCGTTAGATTTCTATTAAATATCAACTGCAAATTGTCAACGTCAATACTAGTTTAGAGCACAACGCACACATGCGCACAATTAAATATAATGGTTAAGCAAGAGAAATCAGTGCTACCAACATGAATAATATGAAGAGAATATCTTTAAGAATATTCAAATGTTTTATATATTTAAAAAAACACATGTCATAATATGTAAAATTAATAACATTGTTTATTTTATGAATAATATTACTAATAACCTAATTCTTCTCGTCATAGCATATGAAAAACAATATTCTATTGAAACACCTATTTCAAAGTTTCTTGTTTAAAATTGTCTAAACGTTTTAACATTAAATATTGCTATTTAACTATTATACTTCCTGCTTAATTTGCTTTCAAAGTATATAATTTATCATAATAATCTGATTTCGTCATGTCTTTTTAAAAACATTACACAATTATTGTATGAAATGTATCTTTATATATATTGTAAATATTATAATTAAAACATTCAATATTATAATCGAAATACAACAAAAACAAAATTATGTGTATATCCCTTTTTAATATGAACATTATAGACACGCATAGTGTATCAAACACTTGAATACTTTTGTTTTGCTCAGAGATCATGCATAAAATATAATATATATTTTTAATATTTAACGAAAGTATGCATATGATCATTCGTGTAATGTATGTTTTAAAATGAAAATTTATCTGTATATGTACGTGTATGTATAAACAGAAATGTCTTTTAAATAGCATGATCTATGAAATGTATGTACAATATATTTTTCAAAAATAGATGAAGAAAAGTGATTAATAACATTACTTTTTTTGGTTACACCATATAATCGTAAATAAATAACTATGTCAGAATCGTAAAAATAGACGAATGTTGTAATCATTTTAATACATAGACGCGTTTCCATCATAATGATGTATATTTTTAGTACAATGTGAATAATAAATACAGTTATTGTTTCTTATACTTCCTATTATTTTATGACAGATCACTGGCAACAAAATTTAGATATCATGTATGTAGAGCAAGTGTTCTGTTAACAATCGTCTAAAAAATGCATGTAAAAATACAAATTCCTAAATAACGTAATTTAGAGCTTCATTCGTTAATATAATGACGGAGCTCTAAAAAGTTATTAAAATTTACCTACAACCTATAAAACGTATAGGTGGTGGTGGGATATGAAAAATAAAGTCAATATGCTTGTCTAGGCTAAACATAGTGACCATATGTTAATAGAAGTAACTCGTACATTTCATTTATGAAAGAATAGCTCAGTCTTGCCCTAATCCCCTCCTTGTCTTTCAAAACACGGGATTTACAACGGGAGGTTCGTTATCTCCAAATATGTATAGATTTTTAGATTTTTCTATTTTTGTGTAATGCCTGTTAGGCATTTTCTTCTTCATCTTCAGAGCTCAGTGTAACATTATCAATACGTCGTGGTAATAATAATGCTACATGTCCATATCTAAATAAAAATATATTAGATATAATGATAAAATCATTGATTTAAATGATAAAAAGAAAAGAATTACTTTGAATATTAAATATCTAAACTTACTTGCTGCTTTTGTATTTTTCTTGGATGGCTTGTTGTAGAATATTTAATGCATTGCAGAAAGTTTTATTCAAACATAAAATGCATTCTTTAAGATCCTTTAAGCTATACCCTGACGACAATTCTAACTCATGTGGCCACATCTCTTCTAACAATGTATGCCGTGCAAGTGCAATTGCAGATGCAGCTAAATGACTAGGTAAAAATTGGAGATATGGATCCCCCTCAAGCATTGATAATTCACAGAGATACTATAAAATTTTGTATGAAAATTAACATATATTGAGAACACAATGAGGAAATATATGTAATGTAATTACCATTGCTAAAAATTTAATTTTTTCAGAAAGATTATTACTAATACAATATTCCATAAGGAAAGTAAGTGGTGTTGGGGCAGTTAAGTCAAAAGATAAAACCCTCAATATTAAATGCTCCATACGTAATACTTGTTTTTTCGTATATGTGTCATCTGTGATATATACAAATTCGCCTACTTCAGGTGGATAAATCTCTTCGTATTTTCTAAATTATTAGTATAACATTATTTTTTGAAAAACTAAAGACTTTAAATATAATCAATTAAATAGATATATAGACAAATGAAACTTACGCAGCAATAAACATAGCTGCTGTACCTACAAGTTGTAATTTTGCTCTTACAACGCTCATGTATGATAAAAAGCGATCTATATATGAAACAGCTAAATAAAGCGTCTCAGTTTGTAACCGATACTCTTCGGCAACTTCTACGAGCCAATCCACTAATATCGATCTCATTGAATATGTTATATCAGGTTGTTTCTTCATATAGCCTGGTTTTGGTCTATGCTGTGTCTGCAATAAAATATTTTATTAAAACAATATGTTAATATCTATTAATTACTAAAAATTTAGAAGAATTTTTTAGATAAATACATACTTCTGCAGCACGTAAATAATTATATATATCAGCTCTATATTCATCTACATCAAAAAAATTCATTCTCAATTCTTTAATAGACTTTCTTCGTTTTTGATGGTTTTTCTTTGAGGAAGACAAATAAGAAATTGATTTTTCTAAAGACATTGGACTGCCTTGTGAAAAAATGACTTCATTTTCTTTCTTTTTATTTATATCTTCAATAGCATTATAAAATGTTGGTAAATTTGAGACAGTCATAGGATTCACTTCTAACCTTGGCTTCTCTCTTTCAGGTTTCACATCTTCCTTCTCTTTTATTTCTTTCTTATCCTTTGTGTCTCTAAGTGCAACAGAAGTTTCTTCTTCTAATTTATCTTCATAGATTTTAAATGTAACTTCCTCCTTTTTCTCATCATAAATTTTAAAAGGTTCAAACTGTGTGGGTATAACAGCTTTTGTTTTCGGATACTTTTCATCCTTGTATATTTCCTACACAAAATCAAACGAATATAATTATATATTTCACTATTAACATTGATAATAAATAATTTTAAGGCCATAAAAATGTTGTATAACTTCAAAAATCACTTTCTATAGTTTGATTAATGTGTACTATAAAAATAATAAGTATCGAGTTTTTCAGTGTAGAAAAACGCGGGAGGAAAGATTACGAAATGTATACATACTGGTTTCGTATTACGATTACAATTATTGTGAAGAACACCTAAAACTGCACGTTTTGTTGGTTGCAATGTTTGACTTTGAAGGGGCACGGAAATATTTTCTTTGCCGCGACGAACATCGCTAATTCGATTTTCTTGATCCTCGTGTACTCGAATCGTGGCCATTATTTAGTTCCAATTTTTCACCCAATCTTTTATATATAAATTGATTCTTCTTCTTTTTTAAATTATTATTACTTTTTAAACACTATGCATGCCCTCTTCTTGTTACAATTAAAAGTATTTACCGTCCATACATGGCAGATAAAATTTCGAAGCTCCAAGCAACCCAACAAACTTCAGTTGCCGTTTGATTTCAAACAAACGTAACTTCAACAGCTGGCGATACGTTAAAAGTGTTGCTCAAATAGACCAATGAGAAGAGCATGTCTCTTATAAATCGGAAATACACCAATCAGATAAATAACGTGCTAACTTGCGCCTTTAAAATTATCCTGGGTTATAGGCGGATATACACATTAAAAAATATTTGTGCGATAAAAAAAAAAAAACATTTTTGAATATAAAAATTTGTTACCTATATATATTTTTAAACGTATGAATTATTCCTAAATTTCTTAAGGCTTATTTTCGTCATATAATATAGCTATTTTAAGTGAATGTAGATAACTAAATGTAAAGGCTATACTTTAATGATTGATATTTGCATATGCTATCGTATTATGTAAAAAAGAAGATATAATTTTTTATATAATTTATTTATAATGTATTTTGATTGAGTGGCTAAAAATTGAATTGATTAAAAAGTTGTACTACTAAGAAAATTATTTGAATTGAAAAATGAAAATGATAAAATTACTATACAGAAAAATGAAATAAATTATATGTATTGTATTTTCTTTTTTTTCTAAATTCAATAATATATAAATTATAAGTCAATTATGAAATAAGTATTATTTATTTATTTTTCTTCTAGAATAGTATAGGTACTATTTACACTGGAAGATGGCGATATAAAATAAGGAAATATAATTCTATTGAGAAGGAATTGAGAAAGGAATGTAAAAATAAGGGAATAATTGGTAAAATAGTCAGATTGCAAAATAAGTATTAATCATATAATATCAAATTGTTAAATTGTACAAAATATCTCAGATCAATTTTCTAATATCTTTTACTTTCAAGTACCGGAATTTCAAATCGACTTATCATCTTAAAGTTTGTTGTTCGTGACTGCTGGGAACAAGCTCATCGGCACTGATTGCTATTTGCTGTATAAAAGGTTCATTTGCGTACAAATTCGTAATGTTTTCACGATTTTCGCGACTACAACTAATACCGTGATTGGTTTTGCAATCAAAGTTAATTACGAAAGTATCGAGAAGTGCATAATATCGACATATAATTACGTATTTCTCGTATAAACAGTGTGTGAAGTTAGAGTTTTAACCTCGCAAATAACGTTTTGCATTCGACGGTATATAAATCAGCTACTACTTAAAATTGTAAAAGTGATTGAAAAAGATCCACATCATAAAAAATAATAATGAGTCCTTTAAATCGAGGACCTCTGCTAGGGCCAAGAGTCCCACCCGCTGGTATGCGTCCTCCACCACCTCCTAGATTTGGTGGTAGACTTCCACCTCCTGGTTTACCTCCAAGAATGCCACCACCTCCAATGAATCCAGTTTTTGGGCCAATAAGACAAAGATTACCACCACCACCACGACCAGTTGGAGTAAATCGACCAAGTGGACCAATGCCACTATTTGGTCCAAGAGTCAGAGGTATTGCTCCAATGGTCCCACCGATGAGCTTAAGAGGTGTAGGACCTAGAGGACCATTAATGAGGCCTTGGCACAGAAGAGCATTACCTCCTCAGATTTTATCTCATATGAGACCAAGATATTCAGTTGGCAATGGCAATGCAAAAGGCAAAGCACTGAATAATGTGAAAAAAGTCAGTAAACTTGAAGTAAGTGTGGAATTTTTTAATCTTCTTGATATTTGTAGAGTTGAGCAAATAATAATTCTATTACTTTGTCAAAACAGGTAGTAATAACCGCATGATAATGAAGGCATGAGCAATGAATTTATTTAATTTATTGATTATTATTTTTCTTATTTAAATATGATGTATTTGTGTTTTAGTCTCAGTAGTATTATTAAGGAAATAATTATTTGCTTTTTATTCTAAATTTTCTTTTGTATTTGAAGTCACTTATTTCAGGTAGTGGTATTTAAATAAAATAGATTTATAAATCAATATAAAATTAGTTACTATAAAATACACAAAATTTTATGTTTTTAGATATAATTATTAAAATTCTTCATTGCTCAATAATACATTTCTGATAAGGTTTAGTGTATTGATTGACGATAAAGAGCAACTTGTTTTATCATATACATGTATACGCCTTGATATATACAAAGAAGTTAAGAATACAAATTTTGAAGTTATTTAAATTTTGACTAAAAGATATTATAATTATATAGGAATTAGAACTAAAGAAACCATGGATGACTGATGAAATTCGAAGTGAAATACAAAAGAAAAATAAGTTGTATGCTAAAGCAAAAAAGAATAAAGATGCAAAAGAATGGGAAGAATTTAAGGATTTAAGAAATAAAGTAACAAGGATGATCAGAGATGCTAAAAATGATTATCTTGCAAAACATCCAGAACAGGTATTTTTTCCATTTAATTTTTGTATATAAGTATGAAATAATATTCTTTTCATAATTAACAATTTATTAAGAGAGATTAAACTATATTTTTTCGATTAATAGTTATTTCATATATCTTTTATTTAAAATATGTTATGTAAAAAGAAAAAGGTGTAATTTATATGCATAAAGTAATAGTCGTATAATATGGGAAAAATTACAACAATAACTAAGTTTGCAATTCTGATCATTTTATTTTCTGCATAATAAATTTTAAATTATTTTGATAAAGAAGAGTTAATATTTTATATATTTATAACTTGATATTTTGTGTACTATACATTCTCCTATAATGTTTATAGATATTATACTACGATTAAAAATACAACACCATTTACAGTTTCATATCTATAGAAAGACTTGTCATATACTTTTATACAATTCAAAAAATTTGTGAAATATCAGTTACAGGATTGGTAATCTGTAAGGCTGTGTGGGATTCTAAGACTTTTGAGTTTCCAAGTCTTGAGACAATTCTACACATTCCTAATAATCAGTAATTATTATAAAAAATGAGTGTAATACACTAACTTGCAGCACATTCTTTTTAATAGTTTTAACAATAGCTTTATTATTATTACTTATGTAATAAATATTTAATTATAATGAGAGGACAAAAGAAGTAGACCACCCTGTAAAAAAAGTAACAAGTACATGCTTTCAATGCAATTAATATCTCTTTGTATTCTTCTACTGTTTGTGAGTATTAACATAATAATCAAAGACTGTATTTGGTGTATCCTATATCGTAGGTACAATAAAATTCCACTTCATTTGTTTTAGTAATTTGCAGTAAGTATTTTAGAACATTTCTTAAAATGTAGGGGTATTAATATAATATATAATATAAAGATTTAGATTTATTTGTTGTAAGATGATTTATATATGTATAGACAAGCTGACAATATTTAATTGCATTATAATAACTATATATGTAGATACATTTGTTTTATTTATTTATTTCATTTGTATTAATTGTTTTATTTAAAATAATATATTTGGAATTATAAAACATAGTAAAAGTATTTTTATAAAAAGATCCTAAAAAAATTACATTTGTCTAATAATAAATTTTTAATTTTGATAATAATGTTACTAATATATTATTTATGTACAAGATAAATATTATTTGCACCATTTAATTAGCTCTTGTCATAGTTGACAAATTGCTTTGATTACAGGGTGGTCAAAAAACAGATGATAAGAATACGATCGAATCCGAGGGTGTTCAGAAAACTGAGAATGCGACTGAGCAATCAGAGCAAATGGAGCTAACGGAGGAGATGCAGCCTTCCAGCGAACAGGCACAGTCTTAAGCTTCAGGCTACTCCTCCTATAAACAATTGAACAGTTGAAATTACACAAGTATTCTGTTTTCAAACTTCAGAACGATTTGATTCTTTCTTATTTCAATGTGCAGTATATTGAGAACACTGCAGTTTAAATACTTGTATCATTTTTAATTACAAAATTTGTATTATTATCCGTTCTTTTGTCATTTGTAAAATATCATTTCTTTGCAATATAGGTTCATTCTTAGCATTTATATTATAAGTGTGTAATGTTGAACTATCATGCTAAAATACTTTGAGAAAATAGAGTTTAATGATGAATAACATTTGAATAATGGATATTCTCTTATTTTTAGTAATACTTATAAAAACTAAATTTGTTTTTTTTTTTTTTGTTACATCATTAGCATATGCTTATATATAAATGTAAAATTTTGTATATTTCCTATACTTTCATGTTAGAAGTATTAAATATCTAACTATTTTTCACACCAATATATATATAAAAATCTGGCCTTTGTCAATTCTGTTATCATAAAGCTCTTTAATTGCTCTTTGGCCAGTATACGGTGCTGCAAGCTATAACATTCTTAATGGAAAATTTTGTGGAACCATTAAAATATTCCCGATATAAATTTTGCTTAAGTATTTTCTTCATAGCTTGCGGCTCTGTATCAAGATATGACAATTTTTGTAATTGTTTGTTATTATGTGCCGTAGTATTGAATATATTTTCATTTCAATAATACATGACTTCCACGAAATATAAATTCAGAACAAGATAAATTTGTAATTAAGATGCGTATTGTAAGAATAAATTGTATTTCTATAAGTTCTAAATCTGGTGTCCCCAATTACTCTATAAACCACAAAAAGAATTCTGATATGTGTTCAATAATCGTTCTGAAATATGAAAATGACCTTTTTAGATTTCATGCATCAAATAACTTTTATAAAAGTATTGTCTTCCTAAAATTTTGATCAATTACATGTTACATCATCGCATATAATAAAGATATACTCTGTTTAATTAATATTATATGATAAGTAAAATTATTAGATTTACACTATTAGATGTACTTTTACTTCAAAACAATTTAAAGTAAGAATTTATTGTATTACCTAAAAGTTTTAATGAAGGACTTTTTATAGTGTCAATCTAATCCTATATTTTAGGAATATAACATTTACATCTTTTATAAATTACATTACTTTCTACTGCTATACATTTGTGGTAACCACAAAATATCTTTTTTTTGTAATTATACACAAAATTTATTCTATGTTAATTGTTGATTTAAAATATAAGATATAAATGTGTGTTTAGAATACTTATACAAACTTAATAAGTGAATTTCTGAATACCCTGGAAAAGATTTTAAAATATGAAGTGTAAGCAATAATTGCATATAACAACATACTATTTGTAATACATTTTTATATTTGCTTATATACATATATCAAATATTGATTTTACTCAAATAATTATGAAAAAATACTTCTATAATCTTATAAATGTTACAGTACCGTCAATTCCTATTAATTTTTAATATCCTTTTTTACAAACTTTATATTGAAAATGTAGGCGTGTGAATGTAGATATCTCAATTAAGAAATAATTTACATTATATACTAATGTAAAACATCTTTGTAAGCAATTGCTCTATGCATAACTTTATATTTAAATTATTCAAACTAAAAGTCTATCATGTCCTAAACAAAAGAATTATTTTAAAAGATACAACATTCTACAAGTTTCAAATAAATATTCACGTATTATATGGTATCAAAACAAAAAATTATGAAACCATAGAATTAATGTATACAACAGACATTGAAAGAAGTCAGCAAAGTCTCACATATTACTACTTTCATTAACAATTGTACCTCAAGAAGTATTTTTGCATTGAATTTGAATGTGAACAATGTATAAAAAATATTTGAAGTAACCATTTTTAGGCTCATCATTATCCAAGTGATGAAGAACCATATGATCAAAGAGATGAAAATTACACCAGTTCAGAGGATGATGAATCATTTTATTGTGAAATATGTGATAAAGATTTTTCATCAGAAGATGCTCTTTCTGAACACAAAACAGGACATAAACTTTGTGGTATTGATGGATGTACCTTCTCTGCTCATCCATTACTTGTTGAAAAGCACATTACTATGCAACATAGTACTGGTTTGTATCATAAAATAAAAAATGTATCAACTCCAGAAGAGATTGAGAAGTGGATAATGGAGCGAAAAAGGTAAGTTATAATAATTTTTAAAGTTGGTAATAATTAAGAATGATTTGTATGATACTTAATAATATTGTAGGAGGTATCCTACAAAAACTAATGTTGAATTGCGAAAGGCAGAAGAAATGGAAAAGGTACAAAGAGGGGAAATAATTAAACAGAAACAAGAGGTTACTAAACGGAAAAGAAAAAATTTTGTACGTTCTAATAATAAAAAAACAGCAATAAAGAAGGAGCCTATCAAGATATCTAACAATTTTGTAGAACTAAAAGAGAAATACAGGGGTTTATATCAATTTTCTGGAACATGTGAGCATTTTATTATTGTGTTTGTGTAATTTATATATATTTTTTAATACTCTTAATTTTTAACATATCTGTATGAATAATATTTGTAGTACGCTTAAGAAATGAAAGTTTACAAACAGAAGATCAATCTAATAATGACATTGAAGATGACTACAAGGAAAATAATAATATTTCTGATGAAGAAGAAACAGTAGTTGCATTACCAAAATTTACTATTGCTACTTGTAGTATGCCCAATTTAGTAGCAGATTATAGAAGTGCTTCTGAAGAAAGTAGGTATATTTATATTAATTTATAATAAACTCATTGTTCATAATGGAGAAATTATTATTTAATGTTCATATATATTTTATATATAAGTTCTATAAAATAATATTTGTAGGTGATGCACCCGAAGAAATACCACTTAAGCAAATAAAATTAAATAATCACATAATAATAGAAGAAAGCAGTGCAATGGAAGAAATAGTTGATAAAAATGAAGTTGTTGGGAATAATTTGCAGTCAACAAATACAATTCCTAAAATTTCGAAAATTAAACAGCCTATTACGGTAAAACGAAATTCAAATATAATGATACATAAGAAACAACCATATACGTCCCAATTATTACAAAAATTACTTTCGAGATCTATTCAACACGAAAGAAATTTAATTTGCCAATGTGTAAAATATATAGTAGATAATAATTTTTTTGATTGAAATTTTGTAATTTAATTCGTAATGTAGATATTTTTTACCTATCTCCTTTTATATCAAAATGCATTTTTTATTAAAATAGAGCAAGGGTAAATGAATACTATGACATATAATCATTTATTAAATTTTATAGGTTATATATTTACACTGATTAAGTTTTAAAAGAACGTTTGTTTTTTTTCTTAAATTGTTTCTTCGGAATTTCCAAAGCATTATCATCTTCTCCTCCTCTTTTCTCTCCACTTTTTATAGATATAAGATGCTTACTTTTCTTTCCCGAAAGTGCATCATTCCAATCAGTTTCTGTCCCTTTGATTGCATATTGTTGTAAGTCTTCTCTCTTCAATTTTTCCAATTCAGTTTTTTGTTTTGCTTTTAGTTCCTAAAATTAAATTTATATGATATAATAAATTTTATTATACATATATTAAAAAATATTTAATATATTTAATATTGTAAAGAAAATAATCAAACCTTAGCTGCAGATTCTAACTCATCATACAAACTTTGTCCATTGATGGGATTCAATTGCACTTTTTCATTATTAGTTTCCATTTTCATCATGGTGGTTTCAATAAAATTCTCTGCTATTCTATTGAGGCACTGTACAAATTTACGTATTGTACGATTGAATAAACCAAGTAGCTGTGTTGGTGGTAAATCTAATTCTTCTGCTAATTTATCAACAGTTTTGTGTTGCAAACCTAATCCTAATAAAATTGCCTAAAAATAAAAATAGGAACATTAATAAATATCATAAAAAGTTATATTTAAATACTATTATTTTAATGTTATTAGAGACATTATAAACATCATAAATACCGATTGCACTGCCGATAGATTAGTATCACCCATCATGTTTAAAAAGTATGTACGTGCTAATGATGGCAATAAATCCATTATTAAATGATAGTCTGCCATATTATTACTATACATGGTTAAACGTTTTAGATCATAAGATGTAAAATAAATATCTAATATATCTTTCGTCAGTGCTAAAGAAAGTAATTATATATATTATAGAGACAAATATAAACATGAAGGCAAATATATCATTAGAAATGCACTAACTTGTAATCTCTGATGTAACCGATTTGTTAATCAATATACTTAAAGCCAAGGAGGACGAATACATGTTAAATGAGATAGACAATAGATTTATAAATCGTTTACGAAAGTCATTCCAGTATGCTTGTAGCCACTTAACATCTTGTTCAGAATTTATTTTGTACAACATAATACATGAATGTTCACCTGTAATATCATTTGTTGTTTGCCTAAAGGAAGAAAAAATAAACATTTACTTTTGTTCAATATATGATGTAATAATATTAATAAACATTAATGCTAACCTTAAATATACTGGTACAAAACTAGCTCGTTTCCAAAATTTTAAAAGTGGTTCAGTAACCCCAAAAGATACTCCAATATAATCCAAACTTTCTGGGCGTCTTTCGCTTAGTTTTAAAAGGAGTGGTGGAAGAGAAGCTCGTGGTTCTAAAAGATAATTAATATAAAATTAATAGAATAAATTAAAATTATATGATGTTTAGTATATAATACAATAAATTTGTGCAGTTACCTAATCTTTCTTCTAACAAATTTACTTCTTCATCTTGAACTTTTGATATCTCTGTTGTGCATGTTTCTGATGGTGTTTCGTTAATATTCAGTATTTTCATTTCGTAATATTGTTTCAATAATTCCAATGCTCTAGCACCATATCCCATCTATATCAAAATATTTATTGAGTACAAATTACTTTCATTGATTTATGTAATAATATATACTTACTCCCTGATACTCAGGATGTGTTGCAATGCGGACAATACGTGCTCCAGCCAATGCCGGAAAATCTTGATCTTGATATTGTTGCGCGATAGTCCATGGTATAAGATCACCAGCTGCTCTACGCCCTCGAACTAGTCCATCATTTATAGTATTTTTACTCACTTCACCTTCTAAGCAAATCTACGCATTATAAAAATATTAGAACTATCATAAGTATCGAAGTTACATTATATACATGTTATATCATATTACTTACTTGAATAACTACTAATACCTCGGGTAACGTTTTCTTGTTTGAATCTATTGGACCCAAAAGACAAAACAAATGATGTGCTGGCGCATCAGACATCATTTGTAAATCATTTGGACTATTCTGAAACATTATTAGAAATTCAGTAACTTTTCAAACTTTAAAGGAATGAAGGAAAGTATTTACCTTATAGTGCGAGGCGACATAAAGAGCTACCAATCTTTGCAAAAATAATTCAGATGCTTTGTGATAAGAAAATAAGGTATCTCTAAAAAAAGAATTATATCTCTAAAAAAGTAAGCATTATACAAAATAGTAATTATTGTCAAAAACTTAATTACCTATTTATGTAATATAACTGACACATATCAGGAGGTGGACATCCAGATAATATAGGTGTATTTGTTGTAGCATTTAAACATAATAAATCGCACAGCCATTGCTCAACAGAATCTCCTGGTTTATAACGAATAGATTCCTCTAAAGTCAGTTCATGTAACTGCCTTCCAATAATAATCTTTTCATTTTGTTGTTTCTCATGACTATTTGAGCCTATAGTTTGACTTCTCAGTTGTTGTAATAGTTTTAATGATAAAGATCTACCTGTTCCTTCATATCTATTAAAAATATAAGTATTAGTTGTATATAAATATTAAGCCATGATTAAAAAAAATAATTGAAACATAAGATATAATTACCCGTTAATAGTTGATGCAAGAAATATTAAATAAGGACCAAGCATAACTTTCACATAGGGGAGAGGTATTGCTGCAGCTTCATCAATTACAAGTAATTCAGCTTGACTTAATTTGTGGGCATCAGTGGGATGAATGTACTAAGAAAAATAGATTTCTCGTTCATTATATTTACATTTTTATTTTGACAAACTGATCTTATATATCAAAAGTATACCTGAATTGTTTGCCTGTGATCTCGAAAGACATTTACACGTACAGTAGCTTTATTAAATTCAGGGTTTGTAGATTGTACAAGTCCATAATCAAGATGTTCTTGATATCCTAATGCATCAAATCCTAAAAATATAATATAAAATTTTAATATATTGAAACGTGACATTACCTTTTAATATTTACCTTTAAAAACGAATTCAAATAGCGTATTCAAATTTTCTGGACTTGGACTTGAAATGTAGATGTTTGAATAACCAAATGTTATGGCACCAGCAACAGCTAAACCTAATGCTGCAGATTTTCCACGACCTCTGGCTGCAGTTAAGGAAACAGTGGATCTCAATGTTTTTTCTGATATGCATTCAATAAATTTAAGAAGTGCTTTTGCCTAAGAATATTAATACATTTTATATATCATATATTTTACCAAAATATACATATTTATTTATTTTATGTATTAAACCTGATCAATTGTCTTGCAACAATTAACAAGAGAAGAAATAGGTTGTGTATCTTTTAAAGTCTCTTTCAATGCATCTAATTCTGATAAATTTTCAGAAGAAGTTGGCTTTTCTATGGATTCAATCTTTAAATTGTGTGATGATAATGGTAATACATTCAAGTGATCATCAACGACTAAACACCTTTTGCATGAAGCAAGAGATAATAAAAATCTTTCATTAAATCGACCAACAACATCCTAGAATTAGATAAAAAATATTAAGAAGTTATTTGAGTTAATTAAAATGTTATTAGTTTACAAGTTACTTAAAACTATTGTTCAAATTAAACAAATCTATTTATAAACTAATAAAACAAATATTAATAATATACCTTATGTGCTTCTGTACGAAATCTTTGATGCACATCCATATTCATGGTATATAATTGTTTTAAAGAGTTTATTGATTGTAGAAGAAATACAATAAGTCCTCCTCCTTCAATAGTTTCAATAGTTCTTGCTAACAAATTTGGTGTAATTGCTTCAAAGTCCTAAGAAAAATTATTTTCTGTTAAAGTGATCATTTATGTCCAATTTAAATAAATGGAAATCTTACTTGTAAAACACACATGCCATATGTGTTTCCCAATATTTTATGTGTTTCATGATAATAACAATATCGTATATTAGTAGAAACAACAAATAATTCAAATGGGTCATCTTCATTCACGTCTAATTTTCCTGATCTAACTTTCTTTTGTATAGATTTCATTCGCTTCTTTCTATGACTACTAAAGCCTAAATCTTTTTTATAACACCAAAGAACAGAAGGTCTAGCTTTTACAATGGTCTTTGATAACATATGATGTAGTAAAACAACCTAATAAAAAAATTGTAATTTTTTAATTTTAAAAATTTATTAACACATTTAAATTAATATAGATATATAGCAGAAATTTAATTATATACTTATATATTTATTACTTACAAATTTAATGTATACTAACCTGATCTCGTGCTTTTTCACCAATAACAATAAACATTGTTCTATGTCCCGTAACAACACCATTTTCAATTAAAACACGAACACGATTATCTATCTTTTTTCGAACCATTGTGGGAATAAAATACTTCTTTCTTGTCTAAATTTTATTTGAAAACGTGTACCACATGTACAATGTATGTTTAAATCACAATGCGCGCATCCATCTTATATCCTTAATGTTAACCCACATGTACAATAAACTGTCGCTATATATTTTTATGGAAACATTTAATCATTATAAAAAATAAATAATGTAAAAATCATTAATTTATATAGCTATACAATTTAAATATAACACAATAATACATAATGCATTAAAATTGGACAAAAATTAAATATTTAGACTCGATTCATATTAAAATGGAATAGTATGTGAAATTTATATATTTCTTTACTCAGATATCAATAATATGACTATACATATATGATTATAACACGATTACAAAGATTTTTATTATTTGTTTAATAAAAAGCAGGAAGTATAATTATACATTTAAAGGTATTTTGAAGGGTAATAATCTTTACGTGGATCTTGAGTAAAGCAAAAATATATGAAGCATATCACACGTAATTGATTTTTCCACGATTGCGTATTATAAATAAAAACTTATGAATACTTATATAAAAAAAAATATTTAAGAACTTTTATATTATATGAAGTGAATATTAAGAAAATATTTTTAATTTACTTAAAGTACTTTTAGATAAATAATGTAACTATTAGTTGTACTTCTTATCATAAACATATTACAGTTGGTCTCAAATATTATTGTTTTTAAAAGCTGTAAAGTGCATGTCGAATATTTATTATAAATAAATATAAATAAATATAATTATAATAATATTAATTATAAATAATTAATTATAAATAATTAGTTAATTATAAATAATTTATTGAAATTTATTTATAAATGTAGCCCTGTAGTATATTTATAAAAAATGGTTGAAAAAGTTTCATTAAGAAGATCTATTGCAAAACTGGATTGTCCAGCTATTATAGCTTTTGGCAATCCTCTGTTGGATGTTTATGTAACAATAAAAAATGATGATTTGTTGAAAAAGTTCAATCTTCCTACGGATGGAGAAACAGAACTTCCTGTTGAAAAAATGCAGGAGTTGCTGGCAGATTTACCACTAGAGTTAATAAGTATATTTGTTAATACATGTTATATGTTTACATTGTGTATATTTTATACAAGTATTTATCTTTTCTTGTGGTGTTAAAATCAAAATATATATGTAATCGATCTGTTTGTGTAAAAAATATACAATATAAACATTGTCACTTTATTTACAAATTCTTTTAATTTAATTAATATTGTTTGTTTATTATTATTACTATTATTATAAAAGAAACCAACACAATTACATTATTAAGAATTTAAATGTCAGTAATGATATATATGGAATAGATCACAACATAGATTCAGTGCTGGAGGATCAGCACAAAATTCAATGAGAGTTTTACAATGGCTTTGCGATGAAACTCATAAAAATCAATATACTGTATATTGTGGAGGACTTGGTAATGATTCAGGAGGTAAAATGTTGGAAATCTTAGTTAAATCAGCAGGTGTGGATGTCAGGTTTGCAGATGCTTTAAATCTTATGTCTCAGTTTATTCTGTTTATGATATGTTTTTAAATATACATATTTTTACAGATATGCAATTCATCCAACTTTACCTACAGGACATTGTATAGCATTGACAAGTGAATCAACTCGTAGTCTTGTTGCAAATATAGGAGCTGCTAGTGTATATACTCTAGATGACCTTAAGAAAACCAGTTTATCATTGGATACAATAAAAATAATTTATATTGAAGGATTTTTCCTAACACACAGTTTTCCTTTAGTAAAAGACCTTGTTAAACAAGCAGAAGAGAGAGACATAATTATTGCTTTCAACTTAAATGGAACATATATATTTAATGTACATAAATATTCTAGATTTTAACTAGTAGTTTCAATCAATGAAATGACAAAATTATTACATCTAGGATAGTAGTATTAGAAATTAATAATAATATTAAATCAATTTTTATAGGATCATCACATAGCAATTTGTGAAATGGTAGGATATGCAAATATTGTATTTGGTAATGCAAGAGAAATGGAAGCTTTGGCTCAATCATTAAATGTTACATATGAAGATGTAACAGATATACCATTTTTACTGAATAGTTTAAAGAGAATTACAGTTAATGTTTGTAATACAGTCAATGAAGATTGGTTGCGTCATGGGGGAGTATTTGTTATGACTCAAGGTGGCTCAGCTCCAGCAATTACTGTTTGGGGAAGAAGTCAATCTGTTCAAGTATGTTAAAAAAAGAAACAATTTCTTAAGTTACAAGAAAAATGAATGAAAAGAAGAATGAAAATTCGTTTATATCTTATTTAGGTACAACCAATTAAACCAAAAGCTCCTGTTGTAGATACAACAGGTGCTGGTGATGCTTTGGCAGCTGGTTTTCTAGCCGGTGTTTTAGCTCGATGGAAACCAAAATATTGCTTAGAATATGGTTGCAAAGTAGCATCATTTATGGTAACCAAACTTGGAATTACACTACCAGATAATGTACCGCCAGATTTATTAGAATAACAATGTATAATTTATTACGAACGAGATGGTTTATTATTAAACAATACTTATCTATCTCATGTGAAATTCTACGAGTAATTTTTACTCAGAGTTTTATTAGAAAAAGAATTGTTGTGATAATAGAAATATAAAGCTTCATATTTATGTTTACATTTTAACTATATTGTAACTTTATCTACAACTGTTATACGATTATTGTAGAAACAAAGTTTTAGTTTATTTAGTATGTTATATCACTGTTAGATTTACAAAATCTAAAAATAATTATTGTTTTTATTGTGAAAAAAGTCATATCGTATATCTATCACATAGATTGGTGCCAAGGGATTTACTTATATCGTTAATTGTATTTTAAAAATGGTAGACAATATCTTAAACAAATTTCTATTAAATTTATAAAAAAAATGTATAATTTTGTTCAGATATATAAATGTTTGTCATATTGTATTGTACAAAATGTTATAGTTTAAACTTTTAAACAAAGAGAGTTTAGTCGATAAAGATTATTATACATCAGGAAAGATGCTATATCTATAAACACTAATGTACAAAACTATTGTACAAATTTATTTTTACAAATAAAATTATTTTGGAAAATATCCCTTTATTTTTAATCATAAGACATTTTTTAATCCAGCTAAAGTAATTTTTTTCTATACAATTTTAAGGTTGAATACAAATATATTTGATTGGTATATATTTCTATATTGTTTCAATATCTTATGGAAAAAAGATCGAGAAATTATTTAAAAAATAAATACAAAATTTAGTATTGTTTAAAACATCATTTTATTTTATTTTATTCAATAAACTATTAATTCCAGAATGTACAAAAAGTTAACTTTAATGAACGTACTGTCAGTCAAAAAATATAACAAAGGAGAAAGTTAAAGGTTTTCTAATCATATTTGCGCTTTAATTTAAGTGTAATAAAATGTTATGAAATATTTTTTCATGAAAGCAGGTGTATTTAAATTCACGGATACTCAAATTTAAATTGCGCAATAGAAGCATGCTCTTAGTGCAAGTAAAAAGAAGAGGGGGAAAATAATTTATTTTTCTATGTCTAACAGATTTGACTGAAATTAAGGATTTCGAAAATGTCTATGGTAAGGATTTAAATAATCTTTATACATATGAAGTTTCATAGTAAATTCCGTTAATGTATTTCTATCATTAAAGTAATTTGTACGATTTCGATTAAAAACATCGTTTATTGTATTTCCTAACCTAACTTTCATGTTAAAGTTGTAGAAATAATAATATCTTAAACACGCAATCATTAATTTCAATATGATGAGAAAAAAAGGGAAATTAAATCATGAATACGGTTTATAATATATATCTATGTGTTTATATGTATATATACAAGAAAAGTGCACAATTTTTCATATTTGTAACTGAGATTTTATATGTCTTTTATACTTTATAGATATCAGTTTATTTAAATAATGTAATAAATTAACTTTTTTAGCGGCCTGATGATCATAGAAGGAAATGGAACAGAGAAGAGTACGAAAGAATAGCACTTCAACGTCTTCAGGATGAGATTGCTGAAGAAGAGTTGGGAATTCCAAAACAACCTGCAGTAAAAAGAGAGTTGCTCAAACAAAGGGATTATAAAGTTGATCTTGAATCTAAATTAGGAAAAAGTGTTGTTATTAATAAAAATACTCCATCATCACAAACTGGAGGGTAAAAATAAATTTTAAAAAATCTCTTTTATATGAAATATAAGATACAAAATTGTAATTCATATAAATGTATTATATTTACAGGTACTACTGCAATGTTTGTGATTGTGTTGTCAAAGATTCTATTAATTTCTTAGATCATATCAATGGCACAAAACGTAATTAACTATATACATTATTTTTTATTTTATTACATTATTACATTATTTTGTATACTTCAATAGATATTAATTGCTTAAATAATTATTTTTTAGATCAACGTAATTTGGGTATGTCAATGAAAATAGAAAGATCTACATTAGAGCAGGTTAAAGCACGCTTTGCAACGAATAAAAAGAAATTAGAAGAAAAAAAGAAGGATTATGATTTAGAACAGAGAGTAAAAGAATTAAAGGAAGAGGTTTGTTTTATCCCTTGCATACATTCCTTTTGTGCAAGTGTGCTTTATTTATTACCCAATTTCATAATCAAATATTTTTTATTGTGCACAGGAAGAGAAGATAAAAGAGTACAGAAAGGAGAAGAGAAAAGACAAGAAAAGAAAAATTGAAGAAATCAATGAAGATAATAGTGGACCTTCAGATGAAATGGCAGCAATAATGGGTTTCTCAGGTTTTGGTTCTAAAAAAAAGTGACAATGAGATACTGTTGGATTATTTGATGAAAAATTGCCTTCTGAAGATGTATCTTAAGAAAAGACTATGGTGTTATTAATTTCTTAAGAAATGTTTCATTTGAGAATTAACATTGAACACTACAAGATCATGGATAAAAAAGACTGATCTTATTATAAAGATTTACCTTTGATATCAATATTTAAGTTTCAACATAATTTAATTTATTTTCTTTTTCTTGTACGACCAATGTTTAAATGTATAGATAATTTTTATCTATATCTAATATAATGAACAGCAATTCATTTCTTAAACACAATGAAAGTATGTTGATTTAGCACATAAAAACAGTAAAATCACTATGGAAATTATGTGGAATAGCTTTGGTCTTATGAGTCACTTGTCGTTAATGTATTTTAGATGCACTGCAATACTAAAATTAAACTTTATAAAGTGTATTTACAGTTTTCCTAGACCAGCAATGTAATGAACATTATTTAAACAATATTATAATTTGTCAGTAAAAGTACAAAATTTTATATACATGGAATTATTATCGTTTATAAAACTGCATTTACATTATTGTACACATGAACTCTACGATAAATAGCAAGTTTCAAATTTTTGATAAAACGAAAGTGGATGCCTCGGAAATATTCGCTGTTGTATCGTAATCATTTCTACAACTTTCTCTCTTGCACTTCCAATCTCTCGTTCCTTATTTTACCTTCGAAAAAGAGAAAGATAATATCTACTCGCAGCTTATCTTCACGCGCACACATGCATATTCGACATACACTTAGATATATTCTCTCTCTTTTTCTTTCTGAAGCTGCAAGAGAGAAGGTATCAAGGAGAATTGAAAGCAAGTAAGTATGTAGGCTCCTCCTACCTAGAACTAAACTCTGGGACCGTTTTACTTGGTTCATCTTAGCATCGTAGTCCAGTGTAGTCGACACTTGTGATCACGGAGCGTTCACGAGTGCCGCCATTTTTCCGAAGGTCGATCATTCGTAGTCAATAGATTGGAAGCCGTAGTCTCGGAGGTCGTTCCTCCGCGAGTAGTTTGCACGTGATTTCTGATTGACTATAGTCAGTGCATGTGCGTCGGTGACACGCATCAATTTGACGTTTCGATACTTTGATTCTTTTGCTCTTTACAATCCATAACGTGCAAATAAACAGTAAAAATTTATATTTCGTCATATACTCAAGTAGTCGATACTTTACTACATTCGCTCTTCAAAACTCATAACGCGTAAATAAATAATAAAAATTTATGTCTTTTGTCATATACTCAAGTAGTTAAACAATTAAGTGTAATGTTATAAAATACAAATTAACCTAATAAATTTGAAAATTTTCAAGAGCAACGTAAATCAAGAGTAACATTCGAGTTCTAAACAATGAATTGAGCAGCGAGAATTTCAAGAAAAATATAATGTTTCGTGATGGTTGTCGAAATGACAGAAGTCAAGCGATTCTGACAGAAGATTCGTTGTGATACAACGCGGATGAACAACGATTAATCTGAATGTCTTCATGATAGATTTTACAAACGCGAGTGCTGGTGAACTATTATTCCGTTCTATGAAAAATTCGAGAAATTTCATTTAACGATGCCACGAACTCTCCATCCCATCCAGGAATGTAACTCCGGAAAGTCAAGTGAGTTTATATATTTACTTTATACATTTATACATCGCGGACAATAAAATATTTGATTACATATTATTAGTGCCACAATTTTGTAGAACATAGATATTATCTACATACAGTGAGCCACGGAACTATTCGTACAATGGAAAATGTAATAAAAGTTTTTTGATTTTTTAATATTTGTGTAGAAATACATAGTTAAAATTCTGAGATAAAAAGATCGTAAAAGAAGCTTGCAAAAGTGTGTTTTGTAATTAGAAACAAACGGATTACAATACATTATTCTACGTTACAAAATTTTGTACACAAATTAAATACACATGTTTCTACATTACAAAATTATTATCTTATTATTTCATACATTTTTTAAAATTCTCGACTATACGTATAATTTTGTGAATCGTTGTATGGTTTGGAAACTAGATTAACTTTACTACATTAATAAATTAAATAATATGGTAATAATAGTATATGGCATATGAAAAGATAATTTATTTGACGGAAATGTTTGCAAAAATGTAATTCAAATTATTCTCAACGATTATTCGTAATCGTTTTTAATGAATGAAAAATTATCTTCTTCGGAGTGTATTTTAACGGATCATATAAAGAATCTCTTTTTACGTGTTACATATGTTCAACAAAACACGGTTTCTTGTTCTGAAACGATGCGCACTTTCCCTTTTCTTTTCCACGGAAGTGAAAATAATCGGTTTAGAATGAATTCTGCCCGTTATATGCTGTTTGCTTGCTTCTCTTCGACTCTTATTTTCAGAATTTCTGTTCACTCGTGCGCGATCGATCGCCATGATCGAATCAATGTACCGAAACGATCGATATATCACGATGAATTTCTCGTTTGTCCTAACTTCTAACCTAAAATTGACAAATAAATAGAGTAATGAATAGAAGTATTGGAATAGACTAGCTTATCTCATAAAATTCTGTGTGAATTTATAAAAGATCATAATTCTCTAATCAATCCTCCGCAAAATATGAGAAGTAGGGGTTGAAAATAGTTATGATATCGATTTTGGTTTTAAAGACAGTTATTTAGAACCTTCATTCTGAATAATTGTTATAAGGAACTGAAATTTTTGCCTGCGTCTATATTGAGGTAATAGAAATTTTAATAACATGTATTTAATGCATTCGTAATAATACTCACTAATCTCGTATTATAATGTTTTAATATTATAATATTTTTCTTCATATTAAAAGTAATATTTTTAATATTATTATGATTGTATTAGCAATATGTATTATGATGTTAACGTCACTAACGATACACAATGCCAGTGATTTCAATGCCTGGTAAGAGTACTGTGTCGTTATGCTGAACACGTTTGTTATGTACCTATATACCAATATTTCATATGAGTGGCACTCTGAGATTAATTTAGCTTTATTTTAAGTATCGAAATAAGTAAATACTAAATTGACGTGGTTAGTTAAATGAATCTCAGACAATTATTGCTTGGAATAAAAATAATATTGTGTTCACGAATGTAATATCTAACTATGTCTCGTGATCAGGTTTGATCGAGAAAGTAAACGTCGAAAGTCGCCGACAGAAGGTGTTTAACGTACGACGTTATTTTTAATGTAACGTTAGCCATGTTCTATAGAACTTTCTGAAAGTCTTTCAATGTCCAGTTTTTAAGAGTGGTACCCATAATGACGTCTCTCGAAATTCATACAACACTGTCCTCAATCATAACGGGTTTCTTCTTTGCGAACCGAACTAAACTAGAAACGCGTTCGTTCTTCGTCACGTAATATGATTTGGCACGTGGTAATTTTAATTGATTTTTAATCACTGACCTATCCTTCTTACATGTTGTTGTATCCATTCTTCTTCTTATTCTTGCTTATTTTTTTGTTGGAACTTCACTCTTGTTGGTTTCCATTTATCTAAACTCTTTGTCAATTTCCAGAGTTCATATAATACGAAATAATCAATTTCTGAAGTTCATATAAGAAAATAGCCAATTTTCCAATTCTTCGCCAAATTGTAGATAGGTGCTACGAGAAATCCTTTTATTTTACCAAAATTTGATTAAGAAAGAAAAGTGAAGAAAGAGAGAAACTTCGAATGTCGAGCATCCAGTGTAAAAAAGTTTCTGTTATCAAATAGAAAACGAGAATAACAATTACCAAGTTTAACAGAGCGAATCTAGGTTCACCGTCACGCTGTTATTTCAACGTGGACACACGACGCGATTAAATAATAATTTTAATTGAGTTACACACGTTTAATTGTGGCGGACTTTTAAACATCAACTTTGCGCACAAAGTATCCGGTAAATTACGATATAATCGATATGGTAATGATCACTCTCGTGATCGAATAAATGAAAAATATTGTTTCAAACATGAAATCACTATTACTTGTATAGAAAAGTTGTTTAGTTTTCGAAATAACAGTACGTAACGTTGTAATATACAACCAGTAACTGTATTGCGAGTTTTAAGAATCGCTCGTCTTCCAGTGTGACATTGGAATGCAGTTCTTTGAACTATTCGGTCCTTATAAGTTCTTTATAATGACAACGAGTCGATACATTTTTTGTTACTGTGCTTTCATACCAATGATTATGATAGCATATGTTCGATTATTTATATCCATTATTTGTTTCGTTTTAATAACTTGTAGTTTAAACACGTAATGATATTTGCTAGTGCACTGTGATATATTAGATATAATATAAATGTGTTATCAAACCTGACATAATTTGTCAAGTATTTTCATTATCGTTATTCAAAAAGTACTATATCATTCTCAAAAATTTCGCAATTACGTTAATTTATTAGTTGCATTTAAGCAAATCTACGTTAAATCCTTCTATATTTATTATAAAGATGATATCATGGGAAGAACGAACGAAGAAAACTTATTTATTCATTTAATGTTAATAATTACATTTAAATAAATTTAGTCCATTTTTATTTTATCATCATGCAGTGCTATCATCTTTGTAATAAATGCATTGTAATTTATCGGTCACCCTATGTAGCATCTTCTCACGATGATACGCGAGTTTCTACAATGGCCGACGTTTATCAATTTTTCTAGCGGTATATTATCTACTGTCCAGCTATTTTACGAACGAGCATGCTCGCCTAAAGCAAAACGCGGAAGAATTTGCCGTTGGAACATCGGTATAGCTAGCTAGTGATTATCGGGCAGAATGCTCCGACCTCTAACACCTGTTAGAGGCACGTCTCTCTCTCTCTCTCTCTCTCTCTCTCTCTCTCTCTCTCTAAGTTAGTTTTGCCCGTGGATAAAGAGTCTCGAAGTTTCAGTCACGTCTCTTCTAAACTTATGGTTCTCACGCGAAAAATCCGTGTTTCCACTTTACTATAATCGGTACCGAGGGTTAACGGTCTTTCTTCTATCCGCAATTTTCCGATGATAGCAGTTGCTTCTCCATAGAAAAACGACACATTGTATATGTCACCGTAATTGCAGAGATTTTAATACTGGAAACGTAATCGCACTAGCTAATTGTTAGGTTTGATTGTAATTAGGATGGTAATATATTATTTGATACCTACTTGTGAAAATCGCGTTGAATAAAATGTCTATGTGGCTGTTGGTGTGTAAAAGTAGAATACATCGAAAGAAAATACAAATGATGAGGTGATAGATTTGTAGGAATATACGGGGTGCTCTGGAAAAAAGATTGAATAATTTGGAAAGATATGGCAGTAGAAAATTGTAGTGTCGTAATTCGTAACTTTGAGAATTTGATCACGTATTTCAACTATTAAAAGTATCATTCTTTCAGTTTTATAATTAATTAAGTAATAATTTTATTGTTTGCCACGAAGCAAAATATAACAGATGTGTTATAAGTAGAAATTTGCAAATTTGAAATCAGTTCTGATGATCTGGTGATATATATTTATAAAAAATTGCAAATCCCTGATCTACATTAAAATTGAGAATCATTCGTCGTATCATCATATCATCTCAAATTTCCATTATTCTTCTCTTCTATTACATCTAACGAACGAATAAAATAGATATCTTGAATGTCATCGTTGCTGAACATTTTATTAAAGTAACGATTATTCTCGCGGATATAAGTTAGCGATTCTATCCAGATAATGGCCCGTAACCACGACGAGCTTGATTAATGAGATGTTACGTCAACGAAACACGTTTTCTGGAAAATCACCTAACCCAAATGATGGAAAAGGTAAAAGCTATTGCTCCCATGTAGGATGTGAAACCTTTTTCGTCATTCTGGTCACGAACAAGAGCCAGATCCATACGATCGACCTCCAGCCACCTCCACGACCACGGGACATTGTTTCTGGTAAAACTAAAGCCGAGAAACGACATTTACCTTTTGTGTTTGATCGGGTGCACTCGTCGAAGACGGAACTTTAAAAAATGCTTAGAAATGCGAGAAAAATATAAAAGTGCCTGCTAGTGTCGTCAGCGCCTGGATTTCATCAATAGAATCGTTTACGGAATTGGCAAGAAATTGTTAAAGAAGAACCTGGAATTCGCTTCATCGAAGAAACATATGTTTTACAATTACGGGTCTCTTTAATTGGTGATTTAAATTTTAGTGCAGCGATCAAAGTTATCAAAATTTTTAAAGATTATATTTACAGTGGTTTACGAAGGTATTCGATCACTTATAAAGGCCTTTTATGATACTTATATACGTTATTACGTATTATATACGTGTTATACAAAATATTTTGAAATTTCACTAACACTGTAATGAGATTCGACTATTATAACGATATTGGAAACACATCTGAAATTGTATGTAGAAATTACAAGATATTTAGTGTAAGTATATATGTATTTTTTAGAGATCAGAAAAGTATTTAAACAATGAGTTATTGATTCTAAATTTTACCAATATTGGTAAAGTATCTTATTACAATAGTGGAATTTAAAAATGTCGTATATAATATACAATATATACATAAAAGATTTCTGTAGGGGCTCGAATACTATTGTGAGCTACTGTATATTGGTCCAAAAATTACAATTACTCGTAGATCAATCATTCAAGATTTAAGTCAGAAGCACTTTGTATGTCAATAAGTTCGTGCTAAATTCATGTTAATCGTGGGTGTCCTGTAAATGCTGACACGTTTAGGTCACACCCAAAGACATTTTGATCTTGAAGATCGGTGAACAGCCTTCGAATATGTTCGTCACGATTTAAGCGTGACATCCGGCGAGCCTGATCACCTAGATCGTAATCGAAACACCTGACCATGGTGGCCGAACTAACTGACATTCCCGTTGCAAACGCAGAACGAAAGACACCAACAGCTGATCCGCAGCAGCTTAGGTGCTCGACTAAACCAAAGAACAGACCGAAGTGGATTCAGACTGCTACTCGCGAACCTATATACAGTGTTCTCGATAGCAACGATTCTGCCAACAACTTACCACATAACGTAAAAAACAACGTAGTCGTGATAAGCGCCGTGAAAAGTGAAAAACCAAGAAAAAACGCTTGCGAAGTATCTCGAGTGGAGCAAAGGGGGCTTCCATACGTTTGGCTACCGACAGACAGTAAATTAACGTTTCAAGACTCAACGATATTCGAAGAAGATGAGGATCCTCTGTATAGCGTGGTGAAAAAACCGAAAAAAGTTCAGTTAAACGAAACGTGTTGTTTCGAAAGGAAACTGCAGCCGATCAAAGAACAATCGTCGGAGGAAAGGCAAGCACAGCTGGAGGTTTGTTCACGGCAAGAGGAACTTCGCCGGTGGTTACAGGTCGCGTCTCGACAGCTACCGGAACCGCGACGTCTCTTCAGTCTCGGTGAAATGTACACGAACCACTTGGGAGAGTTTGATCAGCTGCATGCGGATTGGAAGAGGACCGTGGCGGTGCCCAGAGGAATCGTCGGTTTGGTAGGACCTTACCGTGTTTACCAGAATCCGAATGAGAGAAGAGAGTACATGCTTCAGGAGGAGGAGCTGGTCGAGGAGGTGGTGGATTCCGTGAGTGAAATCGCGGCGCGCGAGAACAACGGGACCACTGAACACCATCAAAGAGCTAAATGGCGGATAAGAGAGGACGACGAGGAGACCCTGGTGCCTGATATTCGGAACATAGCTGGTCTCGAGGAATTTGCTACAGAGGCGGACAACAAGGATTTATCGGAATGGAAGAAAGTTGACGATCAAACTACTATTGATTATAGTAAGAACGACGAGGCGTTGATATCGAAGGAGGAGAATTTTAAGGGAAATATCGGTGGAATCGTTTCTGGCAAAGAGGAACGAGCGGTGGATGTGCCTGAAGAAGCTTCAACAGTTTCCACGTCTTCGGCAATGGATAAAAAGGGTGAGAGACCGATTCTTCATGTTCTGTTCTGCTAATAACGTCGTTTGTTCGACGATACTTTCCGTCTAGTAGAGGGAAATCGGTGGTAATCTCTTCTCAATTGGTGATCTCTTCGATCTCCGGTGATCCGGTTGAGTGAAAGATGCAACTGCGGTGAGATCATCCGACACGATGGTTGCTCGAGTACAACGGTATAACACTTTGCACGCGACATAGTTTCGTTTGTCAAGACGCGATGAATTTGTATGCAAGCTGTTCGTTAGTCGTCGTACACTGTACGGTATCGGGTCGGCGACCAAAAGAAATAGCTAGCGGTAGATCCGACGTGAATCGTGCGTATACGCGTATCGTCCACTCGATACGTGCGAGGTTTTCTTTATTAGCGATGCATTCATTAACCAATATTCTGTTTGTCGGACTGTTTTCGATACCAATATCTAATTCGATCGATGGTTAACGGTTATTGGAACTAGCTGGCAAGGTGTTCGATGAAATCTAGGCTGGAAGTGTGAATAGCATTTAATTCTCCAATTGATTAATTTTCTACAGATCGAGTGGAATAACCTATTTTCCTTTTTAAAGAGCTGCAATTGTTTTCTGCGATGAACGAATTTCATTTTTGGAAATTTTTTATTTATTCTGCAGCAACGGTGTTATGAATCAGGGTGTTGAAACTGATCAAAATAAATCTAATAAAATATTATTTGGTACGTGGATCAGTATAAAGAATTTGTCGTATACGAATCGATATGATTTCTGTTTAGTTCGATCGATATCTTTTTTTACTGTTGTTTCCCTTCAGAAAATAAAATAATAATTAAATCGATTATGAAGCTATAAAGATGATATTTCTAAAAATCGAAATAGACGATTAAATTGAAATTCGCAAAATCTTGGCTTTACACCTCTGTGACTTTGAATTTACTAAATATAATAAAATTGCTGTAGCGTGGATGAACTATGATCTACAGAAGAGTTTCCACTTTAGTCAATCAACTATCTTCGCTGCTAAAGAGTACCGTTTGTACATGAAACATATTATAACGTTGTTAAGAGGTGGATAATTAACGTGTACAATATACCTGCATTATGGCATGTCGGCGATGACTCACGGTACATGCCGGTCTTTAACTTTTCAGTGGCTGCAAAAACTCTTCAAATTAGCCTGCCACAGAGCCTATTAACCCCATCCTGCCAATTATGCGGTATTTTCATATTGCTGGTTAAGGACTAAAGTCGCACGTATGTCGTGTTTCAATCTTCCCCCGTGGAACACAGTAATCGAGTTTTCACCGTGACGAGGATTCTATTTGAGAATACGTCGAATGGCTCTCATGGATCTCATAGTTCCAGTACTTTTTATCGCTGTCTGCGGTAATGAATAGACGGTTTCAACTTTCGCTGTTTTTGCACCTTATCTGCCTTATTTTCCTCCCTTTTATGGTGTAGGCGCATATGATAAGTATCATGAATCTTTGATTATGGCATTTAGTGAATTTTTTATACGTAGAAATTAATGATAAAATTGAATTATGGAATGGGTGGCGTAAATATAAATGATAGCTACATGCAAAGGATAAAAGGATTGATAAGATAAAATGTTATAATGAAAGAGAACTATCGAAACGAATTTCGGTTGTATTCTTCCAGTATAACTTTTTTTATTGAGATCCACAGACGATAGTTTTCCGAGATAAGACAACAGACACCGTTTTAACGAGAAAATAAGTTGATTTAGTACCTCTTAACATAAATATATTAAATTATTAGGTAATATTTTCTCCCGACTTCTCCATCCATGCGATATCGTATTGACTTTCTTTTATTTATATTCGAAAGAGAATAACAGTGAGACGCATAGTACGAATAATTTTAGAAAACCTCGAGCGTTTCTCGATTCATTCAAAATTAACGCTCAATGAGAGATTAATTTCCTTTTTTAATTAGTACTGATTACAGTAATATAACATGTAACATGAACTATAATTTACTCAAAGTTGAAATAATAAGATTTCCTCAGCGAGAGAAATATCAGCAAAATATTTAATAAATAATAAAGGAATAATTAAATATAATAATCTTTCTAAAATTCTAAAGAGGAAGATTTAATAAAAATTTTCAATTCACAAAATCTACATTCAAGGATTTGTGAATTGTGGCTCGTGAATAATCTCGCATGACGAACAAATGTCGTCGGTCGTTAATGGCGCAAAGTTGAACGATCTTCGCGCGTTTCGTTTCATGGAAAAGAAAGTGGAGAGCAACGTGTCCTTTGTACGAAACATTGACGCGCGATCCAAAGAAGCATTTTGTCTTCGATGACCCTTTACTTTCTCGTTCCACTTCGTTTCCACGATGGTATTGGCGAGATCATTAATCACGAAACTTACATCGATTTATCCAACATGTGGCGCCGTGATTATTGGCCTTCTGACAGCTTTGTCGCTGTTACACATTACCACGTTACCGCTGTTAGACGACGCATCTCGAGGGATTTGTATCTTTATTTTGCCATCTACTGTAACCGGCTTCCTCAGTACAGTTATCCACTTTTGCTCGCGCATCATAGTCCCCTATTGCTTTCGAGTGCCAGAACAGTGTAATTGCATTTGCACGCGAGAGTCTGTAGACTCTGCAGAAGTCTTTTCTTACGGATGAAAGACATTTTTTAAAGACGTTTATGGGAAAGAATGGTGATAAATCCTTCACTCCAGCCGTCTGTATTGTGCTGTTGGTGATATTTCGTATTCCTGTTAGTCAAAGTATGAGAATTTTAATTCTTGTACCGTTTTCCTTGATGTTCCACATGGGTATTATTGAACGATTGTAATTCTTTTGCTGAAAATAAATTTTTTAGTTGAATGAGTTCGGTATTATTTATGTTGTTGTTCTCTGAAATTTTTCGTATTTGATACTTAGTTTCTCATGAGAATATTATTATTTTACGATTAATTCGATTGATAGAAGTGCATTTCTTAGATGTTGTGATTTCTAGTATTGCTGATATCAAATTTAACGTCGAAATCTATGAAATTAGAATCGTGGAAATCTCGTTTAGATCATAAACGAGTATGGATATTAATGAATTATTCAGTGCATAAATTTTCGTTGCATGTTGGTTACGAGATAATAAAAGAAAATTCCGAATATAAATCAGCTCATGTTCATGTATTGTTGTAACTAGCTCATTATTCGATTAAATTCTTTCCTTCTTTCTGGAAGTAAAACTGTTGATAGCTCCGTTTCAATAGAAGATATTGTTTGGAAGTACGAGATTATATACCGTTTTAATGAATTCATTTTTTATTTCAACCTTCGTTAAACACCTTTAAGCTTCTTTAAATTTGCTCATACTCTAAACTTTTCGACAGAAGGAGAAGAAAATGTTATTTTAGGTATTAGGTCTATTAAATTTGCCGAGTCTAAGCTAATAAATATGATAGGCATCATCATTTACCGTTTAAGAATGTTCAAGATATTTCTTTCAACATCGTTAACGTGCTTTTTAATTTAATGCTACATACCGTTTTCGTTTGCGATAAATGTCACATAGCCTTCGCGATGAACACAGATAAAGTTTCGTGAACAAGTTGTTAAGGAAGTAGAAAAATTAATTCTGTGCATTAGGTGTTACAAGTAGTATGTGTGTTTTCTAACTGTTAATTGTCATTTAGGACGTAATTAAGCGGTTGACATTTGACACTCCGCGCGCTGTGAATACCGTCCAAAATTCCCTCTGAACTTTCTCTAATGTCCTCATAAATACATATATTCCATATGTCGCATGATTTCTGTCTCGTGTCCATTTCAAATCCTTTCAGCTGCCACAGATCTTATTCATTAGTAAATGTAATTGAATGTCTTCAGACCAATATAATGTTATAGATACCTCAAACTTTAATTCGATAAATGACGATTCTTATAACTGCAGTATTTTGATATTTGAATAATTCCAATAATTCCAATAAGATTAGTTGGAGTCATTCGTTCGAATATAAGAAAATCTTAATACATTATATCAATAATTCGAGAAAAGTCACGTTTTCGCTTTTTAATTCACATTCAGCAATTTTCCAAATTTAATATTCAATCCAACAATTTTTCAAATCCAACGATGTCGAAATATAAAATTGCCACAATATTCAGCAGGAATATGTTCGTTCAAGCAAAGTTTACGATCAAGAAAATGCGTTGCACAAGCACGCACAAAGGACGCGTATATCGTGAAAGCAAAGAGTAAAACGAGGTGAAAGGTATCCGTGGAAAATGTCCTTTTCCATGGAGTAGCGCAATTTTTCGCTTCGAAATCGCATTGAAACGCTCGTCTCCTGACCAACGACAAATTGTCCTGCATACACACGATCGATGCGAGTCGTGTGAAAGCAGATTCGTTGCATCGCGAAGAGCGGCCAAATCGATTTAACGTGTGTGTCGTTGCCTCGTTCATTCAAACTTTCATGAATTTTTATCCCGCGAACGGATGCACGACGACGAGGCAAACGATCGTTTTCGTATTCCAAAGAAACCGGTTGAGCGCTGAAAATGAATTTCGGACATAATTTCACGTGTAACACGATCGAAACTGGTTCTTTTCTCCTTTATCGAAGCTATTATTCACGATTATTTATCACGCTTTGGTATCGAATTTTAACCGTAGAAGTATCAGAATTTTTTTTTTATATTTTTTTCAAGTATTGCTTCTCTCATGTTTAAAAACCAATTGCTGTATAAAACAGAAAGAAACATTCACATTTTTGTTCAAAGTGAAATTTTTACGTTTATTTACCAGAATTTTTTTTATGTTTCTCTTAAGAGTAGAAGAGAAGCGTCTTATATTTCGAAAATTTGTCAAGAATAATATGTTATTGTTTTATATAAAACACAAAAAACGTATTTCTTTTAAACTTAAAAGTTTTGTGAGATATAACAACTTTTGTCGATTCGATGACGAGTTGAAATAAATGGAATGATCTTTCTAGTGTTACTTATAGTGTTAATAACTATTCACGTACTTTTGCATTTTTCCATTTCTTTTTTTCGTTTAATCTCCATTTTTTTCTCTTTTGTCAAGCAATGCATCTTAATTAGAGGAACATCAAATTGGGTAGTAGTCGTCGTTCTTTTGGTGATCACGGAGCCGTTCAGTTCTATGCACCGTAAAACGAGACGATTAGTCTCGCATGGCTGAAGTATAAAAAGAGGAAAAGTAGGAGCGTTATCATCGGCATCCTTTCAGGGAACACGTAATCCGCGAAGATACAATCAGCTAAAGAGGTTGGAACGATATTTTATAAGACTGGTGAATACTGTGGAAAATTCTCTTTCATAGTTTCCTCACATCTTCGAAGATATATGTCATATACCAAAGGAGAAATTCAGATTCTCCGATTTTATTCTGATTTTTCATGATAAATCGATGTTAGAGATTTATATTGGAAATTATGGTTTAATATTTGACAATATGGCATCTATAGTTGGCAGGTATGATAGTAATTTATCTGGCATTAAAATTTTGGATTTATAAAATGCAAGTTCTTAGAGGTAGTACTCATATTTACTTCCATAAACATATAAGTTTGTTTCTATTCAAAGTCGATTCACAAAGTCACTTTTTATGCGAGATGAATCGAGAAAAGAGAAATTTTAGATACTATCGATAGTTCGGTTTGAACTTTCAAGTGACCAAGTGAAAGGTACAGAAAACAGGTTCTTTATTTTTCACGAAGGTATTTGCGATGAGTGACTCATTGTCACGAAGTAAAAGTGCGTTTTAAATTGATGGAAAGTCAACCTAGACGTTTTGTTAAGTTCATCTTCATTGCCGTGCATAACCTTTTTTTACTTTAATGACGACTTTACATTCTTAGCCTATAATATATAATATAACAGTGAACAGACTAAAACTTTCATTGAATGAACACGTGTTTTGCCGTACTTTTCAATTAAATGCTCTTTTAATAAATTAAATTATAGACTTTTTTACTTGAATTTAAACTTTTACCAAAACGCTCACTTTTCGGCTGTGCGAACCTGTTCATTCAGCTTTCTCTAAACGGAATGATTGATTCAACAAGAGCCTAATCAAGGTCAGAGAATAACAACTAATACATTGAAGATCAGCTACACCTTACTACCACTGTAAATATTATCATGTAATCTTTACAAAATCCAAACATCATTTCACACTTTCTGGAGACTATTAAGGACTATTAAAGATCCATTCTTCCACGCCTTAACGCAATAATGCTTGAAACTGGATAAATGGATCTTTTATTTACGATCGATCGTCCGATTTTTACAAATCGCTCTATTATTAAAGTTACGTGTAACAAAATTCCATTCTATCAATTTCCTAGATCTATCATACTCATACTTCTAATGAGATCTGTTAAGTATGTATTAGCCAAGTTAAAGAATCGAGATACGTATGTGCATAGAGGTGGGTGACCTCGAGTCACGAATGAAGCCCATAATTCATACAACAGGTGGCTGCGGCGAATACTTTCGACTCTTGGCGTTCTTGTGTCATGAACTGTGCGTTATGGTGTAATACGTCAAAATTTCACGCGAGCCACGCCGTAAAAGGCAAACGACTAATCGGATCACAATCGGATCATAACAGGATCGCACGCTCGTGATCGTATTAATCTCTAGAAGTCGCCGTCGGTTCGCTCGTGCGCGTTAGCGTGTCAAAACCGCCGAGTGTACTGCAACACGATCTTTTAATCGCTCCTTTCTTTAAGGCGCATCTTGATCGTCATGATATCAAACGAGTTTCGATCCGCTTGGTTAGCCAGCATACGTGCTGGACGGTGTTTCTGCAAATTACAGAGGACTCGCGAAACATGATCTTTTAATTGAGTGTTCGATACGTGGAATATTAAGTGGGAATTCCTTTATAAACACGGAAGTGAATGCAAATTGTTCTAGCGGTGGATAAATCAATCGTGAAAAAAGGATGTCAGAAGAGGAGAATTTTGTGTATTAGAAGTAATATCTTTAGAAAGTTGTAGATTAACGCAATAAATTGATTGCGGGTGATTATGCAAATCCATATTTTTATAAATGTATAATTAATTAAGGAATGAAACCTAGATGGTATAATGAATATATTATGTTCTTGGTTTTGTATATTTTTGCACATTATACGCATTCTGTGCATTTTTAAATAAATGCATAAACATTCGTAGTCTTTATACAGAATTATATCGAAAGTTAATTATATCGTGCATCTTTTCAAACAGACCTTGTAATCTTTGTTATTATTTCATTAATAAACATCACAAAACATTTCTTTATCGTATATGTGCCGCAATATTGTTCCAAAATGCTCAATCAGAAAGATCTTCCCTCCAAGGATAGATAAATTAATAGCATAAGGAATGAACCTTTCTTTATGAATGCTAAATTAATCACAGAAAAATCCATCTGACTAAAGATTTTTACTCTTGAAGTTTCCAAGCCTTCTTTACATCTCGTATAATAATATCAGAATTACTAATTATACAAGAAGCCCTACGAAAAGGAATAATAAATATATAAATAGAGAAATAAAGGAATAACGAATAACAATATCATCTTATTCGCCGAAACAAAAAAATGATATGATCCGATTGTGAATTCAATTTCGTGGAGATGCATCTAGGTCAGGTCGTTCTCCAATTCCACGGGAAATTTCAAATATCCTACGGTATCCACCACCATCATCGCGAAAATATCAAAGTAACAGAAGCTAAGCGGTACACGTTGATCGTATAGTCTTGTAGAAGTGTTGAAAACGAGGCTACGAGAAACGGCATCATCATCCTGGCGGTCATCTTCATTATCATCATAGTTCTCATCATCATCTTGGCTACCACCACCGTGTCGTGTCCCAGACCAGTCGATATGTTCCTGGCATGTTTCTGGGTTACAAGCCATTCCGTTTGGTGATAGTGTCTGGAGCACATCTCTCTTGTTCAGTTGCATATCGTGGTGCACGCTGCCTGTCTTCTGCTATAGGAACGCACGTCAACGTTTATCATGGACGATGATTCAAGCGTATCTGTGATGACGATTGTCTTCTTTTGAGAAAGCCCCGCGAGGTAAATTTTTGTATGTTAATTAACGTCGCGAACAGTTGGTGTAAGTAACGGGTTCTTTGTTTTTTATATAGATTTCTCTTGGACTCGTGCATATGGTAAATTATAATAATAAATGTCGAATTGATAGTTTATTGTTATTAGTTGATGACGTAGTATGCCATATGTTGATAACATGATTGTGAGTTTATGCTTAACGATCTTTCTTCATTTTTGTTGTTTTTGATTTTTTGAAACATTCATATTAACAATAGCGAGTGAATTGTTGATTGAGATTTATTTGTTAAATATATTATTGATAGTAATTGGATGGTTTAATATCTCTGCACTGTTTAAACGTATGTGTAGTTTATGTATTTTTAACAGCATACTTATTGAATTATTTATTGTTTTATTTAAAACTTTTTTATAATATCAATCGTATTTAAATGAAAATAATTTGAATAAATCGTTAGTCATTTTCTGTAAAAGCTGTCAAAAATGCTAATGACAGGTGCCAGATGATTTCATGATTTATGACATAGAAATAAAACTTCGGAGACTCTATTTTTTTGCAAGCATGGCGCCAGGAAGAAAATGAATATCTCGAATCCTTCTGCCAGCTGATAGACGAGTTTCTACCTTTTTTGCAACTCTCCGACAGAGTAATGACGGACTGTGTTTCAAGATAAACCGTAAGGTCTCAAATTTACGCGGTATCGACCTAATTTTTCTACCCAGCTGGGTCACAAAATTTCACATTTCACTTCATATACTACCGACGATTGCTTTCAAACTATATAAACGCATCAAAAACGATAAAACGCATTATATAATATATTTTATATTTAACTATAAATTCTTACTTTATTTACTATAATTATTCTACTAATAATTCTTAGTATTTTAGTATACATTTTTAGGTATTGATTAGTTATTTTATACACAGTTTGAAAAAAAATACTCATATCTGCTTATTCTCGCGCAACAGTTAACTTAATTCATACACAATATTAAATTCTGATATATTTCATCATAGACATTATTTTTTCTATAATGCTAACTTTTCGTTGTTTTTTTTTTAAGAAACAGCTTCTGTTCATATTCTTTACAGCTCATCATTTAGACGTAAATATTCTTTTTAAAGAAATTTAATTTCATTCAATATTCTGTGGGATTTACTTCCCGCAAATTTATTGCGCCATAACGTTTAAGATCTATGACTATCTATATCTATATCTTAAATTTTTTAATTGCAAGTTATATATAACAGGTTGTGTGAAAACATACGGGCGTATTTTATGATAAATAATTTTCACCGAGCTCTGTTACCCATTTGATTAAATAGGCCAATGATTTCATACCAATTTTTCTTAGTATTTCCATCGAATCCAATTCATCGTGGAAGTTATATCCGCGTATTTTGATGATTGATACTATGTATATATTTTACGACTAACAATCCCGCTAATCCAACGATACATACGCTTTTTCGGATATCTTAACATATTTTAGAAGTTTCTTCGGTTATACATTACTATACATATTATGTAGCATTAAATCAAGCACACCAAGTGTATCATTTTTCCATAATTCAAAGGTATCAATTACCTATAATCAATTATTATTCAGCCATAAATTAAGGAGAATAAGTTTTTCTATAATTCAATAGCATCAACAATTTACGATCAAAAATGTCATGTTTTTTTTGTTTGAATAAAAATTACGTTCATAATATAGTACAATTTTTATCTTTAATTTTAAGCTTTGAATGATCTTGCGTGTTTCCTTCCAATTCGTATTGTTCTTCTTGGCCCATTCATCATCGTGTCACTGCTATTAAGCTCTCACTGCGCCTCATCTTCTTTAATCCTGTATAGAATGTTATATTAATCGGGCACTGCATTTTCTACCGGTTTTTATTTCAGTTATCTCTAAGAGATTGTAACTTTTTGTTATTCATTCTCTCTGGTAATTTTTTAACGCATTAATAAATATAATGATTTACCAGGCGGTCTAAGACAATGTGGTTTTGTGGACATTCTTAATTCGATTCTTAGTAACTCGAACATTCAATATTTTTTATATATTACTAATAGGAATAAATAGTAATCTTGATTTAGAGAAAATAGTAGGTATACATAGGAATGTTTAGTGCGAAAAAATCAGTATACCAATGAATTAATAGGATCAAGACTATCCAGTCGCAGATCTGAATTTGTTTCAAGTGATTATATTACAGACTATATCGACAAAGTTATATTTCTCAATCATTTAAACATATACTCTATTTTTATTTGTTCCCATGACCAGTGTATAAGGTACCGCAATATAATATTAACGGTACTATGGATATGTGAATACAGAGTTACTGTTGACGATCTCCGTAAAATAATTGTCGAATGTTAACCCTTCACCTTCAGGTCCTGACGTTGCATAATCAGGAATTTATCTCTGTTGAAGTCTACCAATGGTGCTATTGATTTTGTACGAAGACCGCCTACAGCTTGAAAAAGTAATAATAATTCATATCACGAAGTAACGGAATATTCTTCGGAGAATATGCTTATCGAACATTCAGAAACGGGTCGGTATTCATGACTGTCCATTTATTACAGATCATTACGAACAATCCTTACAAGCACCGACGATCGTTTTCCACTTTACCGATTTCAATTCCTGTCGGGGAACAATAAGAGTCCAGATGATCTATCTCGAATATCGTTTGAATATCATTTTACGTTAGTATGAATAGAGGTGAGATTGGTATTTCAACTATATATTCTATGATCGTAATGAAGCGGCATTCTCTTGTACTCAAGCGGCAACAACCGGTCCAGTTTTCCCTGGAATTAATTGAGCCGTTTAATACAAAATATTAGAGCGTAAGTAACAAAAGTCGATTACTTGATAAAGAGGATAAATTAAAAATTGTAAGGGATCGAATGGGCGACTCTCACTTAATCTGCTATCCATTGGGAAACCAATGAAGATATACTTACATCACTTCTGCATAAACTAGGATGAAGTTTACGCTTTCAAGATGTGGTGTTAAACGAAATACGCAAAAAACTGGCTTACATCACTTTTGCTTTAAACGACTCAATTATACGGTAGCGCGGGCCCGGTTAATTGCCAGTGACTTAATAAATCTCGAGAATGTCTATATATGTACGTCGATATCAGAGCAAGAATAAGAAATGTAAAGGAAAACAATTATTTGCATTGTAATTGCATCAATTAACGAATTTACGATGCGGCTTTCAAAGAAATGAATTCCTTTAATTTATCAACGCTTCATGATCACTTGCATTTCAATCGTGAAACAGTGCTTTGATCTTTAATTCCAACTATTATGATATATTTTATTAGATTATTTTAGTGGTGACGAAATTTGAGAAACATTCACAGCTAATATATTTTTGTGGATTTAGCTTCTTATATCGTTTATTGAGAAATTTAATGAATTCTGCGATTTTCGGAATATTTAGCAGTAAATTTGTACTATGTATTACTTACTTATTCATCTATGTAGATTTATGATCACTTTTTACAAAAAACTTGGTCGTATTTTTAAGTTTCTAAGATAAAAACAATCTTCTTCCATCTCAGTTAAATATACATATAATGAAACTTAATATTAATTGTCAGAAACGCTACAAATTTTTCGACCTAATATTATGAGATATAATATTATAAGATACTATTGATTCGTCATAATCACGTTCCTAATCCTCGATATATCTTTCGATTTCAATTTATCATCAATATCGTTTGATTTCCAATATCATCTGTTATGACGAATGTTATTAAACTTTTGGCCTATCATAATTTTTTCTAGCTTTCAATGCATTAGTAATTTTTTATTTACCTTGTTTGTTAAAGCGATCGACTTTTCTAACTCTCGGATCCGTTTCGTCGAGTTTAGAACGCTTTTAAATCATTCAAGTCGAAATTACCGAAGGAACAGTTGGACGTACGAATTCCTCTAGCGAAAGTTGCTCGCATTACTCTACTGACCCAAAAGGCCACAGAGAGTGGATCCAATTAACGAGCTTTCGAATGAAATTTGGGCAACTGTCTCGAAAATCCACTTTATCTTAAATACATGCATCGTGATGATGATTCCTTGCTACTGTATTATACATAAAAATGTTAAAGCTAAAGAAATTTTAAAAAGAGGTAGCTCTTTATGTAAATTAAGCTCAAGAATCCTTTTTAAGGATTGTAAAAGTAAATTTATTTGGATTTCAGGATAAATTGTGAGATGATGAGTAAATAGGGTAAAGTAGTAAGTAATACATTGAAGAAGAGCAGAATGAAATCACGAATTTTCAAGGAAATTAAGTAGTTGATTATTTAGTTAAATACTTGAGTTTAGATGTAATGAATAACATTTTAATGACCGTTTCTTTTGAATACGCAAGTTTTACTAGTGGCTTTATTATTTTAATATTCATTAATTGATATTAATATTAATTAATTGATACCGTTATCTATCATTTTTTGAATAATCTGTAAGTTTAATGTCTTAAAGGTTTAACAATAATGAACTTTAATAAAAAGCTTTAATAAGTTTAATGCTTAACGATATAATGCTAACTCTGACTGTCGAAACCAAATGGTTATGACAATCTAAATTTTGTAATAAAAACGAAAAAAGGAGATATAAAAAACTTCAGAAAAATATTACTCGACAGAAAGTCACCAGGTAGAGAATTCTTTTAAAAATGACGAGTTTAATACTAATTATGTAAAGTATGTTTTCATGAAACAGTGTTCCCAATATTTTAGCAGCCACTCAGCTTATTATCAGAATCTTTATTCGTCTTATATAAAATTTTAATTTATGCAAGCATCTACATGTATATTATGGTTCATTGGTTTACAATTTCATCAGTCTTCTTAATTAGTAAAGTTGTATAATGAAGAAAGTGAAAAGGCCATGTTCCAGTCTGTTTATGTGATTCGAAAAAGATTTGAGATCAACAACTCTTCGAATCTGTAGTAATTTGATTGTATGTAGCCTAATCTGATGCATTTTTCATGCTCCCCAAGTTTCGTGGCCATTCTTCTTCCAGTTTCTCTTATTTACACTTTCCCACCTGGATATATGTTACTGTCTTATATATACGTTATTTATATGTCTTATATACATATATACGTCTTATCTTGTATATACATATATTTATATATATATTATTATCTTTGTATAAACTTCTACTAATTATGCACCTAGCGCTTTGTATGCAAAATAAGTACATTTTTCAGTGTTCTTCGATCCTTAGTTCCTGAGCCTCTGAACGAAAATGAACAATACGATAGTAAAGAAACTTGTGAATATTTTAGAAACTACGAAATTATTTAAAAAATCTCATTTTAGTGTATCTACAGAAAGAGCAAAAGGAAAAATAATTTTGTTCTATACAGATAGTTGAAATACATTGAATGAATGTAAATATATAACAGCATATTAAAATATAACAGAAAGTTTCTTATCATCAGAATTCTCAATTACTATTGACAGTTACCTATTAAACGATTTAAAAAGAATGCTTGAAAAATTATATTCCACTGTTTAAGCTATAATTTATAGTAATATAAAAATTAAACTAAATTATATTGTTTAACACGTCGTTTAACGCGTCACGGAGTCAAAGTTACGTGATCGCTCAGCGTGAAATTTTTTCTTAACGCGACAACGTAACGTTCCTTGTCTCCGGGAGCAGCCAAGCCATGACATGACATCACTGTGGAATCATCCGCACTCGATATGTTAAAAATCCTTGATCATTCATTGATCTTTAACAATTTCAGCCAGCAATGAACAACACGACAAGGACAGCCTGAACGAGACAGGAAGCACGACGGGTGGCACCGTGGAGGGTGCACCTGGAGGAGCCCCCAATAGGGGTGAAAGGAACACCGAGGCCGAGACAACCACTGCAGAAGCAACAAGGGCCGCTCCATCCAGGTCTCTGGTCTCCAGGATCCTTTCTAGGACACGATCTACGAGCGATCTACTGGATCATTCTGAACCCTTGTAAGACCTCTCTTCTCATACAGCTTATTAGATCTATACACATTTAATTTACGAACGACGTAAAAAGGGAATAAGTAATGGTTGTCTTCAATTTCACCGGATAAACACTATAATTTTATAAATTACGATACGTTTCGCGCATTATACGAGATAGGTGAAAACAGTAATTTATCAGAAGGCAAAGAAAAGTATTGGCTACGATGAACTCACGATGAATGGAGTTCATGTTTATGGTGAAAAATGACGAGGTGAAGATCTCGCGGTCGACGGTCGGTTTTTATGGTGATTTTTACAGTTCGCAACTATGGATCATTCTCTCGAACGTTTACGGCCAGCTTGTCGTAGTGCTGATGATCGCTTTGTGCTTGGCCGAGGTCATGGACACTCCTGTTCCTTTGCTCAGTTTGCAGGTATGCAGAGAGATTTTTTAATTTTAAACGGATTCGTTAGATTTGAACCTTGTTGCGCTTTTTGCATCACTCTCGATCTATTCGTGTTACTTAGTGATACAAAATTTTAAGTTTAAAGAAAATACGAGAGAATCGCTGTTCGTATGGATGATATATTGTTCCAATTTTATGCGAAGTCTTTCTTCGAATATTAAAAATCTTTTCGTTTATTGAAATGTGAGTAGAATTGAAATATAAAAATTCGATGACCGGAGCAATACTAAATAAGATAGAAATTAAAGATTACATTGCTTACAAAATGATATGTCGAGTAAATTCTATTATCAAAACCAATATCATCAATTTCATTATGCAATCTGTTTATTAGTTTAGACTATACATTTATCTAAACGCACCACTATTAATGCAGATAACTTACGATTATAAAAATTGGAAAATTTAACACTTATCCTAAACGTCAAAGAGTAACAGATGTTGAATGCGTTTGAGCCATAAAATACGAATATTATAGCAGGGGACAAATTGCGAAGTGTATATGTGAAATGAACATACCACGTTCGGTAGTATTTCATTTAGCTACCGACAAACGTGTGCAACATTGGGTTATCATTTTAGTGTTGCTGTTCGACCATGCAGAATGTAGAGTCTCCAGTTTTTTACCTGAGCTCTTCCGCGTACATGTTCGTTCCCATAACGTCGTTAGATATAAAACTTAATGAAGTTTCTTCTGTGCTTTATGGATTTTACGATCGTTCCGTGTAAGATTTTTTGAAATTTCCAGGTTAGATAACGGTACGATAACGCTAAATATGGGATAATCCCTGTGAACTGTTCATCCTAGATCACGTTCCTTTCTTAATACGCTATAAACGTAAACGTTTATAGGTTTTACGATAGTTAAGTCAATTACTGCGTCTTTATAGCTATGAAACGCATACGTATGTGATTTTTCATTTGAATCGCTAAAAGTTTAAATAACAGAATGGTTCTGCAGTTGCGCATGTGTGAATTAATATTTATAGAGGAAATAGAAGAATACATAGTGAAATTTCATATCGCGTTAAATCTCTATTAAAGTAACAGGGTTTCGATTTCAAATTTTGATAAGTTCCATGGACCTAGGATATCAGGATGAATTGTGACATGGTCCTTTAAATATCGAAATTTTATTTTGTATTGAATTTTTATCAAAGTAGCACGGTTTCAATTTCAAATTTTGACAAGACCAATTTCTTTAATGGTTTTACGACACCAAAATGATCTGTGTTATGTATGCTTCCATCCAAAAATAGTTTCACAGTCCCAAAATGATGATGAATGTACCATGTACTCAGCTTATTTTCATAATTCTGCAAAGTTGTAGACTATGGACTTGTAATAAAAACTTATAATCGTGTAAAAATATGAGGCGGATCTTACGACCTCGAGATGATCTGCGATACGACCCTTTGATTTACAAGTCGTTGCAACATGAGTCTGCAGCTTCAGAGCGATCCATGGCAATATATCTTGTATTCGATGTGATTCTACGACCTCTGAGCGGTTTGCAGCTTAGTCCCACGTCCTCAGCGTAATTGCAAATGATTTCCCACGTTCTCATATTAGGCTAACGTTTGATCCCTTGATTATCTAGTACTGTCAAAAATCTATCTAGTACCGAAAAAATGTACATTTTCCAAGATTTCGATGTAATTTTGTTTACTTTATCACTTGAATTTGCAGGGCGTATTCCTGATGTACTTGTACGTAGGAAGCATAGCAGTGATCATCAGCATCTATATTTGGGTATTGATAGATAGCTGCGGGAGTCTCGGTACCGGTGCAACCGGTATGGACGATGCGGAACTCGGTGGCGCGTCTTTAACCAGGTTTGGATCACTGAAACGTGCTCACATCTCACGATCTAGAACAGCACCGACGAGTTTCTACATTCGGGTTGGAGCGCTCCGTGAGTGTCTTTGGCCATTTCAACTCTCATCAACATCTTGCCCTATCGATCAACTATTTACTACTTTAATGCAACGTTTAGTACGAAACATTATATTGAAACATTACATAGAATTTTGCATTTAGCAACTGATGGTATTCAGTTGTCATTTGGAGTAGAGAAGTCAGAGTTATAAAATTGAACTTTGATGAAAGTATAAAAGTCAGTCTTCTGTGTATTTGGTTTTTAACTTTTTCGCAGATGAGTTTCTCAAGTATCGAGTAATCGTATGCTAAAGGCGTATAAATACATTTTATAATTTAAAATCATTTTTACGTCACAATTAATTATTTAAAGTAATGAAACGTTCATGCGTATAAACGTTACTTTATTTTTCCATATTTATAAAAACGGTCTATTGATAGGTTACATATCCATAAAACTATTTATTAGTAATCTATACATCTACAAAGGTATTTATTCACTGAAAGCTTTCGATTGTAAAGGAACCACAGCAAAAGAGTTAATTCATGCTAGGAATGTGATTCGATATTATAAGGCAAGGTTGATTTTATACGAAAAAAGATTAAGGGGACACAGTATTGAAAAATGAACATGTTTAAACAGTTTTCGGTTTGGCGACTCTCGTCTTCAACGGTTTAGAAATGGCGATGCATTCCATGATGCAAGGGGCGGAATGCTTGAGCGACGTTGTCTTTGTACATCCGGTGCTTCATGGGCTATTTACGTTTCTACAGATGCACTTTCTCTTCGTGAACTCGCAGGTGAGCAGATCTTAATTGATGTTTGTGTAGAATCAATTGGGTCGAGGCTATCGAAAGCGAAATCTTAAGATTAATTGGGGTGATACTTCTAACTTTTCGTTTTAGTTGCTCATTCTTCTAATATGTGTTACTTTCATTTTGCTGTTTGATTTGAAGGTATAAAAAGTAGATGATATGCCAATTTACATGTACGATAATTATTGTTGATAAGTCATTTTTAATTAGATGAATTAACTTGAAATAAATATTTTCACTAGAAATAAGTTTTCCACGGTGATTTACGTATTTCTTTAATATGTTGCCTGCTAACACGATGACCATCGGTGACGATGTGTATGACTTGGATAACACTGTTGGAGAAAGTATGTAAATACAATATAATATTTTGCATAAATTAAATGTTATGATGTTGTATATTTCAATGTATGACGACTTCCACGACAAAATACATAAAATTCGCGTGGCAGTAAATTGCTCCTTTGGTTTGTATCATATTTCTTTAGTGACATAAGATATTCATTTGTATAATATTTATGAACACGTGATATTTTAATTAGGATAATTTTATATAGATGGGTTTTCTTAAAAGCAGAGTAACAACTATGTCAAATGCATGTATTGCAGTAATAATTAATCAAGTAAATAATAACTCTCTAATTCTAGAACTAAGCTGTGGAAGTTTAATTATAAAAAAAGAACGTGATTTAACTAATTTTTTTTATAGGTTCACTTTCTTCTTGAAAATCCAATAATGTTCTCCTTTACGATATTTGAAGATATAATTTCTAATGATTATCAGCGATTATTAACTAGATACGTAGCTGTTCCAATTTAATTGACCCAAATGTTTTTAATTCTTTGAATTTTTACTATTACGGTGCAAAACCAACTAGTGAAAGTAGGATTAACAAGATGATGGAATTGACTGTATTTTATTTATAGGTACTTGTAGAGAGATTCGGTTTAGCAGCGAGGTTTGGATTTATACATCTAACTGCCACGAATATTGCTGTCTGGGTTCGTCTAGTGATTTGGGATTCTGCTCAAGAATGGACATATTTTGTCCATTTGGCACAACGAGGTCTCCACAATTCTGCTTCTCCGTTGAATCTTCGAGGATTTCCGGAGTCTTTAACAAGGCATTCTCGAGATCTGATAAGTATGTTTTACGTAATGAACATTATTTCAATGTGGAAATAAATATTATAAATGTGCATGCAAAAAATTATATCAATTTATAAAATGTACGATATAAAAATGTTTTTTTGATTTAATCTTTTTCAGATCATTCTCCAATAGAAAAGCAAGTTTTCCAACCATATCAACCTATCTCGAACGAACAAATCTCCCAAGTGATTGCATTACAAGAATGTTTGAATACCAACACTCTCGGACAATTATGGACGTCTAGCATGCCATTTCTTTACCCGTTTATTGTGCAATTTAGGTATGTTTTTACATCGCTGATCCATTTATAATTCAAGATCATAATACCCCAAAATCTATATCTAAACAAAATCTATATCTTGAGTGATCAGAATTTCATATTCTTTCCAATTTGATTTCAGTTTAATTGCTGCTGCAGTAACTTTTGTAATGGGTCAGAACGTGGGTCGAAATCGGTTGTCACACAAGCAGAAGTTTCACGGTAGCAAAGATCTGACCAGTCATACCAAAGTCGGTTGCGATGGCTCCAGCAAAGGTTTATTCCTAGGGATACTATGTATGGTAGCTGGCATAGTAGTTATACTGATATTTCTGGTCGTAAGAGAAGACGAACATTTTCCTTCGTCAACTTTATCCTGGTTAACTTGTGGCACACTAACCAGTATTTTGATATTGAGTACCTTAATGACAGCCAGTGGACTTGTTCAAGTTCGTCAGATGTCCATAGTGTCAAGAGCACCAGCCATTTTAGATAATTTATTATCAAACGTGGCTCTTTTCGGAGTTCAATTATACTCCATTTTCACGATCGTTGTTTCTGCCTGTTCCTTGGCTCTTCTAGAGGACGAAAGTGACGAAACACAAGGAAGACACATCATGCTACTCACAGCATCGATTTTACAACTGATCCAATGTTACGCTCAAAGTACACTGATCGCCGAAGCATCCAAGAGATCTTGCATAGCTCGTTTCCAAATAATAGCGAAACCAGCCAGGCAAGTGATAACTTTCCTGCTGTTCAGTAATTCCGTTTTGTGGGCTTTTGATACTGTGATCACACAAAATTGGATCTCACAAGAACTGCAGCTGAGATTCTTCGGGGTTCTCGCCTGGGGCGTTATATCCAGGATTGGGTTGCCTCTGTTGATCTTTTATCGGTTTCATAGTTGCGTACTGTTACTCGAAGCGTGGAATAAATGCTATAGGATGCCGAGGGGAGAACATCCGCTCAACTGACGACACAGACCGCTACATCCATGTTCCTCTAGGTGTGTTGTTAATTATTATTTTAACTAATTACAAATAAATACGTTTAAAAATAAAAATTTTGGGTATAGTGGATCTTGCAATATGTTTATTTTTATATATAAGAAATTTTTTTTATTATGAAAACCCGATGTTTGTATTTGGATATTGATCTTAATTTTGAAATATCCTGTATATCTATCATAAAGCTACGCAATAACTTAAAGTACCTATATAAATGCAACAGAAATTGTTTGATTTCATATTTATTAAAGTCTAATCTTCTCTATATCCCTCTTCCACCAAAGGGTATCCATTATAAACTTTTTCTTCATAAAAAGGGGTAAATAATTTTTTCCACAGATTGCAATGGAGATCGCGTCGCTCTTATTGCCGCAGAAAGGTAACTATCAACCTGCAGCAGGACAACGAATGGTCCTCTACGATCCAGAGAAGCCCAAAGAAATTTATCTGCCCTAATTCGTGGATGACGAATTCAGTGAGTTTCGTTCCTTTCGTCGACAATCGGCTCTACTTCGACCCAAACTCTTTATTCTGCATCGCGTCACCAGCCATGGATATTCAAAGTTCGGGCCACGTTATACGATCGTCCAGGCAAATACGTCATCACCATCATCATCATCCTCATCGTCGACACCATCATCATCATCACAGAAAGCATCGACGCGTTGTCAGCGATCCGGGTACAAGAGATTGGAACGCCGGCCAAGATGTAAAACGACATCGTCGAATGTTCAGCTACGATACGGGTATTACTGGACTTAGATTAATGGAGGAGGGCGAGATAGCTGACACCGACAAGGAGGTTCCATCCCCTGACGAGACGAAAACGTCGACTTTCAGGAAAGTGCCATGGCATCCTAACTTGCACATGCTCAAAATTAGAAGAACCTAGCACGATAAAATGACGCACACCTGGATCGTTAGAATGATACGAAAGGAGAATTTTATCGAAAATATCGTATAAGTTGATCGATCGTCTCGTTGCCCTTTTTTTTAATTTTTATCCTTGTTTTTCGAAGGATTGTTACGATGAGGCATTATTTATCTTATTGTAGGGAGTCGGACTTTTAGCATCTTCAAGATTACAATTCTTATTTCCCTCATTATAAGTGTATATGTTTGGATAGCTTGCTTATATATTTTTTAGCCTTTAACGTTACAAAATTATTGCATTTGGTAGATTTGTGAACATAGAAATGACTTCTATTCAATAAGTAGAATATTTTTTTTATGTATCTGATATACATATATGTTACTAGCTGGAACGATGAGGAAAATTATTTGACCTTGGAGATGTTGGAAAAAAAATTACTTCCTAGTATAATTGTACGTGTATCAAAGCGAGTTAAGTATCTCTAATTAATTATCCCTAAGAGTGCAGTACCTTTTCATTTTACGTGCAATATTATCGTTTATAAGAATTTATGCGTAGGAAATTATTTATTGTGCAAGTCATGCGAATAGTGCGTTACTATTAGCCATTGAGATTGCGTTACCCTTTCTTTTAAATCGTTAGATACAGACACAACGATGTAGCTCTCTTTTTGTTTTCTTAGCTCTCTTTCTTTTTAAAACGAAGTATATGTGATTATCGTTAATCCGAGCAATATTTTTGTACATAATTATTTGTCAATTTTTCTGTGGCAAATAAGAATTGTTGATATTTACACAGAACTGTATAATGTATTTATTGAATTCGCGGTACATAGTATAGCAGTTTATATTTCAACAGAAATACACATTCGAAGCGGTATATTGTTTGTTGACTGCTCAACTGACACTGTTTGTTCAATATTTATCAGGTTATAATTTAAAAAAAAATCTTTCTGATTAATAACTAAAAGAATATCCTTTAAAAATTAACGGACTTCTTAATATGTACGATATATAACGAACTTGCATAACAAATTAATCAAGTTCGTCTAAAACTCCAGCTTTTAGGAAAACTTCTAAATTACAAAGAGTAATTGCGAGTACCTAGTTTTATATCATACTGCTTCGTGATATTTGGTTTGCCAAAAATCATCTTTTCTTTCTTCCTTTGTCTCTCTCTTCGTAGGTATATACAATACATACATTCAATTTAGATCTGCTGTACTTTTCAAGGACTAGCGGAGATCTAGCATTACGTTTCACATTAACTTGATGCATATAATATTTAGCCTTGAAAAATCCATTGATTCTATAACATATCATGATTATATCATATGAAATAGTATTCGTTCCGTATCGAGTCGAGCATCAGCTGTTCATCGAGCAAAGTGAACAAAATGCCTATTATATACGTAAAATACTAAACATAGATAATAATGTAAATTAAATCTAGAGTTAAGTGATAGCACACGTTGACATATTTCGTTGATGTGTGAACAAAACGTTTTATAACATAAGAAGACGATTAGTTTAAACGTATAAAATATTAAACTTGAAAAAAATGAAAAAACTATACGTATATGTTTAATAGAAGTGAATTCTAGTATCACTCGTTATTCTAGAATGCATTTCCGTATAATGAACAACTAAAAATTGAGGATTATTTAAGAAAGAAGCATTAAAAGGCACAAAGTAATTCCTTCTCTGTTGCAAATTTAAAATCAATCAAACAAGTTTAAAATCAAAATGGTAAAATCGTTTGGCAAACTAATATAATATAGAATATATGCTATTCGATTATTATCTTGAAGTTCAATTGGACGTTCACAGAATAACAAGTGTCGATATACTCCATATTTAAAATACAATTCTAATTTTAAGCTATATTATATAGGATTTTTATAATTATGCTTCTTTCTCAAAATTCTCGAGAAACGAATAAATTTTCTTTATGGCAACAAAAATATATATCTTTCTACGATCCAGCTCACGGTTAATTTGTTAGTATTCGTTTAATAGGATACCATATAGTTTCATATAATGGTCGCTTTAGGTCAATTATTCAGAGCCTTGTAAATCATCTGAGGGTAAATTGAGAAGGAATTTCGTGAACGAGCAACCAGCTTTAATCAAGGCCAACATCGTCCTGTGGCTTCGGTTTTGAAGTGGTCGTTTGTGCCCCAGCTCTTGGGAATCCGGGTATACCACCCATCATACCAGGAAAACCATCTGGGATATTACCAGCTCCGCCAAATTTCGAAGCCATCTTATTAATAAACGCCATGATCTTCGGATTGCTTTGGTACTTCAAAATATTTGTTGGGTTTGTAGAAATTTCTCTGAAGGCCTCGGCGACTTCAGGATCCTGCAAAAGAAAAATTAATATTAGTTAGAAAATTAATTAACTCAAAAATTTGCTGAAAAATTAATTGAAGAATTAATTGAAAAATTTAGCGAAGAGTTAATACCAGAATAGGTTTCGTTCTGACATAAAAGTGATAATCCATGTTATAAGAACTCCAAAAGTTACCATAAAAAATTACATTAGTGCAGTCATACCACGAATTTTTTATATATCTTAATTTAATTATATAATTTAACTTTTATATAACCATGTGATATAGGAGTTTATTTTAACGTATAAATGATGTTGTCGAATGGATTGATTAGTAGATATTTACCTGGAAAGCTTGGAGAACATCTTGGTCATTTAAAAATTTATAAAAATCACCCATTCCAGGGGTACCAGTAGGACGATCAGTTTGGGAAGTACGGGTGTTGTCCTCATAAGCTTTTGCACTTTCTCGAGCTTTCTTTAATCTTTCTTGTCTCTCACGCTCTAACTTTTCTTGTATCTTGCGTTCCTTCTTTCTCTTATGTTCCTCGATCTTTCGAGCCTATAAAAGAATATTTGATATACAAACACATTGGTTTATCGCAGAAGATAATAGACAAAATAATATGATAAATACAGTAAATAAAAATAATACAGAAAAAGAATCTTTATTTTTAATGTCTAATTTAAATTTAAATTTATATGTTTTGAATATTATTTTAAATAAAATATATAAAATAACGAATCTTTGTATGACGCTTGCGATCTAACACAAAGTATTCTAATCATTATGTTCCGTGAAAGGAGTAACTCAGGGATCTGTCCAGGTTCAGGAACCTGTCCAAATACTAAATCATAATGACGTGAAACACGTCTGTCCAAGCCGCATTGTGACCTCATACGATTACGAGCTTATTATAGATCGTGTACCGGCCAATTTGGCCAGTAAACTTCGTTTCTCAAATCGATACTTTTCCCGTTCTCGTTATACTTCTCTCTTTTACACTTCATACATACTCGACAGCTTTCCATTTGTAATTCTGTTTTACACTTCAGCTCCTATCCTTGGCAAGGATCAGTTAGCGTTTCGAATAGACCATGAAAATTTTATGTACGCTACACTGTGCCCCAATCGTTGCTACAATGATGAAATCTACGCCTGTACCTAAACATCCTATCGTTTTGTCGTCAATGAAAAGAATTTTACATTGTCTCATGTACTACACAAAATCATAACGAATAATGAAACATTGAAATCTCTGTTTCGAAGAAATATTTGTAGTAGAGGAACTATATTAAATCAAAGTGTTTTATCGTAGTTTATTTAAATATCAATGAATAATAGGTAGAAATATTCAATGTTATTAATGGACATTATCCAACATTTATATTTTAATATTGAAGTTCGATCGTAACGAGCCATTTATAATACAAAGATAAGAAGAAAGGACAACAACGATTTATAATTAGATGGATGCAGAAGTGCTGTCAGTTTCTGCGTTACTTATCAATAGCATTGTTTCTTAACTACATCGTGATAGACTTAAATAGAAACTAGTTCTATATAATAACTACGGATGTCTTATTTCAACAATAAATACAAAAAAACGACTCTTTGTCATGCCAATAATAATTGAAGCGGAAAGATGTCCGTGATTGAAGTTCATATAAAGAATCGTAGAATTAAATAGACGACGCATAGACACAAGGAAATGAACGAAGATATTAAAAACGTTTGTTATATTTTTATTACCTAAACTGACAGAACCTTTGAACAATACTATTAGATCGATAACCTGATAAAATAATGTTATAGATGAGAGAAGATAAAGAGATAAGAAGAAGAAAGGATAAGGGAGAGAGAACGGGAGATAGCGACGGAGAGAGCAAGCAAATGCGAGAACTTTTGCACGAGGGAAGCACCGCCTTATACGGCGGCGACCCGGGCTTCTAAATATAAAGGCGCCCGTCGTTTCGATGCTTCTCTCTGTCCGAACGAGTACGCATTTCGCTGCGAATCTCTTCTCTTTGCTACACGCGCCGTAGCCACGCTCTCCGTTGGGACCGTCGATAACAGACGTCTGGAATTCCGCTAATATTACGTCGCACAAAAGTTTGTCCTCTTTTCACCTTTCGTGTTCTCGGTTCTTTAATTTCAGAACGAAGCGTTTCGTTGGGAGCTTGCTTCCCACGTTATGTGAAATTTTATTCAAGTGATCTAGAAGTAGTAGAGAGTATTTTAGTAATTGAAAAATTGGTGGAGATGGCGCCTTTGAGTTCTTGTTAATAGAACGTGTCCTTAAAGTCTTGTCCTGATCTGGCTTTTGGTATTATAATTGGGAAATTTAGTAGATTTTTATATATCACGTTGTATTATATCTGTTTAAAACACTTTAGAACATGTTTCGGGAATTTAGGTTCAGGTAATTAAAATTATTCTTTACTGTGTATTTAATATATCGGAAGAACTTTTGTACTTTGTATTAGCTTTGTATTAATCTAGTTATTGGAGCTAGACAGATGGAAATTGTTATTCGGTATGTGAAACGTATTGAATTTTGAGAATTGACTATCTCTTATGTGTTTACGATGCTTTCGATATAATCTTTTATGTTCTATTTATTGTATATTATTTATTATAAATTATATATATTAATCACGGAGATTTTTTATGAAACTTCGAGCTTCAGTGTTTGTATATTGTATAAAACCCCGAGTTTTGTGAGGAACTATATACAAGTAACTATATATATATAACTATAACAATATACAAGCACTGGTCTCTGCTAATGTTATACAGAACTTGCAAATGCTACAAGGTAGCGTATATACTACTGAGATCTGAATATTTCAAGAGGAGAGTTTATTTGATGTAATGCTATTTTCATTGACAATGAAAACCTATAATAACTTACGTAGCATATTATCGAGCATAGTAATGTATTGGATATAATTTTTTCAATGAGAATGAAATTATACTTCGATCTTCCTACCTCTAACTAAATTAAACAGTCGAATTACCCCAAATTCCTATACACTAAATAGAAATCACAGAGACTTATTTTCTAAAGACTCAAAGTATTAAAATTTCGGAACTATTTGATTAAGATATTCGATTTATTTTGACTAGCAAAACCAACACACATTCCTCGAGATCAAAGACGTACTACTTTCATCAACATCTAACTTTCTGCCGATTTCCATGACGACCTTGTCCCCATATCATGCATGTATTTTAGGAATTCTACGACTGCGGCGCATATAATTGGCTCGTATTAAGTAACTACACAACTTTGATCTTCGATAAAGCTTCGTAATTTTCATCGCGAAGACAAAGAAAATATATCTGCGAGAGATCATCGCGATTATTTATAAACCTCTATCTTTATACTTGTCATGAATTTCCGTCATCGACTTTCCTTCACCTGGCCTAGCAAATTCTGGGGGTAACATACTGTGATCATCGATGAGAAAATATAGCAACAGAAAAACGGTCGATGACAGACTTTCGTCATATATTTAAAAAAAAACACGCAGGAGGAGGAGGAGGAGGAAGAAAAGATCGACGAAGACGACGACGATGGAAACGAGGTTGAGGATGACGTGATAGTTAGGTCGAAACGTGTGCAGGATCTTCGTGCACGGTCGCTAGTCAATGTCTTAGCGGTTTGTCGGCCAGGTAGACCCTGCAAACCCGAGAAAACCGGGCCGCCAAGAGGTATTTTTAAAACTGCCACTCTACGACCAGTATCTACGGATTGTACGAGATAATGATTCGGTGAATCAGTGGTGGTCGTGCTCAGGCATATTCTGCATACTTCAGGAAAAACCAAATTGTCGCTTTGTAGACTATTGCTAGCCTCGAATGAAAGCAACGCTTCATTGGAGTCGTTTAAAAACCGTACTTTTTGGTTAAATCTCGTAATTGTAGAACTTTCTACGAGTTGCTTTGACCAATTTATTGATTTGAGTAAAGAAGTCGAGTAGAGAAGGAACCTGGTAAATTGTCAAAACAATTCAGGTTTAATCTTTCATTAAAATCTTAGTATCTTCTAGTCAAGCCTATCATCCTCGCTATCAACACGATACGAAATCAACAACAAATTAAAGATTTCGATCTTCTTCGCTCGGATTCTTTTACTCTCTTAACGCTTTCGAAACAAACATGTTTACTCCGTTAAATATCGAGTAATTATTTATAGAGTATATCCGTATGCACTCTAGATCTTCTCTGCAACATGGAATCATTTACTTTCATTTATATTTATCACGTCGTAATTAATTATACAAAGTCCAAGTAATAATCCAAATCTTCACGTGCATATCCTTTCTCTGTCGATAATAATTAAAATATAATTAGAAATATATATATATATATATATATATTAAAAGTGTCTCCAACTTCTAGAACACTTGGAGAAAGTGTGAAGAAACACTCTTCCTTCCTTCGCACATCCTAAGATCCTCTCGATTTAAATTTAATTTTATTTAATTTGGCGCTAATCCATCCAATAAACGAAGAGGAATTTAACATGCAATTGTTCTCGGCGGCAGATACCAAAAAACAATAGGCATTCGAAAATTACGCGGATGGAATCTCTCGATCAGGCGGGAAAAAACGAGAAAATGGCTAGCGTGGTCCCGGCTGTGGGGTGAGAAGTAGAGGGGCGACTTCGGGGTTTGGCGGTAGTGACAATGCCAGTTCCTCGCGGGCGAGTTGGAGTCGAAGGCGACTATCGAGTGAGACGAGCTGCCAGCCCTGGCTCATCGTGTAGTGCCTAGTGAAACGAGATGACGGGCTCGCGGCTGAGACCCGCGTACTTCGTGGGCCTCTTGCTGGCCCTTCTAGCCGTCGCCTTACAGGGTGAGTAGCCCTCGATCGGGCCCCTTCCCTCCAAGGATGCTTCTCTTCCCCTGTTCGCTTTGTATCATCATTCTTCTATTTCGATTCTTCCGTAAACGCTTTATTTGGAGTAATTAATCTCTCGAGTATTTCTGCTACGGTTTATTTTCCAAGATATTATCGTTCCTTCAGGAAGCGATCTTGTATCATCATCATCATCATCATCATCATCATCATCATCATCATCCACGTTTTCCGATTCTCGTGCAATCGTTTGATTTGAGGAAGTTGATCTTTATATCTGGTACAGTTTATCTTCCAAAGTTTTATAGGTTCTTTAGGAAGAGACTTCTATTTCGAGCGTTTTTGACGCAGTTTCTCGTCCAAGTTTTTATTTAGAAAAATTTATATCAGGAAGTGATCAACGTATCTCTGTTTCCGGTTCTAATTTTGTTGCATGTTTTATGACGATTAAATATGATACTAGAAGTTGATGGAATCCTGGAAGTCATTGCGAAGTCTTATGTGCGTATGTATTGTTCTTCTTTTTCTTTCGTGCATGATTTTCTTAACGGTTTCCCAATTTACGGAAATTAAACAGGAACTTTTTAGAAGAGAATTGCTTCTTCTCCTCATTGTTGCATCGTTTCGTAGAATTTCAAAATCAAGTGTTCGTGCCAAGATTTTCTCTTAAGAGACTACCTCGTTCTTCTCATATATACATAATCTCCTTTGCGGAATTTTCTCCATCAATTCGTTTCAACTCTAATCGGAAACAGAGATGCCAAACAAATACATGCATTGACAGCATCATTTGTTTTCGCGTTATTTTTAACGAGTTGTCACGAGACGCTTTTTTAGAATGTATCTACGCGACGTCGTTTATTCGACGTTTATTCGTCGTTAATTTTATAAACGAAGAGCAACACTGTGCTTTTGCACGAGTATGATTCACGATATTATTCGTGAAGATGACCCGAGGATCTTTTGATTTTATTGTTTTCAATTGTTAGGATTCATCTAGATCATCGATTTTTCAAGCTCGTAGGTGTCAGTGTGGCCAAGTTTCTAGAAGTTTTAGCGGTCGATGATATGGATGACGTGCTGACGAACGTGTGACGATTGATGAAGGTCAATGTTACGTAAAGTCACTGGTCTGCGTCATCGGTTGCCTGGCTTGTCAAGCCTCTTCAGCATCGAGCAAACGTGCGATCGAATCGATGAACTTACGATCCGTTGCATCATCGTCGGTTTGTTATGTCGATACCGTTAACGAGCATCTCTTCCCCATTCAACGTCACGTGTTCTTCTTTTGAACTTCATTTCCTTGATACATCGTGACGTCTTACAAACTCCTTCGAGTAGTATCGATAGTTCAGTAGTGGTTCTTAACGCGATAGAATCATTTTAAAATAGTATCGATGGTTATGTACATATACGTCATATCAATAAAATAGAATCATTTTCCTGGAAATATCATAAAAACGTTATAAATATATATCTATATCAAAAAGAATATAAAATCATTGCACTTTGTAACTTGAAGAAATGAAAGAAGTTGAAGGAATTACGTATCGTTATATTCTCTTCTAATTTCTTGAATAAACTAATTTTTTCGTTTTGGATGCTTTTGATAGATTATTTAGATATATTTATTTGAAATGTTAGGCATTTAGTGGTTGTTATTTATTACTTTTTCTTTCCGTTATTTTCTCTTTTTCTTTTTTTATGCAATATGAAATAGTTGTTTGTAGATGTGAAATGCAGTTGGAGAATAACGATAACGGCATTGCTGGGTCGAATTAACGAAGCGAAATGGGACGACGATCGAGTAAACGATTTTGATCGTGGATTCAAGGATTTGTTATTTTAGGAATCGATGGAAACCGACTGTCAACAACTTGCAAATAATTACATAAGGACAGGCATAAATCCGTGCCAGATTCGCTCTAAATTCTACAAATTTGATCGTGAATTCCGTTTAAAGCGATACCTGAATCTTAACGTGTTTGCTAATGGCAATGGACACTGAAGGATGATCAGAATCCGTATTTACTACTTACGAATAGTTCATAAATTAATATTCGTCAAATATATGGTAAACATATAATATTGAAACTTTTATAAATTACCATAAAAAGAAACGCACATTTACGCCACGAGTCTTTTAATATTATTAAAGAATATAGTATTGTACTACAGTGCAATTTCTGAAATAAATTATATCTATATCAATCAATATAATAATTAATACAATCTTTCTAATTATTTTTAAATAGCAATTTAATTTCTTTATAAAAATCTTTATGTGAAAATTTTCTTTCATAAGGAAGGAGTACTTGTAAAAATGATTAGTGTAATATAATAGATCAATGGCAAGTAGAGAAAAAATTAACAATGCACTTTTCAAGTAAATCTAACTTTTATAGCGAAAAGATTAAAGACTATACATGCCACAGTGCGCGGAACAAGACTTCAGAATCTATCTTTATCCTTGGTGGCTATGCTTGTGCCAAACGACAGCTGCTTACCTCTACTTCCATTACCCGTATCTTGACATTTTCGAGGATTATTTTGCAACATACATAATTTCAACATATTATCTTACAGATCGCTAAAGTCTAAAATTAATATCCCGCCTGTAAATTAGCGGTAGCAGCTCTTCACTTGTAATTTACTTCTTTGTTTGTTCTCATAATATCCAGTAACGAAACAGTAAATCTAAATCAAAATAAAATCTTGAAATCCGTTATAGAACGAAAACAAATAAAAGAGGAAGAAAAGCCAGATAAATAATTTGACGAGCCTCGTAAAGTCAAATTAAAATTCAATAAATAATTAAGTACCATTAGGACTTTGTTAAGATTCCCTCTGATTTTGTGAGAGACAAAAGGCTGAAGCGTGCAAAATGATAAGATCTCGTGCCAAGAGTACCAACACGTGTGATGTAATGATGAAAATTTATGAGCAATACATGCTACGTATTTTCTTTTTGTCTATACCTATAGAGTAACTAAATTTCACTTTGAAAATTGCATCATCGGCCAAGGAACAGGAAACCTGACTCCATATAAATTCTTCATAGTTATTTCATAGTAAGAAATCGTTAGTTGCTACGTAATCATTAACTAGTATATCCAGTATCTCTAGTATACTAGTATATCTTCTGTCGATGTTGCTCTTCAATTTGTTGTTTCAATAGATATATCGTCATCAATGGTATCAATGAATTTTGTATCGTCGAAGAATCTCGGCTAAAGCATTTGTACTTTTTCGCTGCGAATAACCGATAAAAATACGTTTCGCTCATCCAATATATAAATATTTTCAAGTGTTGCTCGGCTCAAAGCCGCCTACTCGTTGCTAAACTTAGAAACCGGCCTCCCAGGTACTGCCTAGAAAGATGATATCGACATTTTCATCGACCGAGATTTTATATACGGTGGCACATATTATAACACCAAATGCTAGATCTTGGCGTACCATGTTTTCAGAGACGAACGTGTGAGAGTATTGACACATTTCATTTGATGTCATCTTCATTATTTATACGATTCATAGCCTTCAACCTTGGAACACTGTACTTATTTGTGTCCCTTTCCCTTTCAATAAATTTGAAAATGATTTCACAGCATGTGAAATACAATTTTAATCTAATGGATTCTGCTGATGGTTTGTTGCAATGTTTAGATTGTAGAAGTTTCTCCATTTTCCTCTAGTTGCCTTAAATCTAGACGTTCAGTAAATAATCAATAATTGTCAATAGTATTAAAAGTGAATGTATGTGTATATAAAATCTTCCTTCATTTTGCATATTATGTTTTGACACATTTCTATGTATCAAATAATCTACAGTAATAATGGTATTGATAGTTAATGCAATTAACTCTCAAGGTTACTAACTGGTAACTGATCCCCATATTTCTCAATAGTTGTTCAGACATCAAAACGTCGCAGTTTGGAATATATTCAAGGTGTTAATGCATCTTTAAATTTTCAAGGTACTACCGCTGATTAATTATCTTGGTAACTCTCTTCTGCTGTGTTCTTAAAACTTTAGTTGGCAGCATTTGCATTCTTCTTTAATTTCTTTTCTGTAAATCTATTTACTCTAATAGATTTCTAAAAACACGATTTTTAATCGAAAATCATTCTTTATCATCATCTTCAGTGTTCCCATTATTGTACATTTCCTTTCATCATTATCTTCTTCTTCTCTTCACAATGGCTGTTGAACTATTATTTTCACATGTTGTTTTCAAAAGCCATCTTCTTCGAACGACCTTGATGTTGAACATTCTAAATATCAAAATATTTGTACTTGTTTAAGTTCAATTTATCAAGCAATAAATCTACTTGGACAAGAAATTACATTCCATAGGATATACCGAAGATATTCTTCCTTCTGTTAAAATTGTTTATCGAAGATTCTTGATGGGTAAGACTTTCCTGATAAACATGTAAACTACTCTTATATTTTAATATCTGATCTATTGGTGGGTCGCGTCTCATACTTTGGAACGATATTTATCTTTTCCTAGTTTCTTTTCCTAGATCACGATCAAGCATGGTTGTTGTTTCGGCACACCTGTCACTGCTCGAGCACGCGTTCAACCCAAACGATGTGTAACGACTCTGACAAGATCTTGCGTCACCTGGGTCAGATATTTTTGGTGGTCGCGTGGCGTTAAACTCTCTTGCTAAGCTCCGTGCTAGGTTATCTAATACTCCGCACCTTCTTTTGGCACCGCGTGTTTAGCATAGTGAGAACTCTCGACGAAAATTCCTGGCACCCAAAGAATCGGCATAGAATCAAGCTACCGTGAAATCTTTTGTAAAATTCGTACAAAAGAGAAATACTTCGTATAAACATTTCTTGTTATTGTATATATACTTTATATACCTTCATGAATGACCATCAGGATATACCTATGTTTCTTTAGTGTTATTGTATCAATAAAATAACATATTTCAGATACACAATCTGTTCTTTTATAAAAGAAAAAATTGAAGAAAATAAATTGAAATTCCAATAATTTCAAATGGGAACCAAGTGCTTTTTCAAGCGTGCAGTAAATTCATAATCAACTAATATTCGTAGTAATAATTTTTTACACTTTTCAACATGAATACCTCTTCACCTCTTCTTCTATTCTATTCTAATAGATACGTAAATTCCTGTAGTAATTTTAAGACTAAACTCGTGTTTTCAGGAGTGCAAAGCGAAGAAGAGCTAGAAGTGCCGCCGGAGGATCTGTGTCGACCATATATAGAGAAGGCGTTGAAGGACCTCGGTACAGGTAATGTTAAAATGTCGGGGGATATTCAACTGGAGCACAACGATTTCTAGAATGTTTCGTTTGAAGGATCTTTAGAGCAGACCAGTGCCGAGGCCGGGACCGACGTCGATAAAAAGAGTCAAGAAGATGAAGCAAAACCTGCGAGCGAAGAAGTAAGACAAAGTATCTTTTTCATTCTAAAAAAAAATAATTATCATTTTAATGTATGAAGATCACGAAAATGTCTTTTGACACTCGCTGTAGGAAGGTGAGCCTTCAAAGGAAGATGTGGCAGAAGAAGATAAACAAGAGTCGGTAGAAGAAACTGGAGGTGCAGAAAGTGCCGAACAAGATGTGCAAAGTGCTGAAGCTGGAGAAGAACCTGGAGAAAGTGCCGAAGCAGGAGAAGCAGAAGGAGGTAAATGTTAAAGGATCAATATTTGCATCAACCTGTTAATCGTCTTCTTACATCTATAAATTCATTCAAGTTAGGTAATTAACATACACCAAGCTAATACGGTATACTCAATACTGCTCTAATTATTCTTGCCTTTTTGTATAATTTTTCTTATCTTAACAAATTAGATTAAATTCCTCGAGCTTTTGCAGAATTATAAAACAAAGAAAGCTAGAATACAATATCACGTCTTTTCTTTCAAGATTCATTATTACTGCCAAAGTATTAAAAAACATACTATTCCTTTTAGGTGAAAGTGAGCAACCAGATGAAAAGTCCGGAGAAGTAGTTAAAGAAACCGAGGAGGATAAGGAGGAATCTGTGGAACAAGCGGAAGAGGGTGGTGCAGATTCTGCTCAGGAAGGAACTGAAGAGGATAAGGATGTAAAATCTGGTGAAGAGGGGAAATCGGAGGAGGCAGCACAAGTGGAAAAATCTGAGGAAGAAGAACCAGCGGATGCTAGAAAATCAGAAGAAGAAGTACAACAGGATGCTGAAGTCGATGTAGATGAAGGAAAATCCGAGGAAAAATCGCAGGCTGACGATGGAAAATCCGACGAAGCACAAGCCGAAGGAGAATCGGCTGAAGAAGCGAAAATCGACGAGGAGAAATCCGACGAAGAAGCCAAGACCGATGAGGTGAAATCTGACGAAGAGAAAACCGAAGACGAGGCTACCGATTCGAAGGCGGAAGACACAGAGGAAGCAGTTTCTAAAGAAGAAGGTGAGAAAGACCAAGATAGCAAAGCTGAAGAGGAAGGTCAATCAGCGGAGCAACAAGTAAGCGGAGAAGAAGCGAAGGAAGAGAGTAAAGAAGATGAAGGTGAAGGTGCAGGTGAAAGTACAGAAGGCCAGACAGAGGAGGAAGCAAAACAGAGCGAAGAAGCTGTGGAAGGTAAGTCTGAAGAAGAAACCGCAAAATCAGTTGAAGAAGAAACTGTAAAATCAGTGGAAGAAGAAACTGCAAAATCAATGGAGAAAGAAGAAGAAGCGGAAAAGTCGGCGGAGAAGGAAACTGAAGAAGAAGCTAAATCAGCAGAAGAAGAAGCTGATAAGCCGAAGTCTCGTGCTAGGAGAGAAGTTGTCGGAGAAGAAGGCGAAGAAGAAGGCGAAGAAGAAGGCGAAGGAGATGGTGAAGGCTCGAAGGAACCAGGAGAAAGCGAAGAAGTAGAACCTACCCCAGAGGAAGACTTGATCCGAGAGATAGTGGTACCGGAGAATTTGCGACCGCGTGATCATATTAATCAGCTGTTAAAACTGGATGAAGAAAATGAAGAGAAAGAACGAGCAATACAGAAACACGCGGATGTCATTCTGAAGGAACTGAAGAGGGTTTATGACAATGCCATCCAACCATTAGAGTCTTTGTATAAATATAGAGACTTGAGCAATAGACACTTTGGTGGTAAGCATAATTAAAATAAACAAAATGAGATAGATCAACGTTAATTGATAAAAAGATTATTCCTTAAAATACTAATATTCAAAAATACTACTAATACTAAAGTACTGACATTCGATATTTAAATATGTAACATTAACTTCATAGATCCAGAAATATTTTCGAAGCCACTAGTCCTCTTCATGGGTCCGTGGAGCGGTGGGAAATCTTCCATCATAAACTATTTGCTTGATATCGAGTACAAGCAGACATCGTTAAGAACAGGTGCGTAAGTAGCGAGAAAACGAAGAAAGTAGTGAGAATTTGTTGTGCGAGGATGCTTCGACTTACTTTACATTGACGCTTAACTAAGTCGGCCGTGATCACGCCTTCAAATAGTAAAACAATGCTGATGTAAAGATTTAGCGCTAGAAGCATGCTAGGAGCATGAATATACAGATAGTGTTTAGGTGGTTTGAGAGAGTGCTTTGAGGAGCAATGCAAAACGCCAAATGGAAATGACACAGGAGCCGAGCCATCTCCGGCCTACTTCAATATTATTATGCACGGAGAGGAAGAGGAGATTCTCGATGGCACACAGCTAGCCGCCGATTGGACTTTCTCCGGATTACAAAAATTCGGTCAAGGATTGCTCGATCGTCTTAAGGGTTTACGACTCGACAATAAATTGCTAGAAAAAGTAAATATATTCATTAAATAATTTCATTCTATGAAAATTTGTTATTTCAATGATGTTTAATAAGTAATGTTTCTACATTAATAGGTCAATGTCGTCGAGATACCAGGAATTTTAGAAATTCGAAAACAAGTCCAACGTTTGTTCCCGTTTAACGATGCGTGTCAATGGTTCATCGACCGCGCGGACATAATATTTCTAGTATACGATCCATCTAAGTTGGACGTTGGGCCAGAAACAGAGGCTATCCTTGATCAATTGAAAGGAAGGGAACATCAGGTAAGCTTCGATATTAAAATCTAGATACCGTTAACATTAGGATAATGTGAACTTCCACAACAGACACGCATCATTCTCAACAAAGCTGATCAAGTAAAACCAGAAGAACTGATGAGAGTGCAAGGCGCTCTGATTTGGAATATATCCCCGCTGATGTCCAGCGCTGAGCCACCGATAATGTACTCCACGTCATTGTGGTCGTTACCATACGAAGCTGGTGCACCTACCAGATTATTGTATGCTCAGGAACGTGCATTCCTACGTGACTTGCGTACTGCCATTGACAAACGGGTCGAGCATAAGATAGCGAGCGCCAGAAGATTCGCTGTAAGTTATTACGATCGATTTTTCATTAATATGATTTTTCATCCTCTTAATTTGTTGTCTTTGATCGGTGATTAAATATGAAATATTTCTTTATGCTTATAGGTACGAGTGCGCAATCATGCTAAAATGGTAGACTGCTACCTAACCACGTACTACAATCACAAGACATTCTTTGGAAACAAAAAAGAGATCAGTGACAAGATTACAGATAATCCACAAGATTACCATATCTACGAGGGCTTAAGCACTTTGAAGAATATATCACGCTATGACTTGCCTGATCCAGATGTTTATCGAGACTTCTTCAGATTAAATCCTCTTTACGATTTCCCTTTACTAAGCTCTACGTGCACGTACTTCCGTGGATGTCCGATCAATAGACTCGATGTTGCCATTGCTTACGACTTGCCAGAACTCGTAGGCAAATACAAAAAATCAGTAGAGCAAGTCATACACGAGTATGAAACAAGTCCTTCTAGTTGAGTGTAATCCTACATTCTCAGACAAAGCTCTTGATGCCACATGAAGTATGAGGTGAGAGCAAATCGTACAAAACAAACAAGAGAAAGAGTGAAAGGAAACGAACATTGGTGTAAGTTCATTACTTGAAGCAGTACAGAGAAGTTTCTTTCCTGAAATAGCAAAAACCTAGGTTTGGATCGCCTTCAGATAAAAGTCCAACTGGATCATACACGAAGAGAAGAGAAGAGAATGCGAGACCTAAACAGAATTCTCCTGGAACATTATTTTGCGCGATAATATTAAATAGTTCATTTAAGGATAAGAAGACATACTGTGAAGTATGAAAATGTACTGTTGGTTTTGTAGGTAAATAATATGGATACTAATGACACAATAAGGAAGATGATACGGTTGGTTAATGATATGCTTAACATATATTTAAGTGTATTAGTGGATTGGAATGAATCGAAGATTTCAAGAAACCTGTGTTTGGAAAATAGGACGAGTGTTACCATTCCAATCTAAGAAAAGAATAGTGTGTTTCCTTTGAATGTGTTCCAATACAGCTTTGATTACACAGTTATGGAAAACATATCACAACAATGGTGGGTCCTATTGTCTAACACACAAATATAGAAGTTGGAAATACAGTGAACTCGCGCGATAGACTTTTTTGGAACTTAGTGTAATGGTTGTGCTAATTGTAGTACAACGCTGTGACACTTTCAGCTATCAGAACAACATACGATGAAAGCAGTTACATATTATAAGTATGTAAAATAAAATAAATAAAAATATTTCCATTAAGAAAGAGATAAGAATGATCTCTTTTTGAAGCTACAAATCGTGTTCTTATTAAAAGTTATAAATATTTATTTAAAAAAAATTAATTAGTTACTCGATAATAACTTCCCATATTGATATATAAACTATATTTCAATGTGAATGAATATATTGTTTGTTTTAGTAAAAAATTTGATTTTTAATGTACCTTGTGTAAATTAAATGCCTCGTATAAATCATGAATTGTTTTGCATTGTTATTGTTGTTCACACGTGTGATCGATTTTTTTGAAAGTAAGCAAATTGTTATATTATTCTACGTAAGTTAAGTATTGAGGTTTAATGGACTTAATTTATGTATTTTTCAAATAGGAATATATAAATTATACTTGTCATTTGTGTAAATGTGACATTCTCAATCCTAAATACAGACTATTTATATATATAATAAATAAGATTTAATAGATAACTAAAAGTATGATATATTAATCCAATATAACAAACAGGATTTAATTGATCTTAGTTACATAAAATAATACTATAAGAAAAATTACGATATGATTAATTGATAGGTATTGTATTCTTAATAAGTGAGCATGCAATCTTTTCAATAATAAATAATTTGAAAAATATGCAAATTGATTGAAATAATAAATTAGATTATGAAAATGATAATAACAATTTAAAAAGAAGATACTTACGTTTGGTGTAACTTCTCGTAGCCACTCATCAGCTTGCTCATCAAAGTCAAATTTACAAGCAAGTCTCAAATCATTAGCCGCTTCTTCGAATTTTCCGAGCAATTGATAGGCCCTTCCTCTAAACTTGTGGGCTGCTGCACTATCTGGATTTAGTTCCAAGGCACGATTACAATCACGAATACAGGCATTAGGCTTATTCAGTGACATGAAAATTTGTCCACGTTTGGCATAAAGTAACGATGCCTGTGGATTTAATACTATAGCTTCTGTATAAAGTTCTATAGCCTTTTCATAATCTTTTTCTATAAAAGCTGATACAGCTTCAGAACGTTTAGCCTGAGATTCTGCAATTTCTTCTTCTGTTGGTTGCAAAGTAGGATTTCCCATTTTTTGAGGAGTATCTTCATCTGGTTCTAAAATTGTAATTTAGAAATATTGTTAAATATTAATATACATTCTATTTAAATTTCAATATTATTAAAGATACATATAAAAAATTGAGATTAAATAAAAAAATTAATAAAAATTAAGATAAAATTTTAGATAAACTTTTACCAATTACTGCACTCATATCAAGATCGATATCACTTTCTTCGCTTTCTGGTTCTGGTTCTGGTTCTTTAGATGCATTTGTATCTTCTGATTTTTTGCTTGGTGATTCATTACTTGATTGCTGATTTGTTTTTGGTATACGCCCTCCAAAGAATTCAACAAACGTCTTTATAAAAGTATATTCTGGCTGATTTAATAAAGAAGGATTTATCATGCATGTATTGAAAAATGCTTCCAATTGTGCAAGAAGCTCTGGTTTTAAAGGAACAGACATTTTGCTGCCTAAAACAATAATGAAAACAATAAATTATACAAAACGTATTATGCGCATTTATGCTGCATAAATATGAAAGAAAATTCTAGCAAACAAGTAAATACCACCAACATATAACCATATATGTATCAATTGTATATGTCGAATGATTAGTCAATATGTAAAAAATTTATGTGATTTAAATAAAGTTTGATCTTTTAATACATTTTGATTTTTTGATATGTACAATAGAAAAAGAATTACAATGTTTGAAATACCGGTAATGGATAGTTTTAATACATATCAGAATTCGTATACTTACCGATAATAATATAGAATTTACGTAAATATCGACGGAAAGAACGAAGTAAATATTTAAGCTGCTGATATTATTGAAAATAATTTGTATTATTCGAGTTCACAAGATATGAAATTAATATTTGGAGCACAACAAAATGCACAAGGCATACGAAGTAGATACGTACTATCATATACCAACAGAGAGGAAGAGAAATACCAAATTCATCTGATCGTTAGATCTGATACGCAATACTGCACTAGGCAGGGCAGAATACATATGTTGATATGTTGGCAAGTTTGCAACTGGCATCATTTATGCAAGTAATACCTGATTAGTTGGAACTTTTTACTTTAGATAATAATAGAAAAGTATGTTTACGAATACGATAATAAATATTGATATAGAAATAACAAGAGAAAATAGACATGTTTTGGATTAAATTTAATACGCATAACTTTTCAACCGCTATATTTCTAAGCTTAAGATTTTCATTTCTGGATTCTACGCGTGGAAAACTGTAATAATATATAAAACAAAAATCAATAATTTTATGTCTCCTAAAGTAAAGTATAACTTCCGGTACGGCCAATTATTTTACATACATAATGTTCTTCATTAGCATTCGATGCGCATTTGAATTGAAAATTCGCCTGTATTTTCTTTTTTTCTTTAAAAATAATGTAGTAAATAATTAATTTCTCTTAAGCAAATTGCAATTACTTTAATTATTACGCAATTTTGTTATTCTCATACTTGTCTATGTCGGATAGAAAAGTAACTTTTCCATAAAAGAGCTTCCGTAAAAAGAACTTTCCCGTAAAATTAATTTATAATTAAACAGGTTCTTGTCTATGCTAATGTGGAACCAAACAGGGCAGATCCCTAACTTTAAACCTAAACACATAGGTTCTTATATATGCTTACATGCAACCAAACAGTATAGATACCTAATTTTTGGGTTCTTGTATATACTAGCGTCGACCAGTTTCAGCACTTAGCCGCATGGTGCAGCACCTGTACTGTGAAATTAAAACATTTTCTGTCTGCTATTGGCTGCCGATTAGCGACACTTGCAACGCTCAAGTATTATTAATCGACAGTCAGTAGCTGCAGTCGCAATAATCAAGTTTCGTATATTTTTACCGACTGGTCTCGTTGGATGAAATATAATTATTAATAACTTTTCCTATTATTTACTAGGAAAGAATATACGTATTAGTAGTATATGAAAATAATAAGAAACGTGATTAATTTTATGTATAACTGTATTTTATTATACATAATTTTTAACCTTAACTTTCCATCGTTTTGAAGTATCAACTTTATCATTTGATAGTGAGGAAGTAATAAAACTTCAAAGGATAATAAAATGATCTGAATATATAATAAAAAAATGTTATCCCATTCTATATAGAACTACATCACTTGTAATTAGAAACTAGAGAAATGATAACGCTCTTTTTGTCCCATTATATTTTCCAGCTTTATTATCTTATACTATGAACTAAATAAATTGCAGTTAAAATCCTCATTATGCTACAGACAAAAATATGATCTAATATTTACAAATGAGGTGTGTAACGCAAGCTTAACAATAAGTTTTCAAAAATTTGATATTATATCGACAAGTTCATTACAAGACGGCACAGTATGTGGATATACCTTAACATCCACTCTCATTAAAAATTATCAACAATTACAAGACGGTTCTTCACAGTGCACACCAAGTCTATATCGTAGAAATTACTTTACTGTATAGAAATATCCAGCCACGCTGCAATATATTATGCTGTGCCCTATTGTAAGAAATTGGTTGTTCTCCTTTGCGCAACAGATAACAAAATTATATGTATCTGTTCACGAAATCCGTTGAAAAAAGTCTAAGATCCATTGTCATTCAATTTAATTGTTCGTCACACTATTTACATGTAATTAGTTACCTAAAAGTAGCGGTAAAATAGGTAACATCTATTCTATGGTAGAATTAATTATGTGAATAGTTTCAAATTCTTTTTTTCTTTTTTTAAATTAACATTATAAATCAGAAAGCAGAATGGAACTTGAAATGCTAGTTAATTTAAGAGCAACGCGTTAGAATACGAAATGAATGTCATGTACACAGTTATATGAGATATCCTTGCGATGAATGAATATGGTTGTTATCACTATATGATTTCTCGTTTAGAAACGTTTACCATTGTCACTTTTATGGCATGATATACTCCTTATTCTATGTTACATGTATGATAAGATACTTGACTGCGTTTCAAATGATACAATTACATAGAGACACTTGGCAAAAAAATGAAACTTCGTACAGCAAGTAGAAACAGAACAGGGATGTACGAGTCGATTAAATGAGTGTGTCATTTTACTATTGCTCGTTCTTAACGTTTTTTCTTTTTTCCTTTTTTCTATTACATTATCGTAAAATTAACACGCAGATATAGTAAATTAATCGTCAGTACAAGTTTAGTGTTTCTTTCCCTTTCTTCTTTATTTTTTAATTAGATTTACCATTTCAATCTACCACTTCCTTCTTCGAAATTATTTTACATATTCGAATCAATAGAAATTTATGGAAGAATTCATTAACATCGGTTTTATTAACGTAAGGTCTACAAAAATTATTGCGTGTTACATTTTGTTTACACCTTTAACGTTAGTTAATGTTGCATTGTTTGTTTACAATTTACACGCATCAATAAGTTATGGCAATTCGTAGGATAGCTTTCAAATAATATATTTAACATTCGCCATATTCTATGTAGGACGGCCAGTTGAAAACCTTTTATACATCTCCTTCTTGTCAAACGATTAAAAAGACTTTTTTTTTTAACTCGAAACTGTTTTCCCTCCGAGAGCAAATCAAACATTCACGTGTAGAGAAGTAGATTTTTGTCAACTTTCAATCGTTTTTTTTTTTTTTTTCTTAAATTTCACGCAGTTTCTAAATACACACAGAAAAAAAAAGAAAAAAAAAAGAAAGAAAGAAACGAGACGTTTTTCAGAAAAACAAAAGAAACGAAAGAATCGACGATCAATTTCAGCGAATATATCGAACAAAAGAAAAAATATATATTTCATGAAATCGCGTGGATGCATTCCTTTCTTTTTCCTTCGAAATCGATTTTCACGAATTCGCGCATTCGTATGTGAGCATGCGTATGTGTGTGTGTGTGTGTGTGTGTGTGTGTGTGTGTGTGCGTGTGTGTGTATGTGTCTGTATCTGTGAGTGTGTGTGTCGCGTGAATACAAACGATTTGCCTAGAAAAATACTGTTTTCAAACTGTAAAACGTCAAAGCAACGAAGGATTAGGATTATTTGTCGCTTGAAGAGAGTTTAGAGGTCGTCAGAGAATAATTTTATACAACAATACGTCGTTTGGTTCTAAAGTAGAATTTCAGTGTCGCGCACGAAATTTATTATTCTTTTTTAATGTTTCACGGATCTCAAGTAAAATCATTACATCCCGATTTCCGTATAAAATTATATAGTTTGCTTTGTACATTTCGTTATTCTCTTCTTCTTCTTCTTCTTCTTCATTTTTTTTTTTTTTTTTTTAGTTTTTTTATCTCTGTCGTTAAATCGTGAATCTCGACGTCGATAAAGATCGTGTGTACACGGCGTGCGAGGAAGAATTCACGCACGTCTGTGTGTGTTTCGCCTGCGTTTAAATTATTATTTTCAGCCATTAATTACAACCGTTCCATCGATTACGATCACATCGTAACATGCTACGATTACTTTTCAACATCGAATAACACGGAATCTCTAATACGATTTCTCTTCTTTAACACGGCTTAAGTGGGACAATTCATTAGAACAGGGGGTACAAGAGGCCGGGGGATTCGTTTTTTTAAACACGAAGCTGGGACTCGACTTCTTTTTTCTTAATTTTTTGGAATGTTTGCTTATGAACGAAGCTCAATATTCGTTACGATCGTTCTTCCGCCCCTTCTGCTTCGTCTCAGGTAAAACTGCCGTTTGTTTGCCGCGCGTCTGACCATCGTTATGTTATTTTGATTTTGTCGTTTACTCGATGCAGTTCACAACGATCTATTTTAAAGTTTACCGGAACAGCGATAAAATTATAACGTTCTTTATAATATCTGGAATATTACGGCGTTTAATATATCATCATCGGTTCGTTGATCAGCCAATATGCTGCCGCGATCGATAAAATTTGTCTGACTAGCGATAACAATGCTCTATCTGAGAGACGAGAAATGCCAATGCGTGCGGTGTCTGATCGAAATTCGTGGTAAACTGAATTGACTACGGCTTTCGAGTCGCAAATGAGAAATCTTCCTGGCGGTCTCGCAACAGTTTATTAAATTCCGTTCTTCGCCGCCAAACCAGCTTTCTTCTTCCGCTTCTTCTTCTTCTCCGCGCGTATGCTTGAACACGTCGGATCATCGAAGATGTCGAGTAAAACGACGTTCGGTCTCGCTGTGTTCACGCATCGCGCAGCTCGATTCTTCACGATTATAACAACAACTTTCGAGCCTGGCCTCTAGTCTCGTTTTTTCACGTTACGCGATGAAAACCTGTAATCAGCTCATTTTACGCGAGAAGACGACGGATCGAGGATCGCGAATGATCCCCGAGTTTGATACGATGATTCGCGTCGTAAATAATGAATATTCGCGTTGGTGCCAACTGGTTGATAGTTTTATTCGGTTATGATGCTCGTTAATGAAGAATCAAAAATGTGTTTTCTTCCCTTTTCTTTCTTTTTTTTTTTTTTTGTACATTGGTTGTACAATGGTATTATGCGCTCGCATTTCGATCGGAAAAGACGCGTTTATGTGTAGAAATAAATCTATGATTTGATTCTTAACCGCTAGAAATTTTGATATGATGTAAGTGTGTGTAAGTTATATTCCTCGTAGACTGTTTATTATTATTATTAATTATTAATTATTCATTATTCATTATTCATTATTATTATTATTATTATTATTAATATTAATATTATAATTATTACTTTTTTTTTGTATTTAAGAATACCATTTTATTTTCATTTATCATCTTTCTCGTTTAAACAGCAAATAGAGTCAGGCGTATAGTTTTATATATAATACACTATTACAGTTTCTTTGTTTTTTTTCGTTTTTGTTTTTTCAATTAATTCCCCTCCTCGTGATCTCTCGGAAGTTCCATGGCGTTCACAATTTCATTTCCAATTTCCTTTTTCTCTCGATTCGATACGGCTCTCGTGGTGGGTGCGATACGTGTATTTCTTTTCTCTCTCTCTCTCTCTCTCTCTCTCTCTCTCTCTCTCTCCTTTCTGCTCTCTTTCTCAATTCGCCTTGCGTTCGCTGTGAGATCATCTTCGTAAAGTACGACGAACGTAAAACAAGAACAACGGACATCGATATCTAGACACAGAGAGAAAGAGACGCAGTGATTTTTGGTGGTTCTCGCGACGATGGTGATTAACTATCTCGTACACATGTTTTCGTTCTTTTCTGGGGGAGCGAGGTGGTGAAAGCTGGGATTTCGTTCGTCGTCGAATGTTCTTTCTAGTCGGAACAACTTTCTTTTTTTTTTTTTTTTATACAAAGAATATATCGCGCGCTCGATTTTCATATCGTGTGTCAACGCACAAAATAGCTCTTACGACAGACGAGGTAAAATTTCGAACGATTCACCTAGCAGAAGGAAAGTTGTCCTACCCTTATTAACTTCGACGACAGAGCTCCGTTCTGTTTGTTTCTTTCTTATCTTTTTTTTCATCTTGTGTTTCGAACAAACACGCTTCGTTTCTTCTTCAGCGAGACTTTAAAGTAATATTGTAACGTCAAAGGAACTATACAACAAGCTTATTACAGAGCAACTTCTTTCTTTCTTTCTTTCCTTTTTTGTTTTCCTGTGTCGTATACACGTGACCTTTACTTGGCGATGTGGAAATAAATGGAAATCGGTCTCGCCTTCGCGACAATTTCAGCGGTACAATTATTGTTCGTGCTCTGTCTGATCGATCTCGTTGATCAAAGTCGAAAAGATCGTGTACCATCGGCGTCGTGTTTTACTTCTGTATAGTTCATATTGATGAGTGTGTACGTGTACGTGTGATGTGTTTATTAGCAAATTTTCAAACTTACTCGCTAAAAAATTTGTTACTTTTATAAACAGCATTCATACGGATAATCTATGTCTTAACAGTACTTAAACCGAAAAAGGAAAAGAAGAGACGAGAAAAGGAAATATGAACAAAAACGAAAACGGCGACACCTTGATTGATGACAAGTCGATCGCGAAATCAGACATTAAAATGCTAAATCATAGTGCTAGCCATCCCCATAAACCTATAATCGTATCTGCATGCGCTCAACGTACCAATTATTTAAACGGGAATATTATCTCATCTTGCACAAGGAAAAATGCGCGTGTTTCGATCGATTAAAAACTATGTACCTACTACATAATCGAGGAATATGTAAGAATAAGCCGAATAAGAAAGGAACTGTATGCGATAACGATATTTTTATATCATTTTTTTTTTTTTAATCTCCTCCTCCAGAGATTGCTATATCTCTGATTTTTAATTTTTCAATGTCACCAGTCAACAACGCGATAAAAATCTTTCTTTAAATTTCTTTAAAAGACGCGATAAGCAAATCGTAAAGTACATTTCGAACTAACAACAATTTCGTTCATAATTTTTCATCCTTAGAATTATTATATTTTTCAGAAAAGATGGCTATAATAAACAGATGATCAAGAAACACATGCGCCAAATTGAATTTCTATGGTACACAGGTTTATGAGTCAAGCAGATACCGACGATCTCGAATGTGTAAAGAAACGCATTGTCCGTCGACGTTCCGTACGATAATAAATTAAATAAACATCCGGCATCGTTTCGCCTCACGATGAATTTCACTACATAAGAACATTATATATACACGTATTATGCATTGGTAAGAGTCATAGTACATTACACAGTAGTATAGTTGAGTACAGAGTAGGCTACAACTTATCGTAAAATGGTTTGGTTGGACCTAACTATAATCAATACTCGCGATATTGGGTATACTCTCACCTATAACATGGATTGATCGTTTGGGTCTATGAACGACGTTTCTAGGCCCGATCGATGTAAAAAAAAAAGTAGAAAAAAAAACAGAAAAAAAAAGGAAAAAGGAGGAAATGGACGGGTGGAAACGGAATAATGCGACGAGGGAGAGGGTTGAGATGAATCGAAACGGGCTGAGGGATGAGGATAAAGGGAGGAACAGGGGTTTTACGAGGACGAAGGAAACAACAGAGGGAGCAGGAATGGAGATGAAGGAGCTAACAGGAAATATATTTGAGTGTTTATTTAATCATAACTACCATTAGAGATCCAATGTTCTTTTTCCTCTGTAATCTTATTCCAGAATACTATACTCTCGAAGTGGCGTCATAATATTACTTTAAATTCATGATAATAAAGTCTATCCTGTGTATGAGAGTTTAACTGCTTGTCAACATGTCTCATACCATTATATATTTATATATATAATTTCATATATATATATATATATAATATATAATTTTAATAATAGTATGTATAATATATAATTATATTCACTACCTGCATATCACAACATAAATTTCTCTCTCTCTCTCTCTCTTTCTCTCTCTCTTTCTTTTCCAGTCACTCTCACTTTCCGTCGATCTCTCAAGCGTAACACACTCATTCGTACGCAACACACACACACATACACACACGGATCCCGTCTACAATAATAATTACTATTTAACGCTGCAGTATAGTCGGATAGTGGTTGAGTTTCTAAGCATCGTGTAGCGCCGTTCAAGAACGCGTACCATCGGCGGCCTCCATTCTTCTCGAAAGGCTTTACCGTGTCCTAATCTCTTTCCCAACGAAAAATTTATCTTACTGGAATCATCATTTTTGCCCATTTTCACACGTGTAATTAATAGGCTTCGAGAGCCGAATCAATCGTCGATGCCCCACAAGTAGCGTGTCTTCCTCTTGATTTTCTCGATCATGGAGGGTTGAACGGCTTTCTCAACGTCACGCGTTCCAATGTCCATAGTCGAACTGGGTCATCGATATCCCTAAAAACGTGTTTGCCGATCTTCTGTCGCGAGATGGATTATAAATAGATTTTCAGTGTAAACACACCGGTCAAGAGTACATGGTTACTAGAGAACAAAATAGGGTATAGCTTTTTATGTAGGTCATATTGTTTGGCATTGGTCACGTTTAAATTTTCTTGAATTAACGCGACGTTACGAACATATGGATCTTGCCTTTCGAGACATTTTCACTATAATTTTTGTTTCTTTCTTTTTGCTTTTTTCTTCCCTTCTTTTTTTATGCTAACGACGACGAAAGAATTTGTTCATCTGGGACGATGAACGATGTTTTCTCTTTCATCGTTCTAGCGTGCGGGCAAACCAATGTAAATTCTTTCTTTTTTCTCTTTCTTTCTTTCTTTCTTTCTTTCGTTTGTAATTTAGATGAATTAACAACAGGGCTGCGACAACTTCGTTTTGCTACACTGCTCACGAGGCTCAGCCACTAACAGTGATACATCAGCATCGAAACCTTAGAAACCATGGCTCAGCTTGAAGAACGTGGGAGCTGGCTCTTACACGGAACGACCTCAAAATATATCCAGGGCAGCCAACGTTTTCTTTAAAGTATGCAACAGGAAGCTGAGCAGCAACTACTCCCGCCACCTTTACTTTTTTGCCTCTGATCTGCAACAGAGAAGCGACAGTTTTGTTATTCGAGCTCTAGCAATATCCATACGCGAAAACAACGTCTTGATTGTTTTCAAATCGATAAGTTATTTCGGTCAGGCGTACGTTAATCAAATAGAGCGTTTCGGAATAGACGATACGACTTGAAGAAGAAGATTTCTCTTCAAGTCATATCATGTAGTTTGGAGTTCTCTGTATAATTACAATGTTACTATTCTTCTGTATATATATAATATTCTAATTATATAAAGAACTCCAAACTATATGATACGACTTGAAGAGAAATCTTGCTCTTCAAGTCGTATATATATAATCTTCTAAATTATTCAGTAAGATTGCTTAAATTTCATTCTTGCTCCATCTTAGCTTCACTGTATCAAAAGAACGTTTTACAAAACTAATTGATTACTTTTCTCCTATCTAAATAATCTTGTGTACCATTTATTCAGAGAAACTGATTACGTTCAATCGCTATGCAATATTTACTCCGCTGTATCGAAAACAAATTACTCGTATCAAAGACATTTCATAAAACAAAATACATTAAGTTTTTCATTACAACGACAGACAAAAATTCCCTCTGATAAGGTGACAAATTACACGGTTATTCGAAGACTCGTAAAGAAAAATATAAAAGGAAAAGAATACAGGCGGATTTGCGTTTAACGTCCGCGTTACGCAGCGTGACGCACGCGTTTGTCATTTCTAGCTAAACGTAACATAAAATCAGAGAGTCGTGATCCTTTTCCGCGTGCACGATAGGACCGTTGTCCTCGACTTCCGCCAGCGGACCGTAAAGCGAGACAAGCGAATCTCTTCCTCTTTTTCGTTTCTCTACGGAGGAAACACGGGTTAAGTATGTGCCTATTGCACCGTAAAGGATATTTGTTGCGTCGTCGACAATAACAAAGGTAATACCTGCAAGTAAACAGCAATTAAGTACCGTGAGTTCTGCCACGTAATTTCTTTTCTCAAGATCGCGAAGGGATTGATGTACAGGAACGATGATCATGGACGCACACTGGGATTTGGAGTATTGTCGAATTGAATTTTGTTTTTTGGAACGTTTTGTTAATCGTTTTCGGGGTGTAGAGTGTTGTCAGGCTGGACGTGCATGTATCCGCCATTAGGCAGAAGACCTGTAATTGGGAAAAATGAGATTGGGATCTTTAGACGATGGCGTTGCTCGTGATATTATGATATGACATGTACAATATAATTATTTTACGCTTTGGGAACAAGTATTTGGAAATAATTTTAGCAGAACAAAATTAAGAGAATGAAAATGATAAATCTAGCTTTCCACGGAAACAACGAGATCTTAAAGAGTTAAGAAAGCAATTTCAAGCAATACGTCTTCGCATTGCAGTAGATTTTGAAATAAAAGTCGGGTAGATGTTAATTTATGGGATTTTCTTGTTCCTAAAGATGGAGTGTTTCCTTAAGCGTAAAGTTCCCTAGCTTTTCACGTATCAACGAAATCTATCTAGATCTAGTTTCAAGAAATAAAAGGATTATCGAATGCATTGATCTTACAATTTACAATCTAGCAATGAAATACGCTGTTCCATATTTTCTTGAAATTGTAAACCCGACAATTATATAAATACCTTATTCCACGCGTGATATATTCTTTATTAAATTCAAGCTCGCTGCATCTCTTCTTTATCTATCGCGATAAAATCAATTTCATTTCACCTTTTCCCTTTCTATCACAGTCGAGTCAAACTCGATATCTCGATTCCCTGGAGTAATAAATTTCATCGATATAAACCAAAAATCAATATGTACATTACGATCGTAAATCCTGAACGAATCACGTAAACGATGTAGCACATTTTCGCTTTACGTAACATCAAATCTAAGCACAATAGTCGTTAAGAATAATCGCTAGAAAAGCAATCTAGAAAAGAAGGTGGATCAAGAAAATCAAAGATGAAAAATGGGTGTAGAAATTTACATGGTAGCTGTAGGCAATGTGAAATATCGCTTTTATCTTGGATGCATCCGGATATATAAAGGTAACAGGATTAACGAGCCCGCCCCCGGGGAAAGAAAAACAGTGAGTTCGAGCGTGTATAAACAGGGTTGCGCGTTTATTCCGCGAGACACGTGAGCCGCGTACAATAAAATAAAGTAACGGTGCACGCGTATTCACGGCTGTTATTTAACCCTTCCATCCGACAGATATCAGCGCGTTTCGACTCGTCTGATATTGTACAGCACGAACCATGAGAAACAAGATACCTATACGCATCCCTTTCGAATTTAAAAATAGAGGAAAATTCATCGAGAAGGAATAAAGCCTAAATTTAACTGAAATTTATATAACGCCATAAACTTTTCGTTCTTCAACTTGATAACTAAATATATAATGGATTAAATGATATGTCGTTTCAGTTATTAAATTAATTGGATTAATACATCCAACTGGCTATCATTTTTGGGATGTTTTAATAGTTACAGATCTGTAAACAGACGAAATGAGGTCAGGCAGCGATGAGGTAGAATATAACAGTCTTATATTACGTACGACACGACCCCTGGAGCGAGTAGAAACAGCAAACGAAAGTAATGGCTTGCCTTCCTCCTCTTCCCTTTCTTTCCCATCCCATCTATTCTCTTCCCGTCTGTTCCTACCAGTTCCCTTCCTTCCCCTTCACTTTCTTCTTCTCCTTCTTCATTTCCCTGTCCTTTTCCCCTATCTATTCTCTATTCCCATTTCACTTTCGCCTGTATTTTTTTCTTCTCGTTTTTCCCCTCTTTCTCTTCTTTCTTCTCCCTTCTCGTTCCCTTCCGTTCTCCACAATCAATCGCAAGCAATGGGCACATAAATATACCAGAAAGAGCTATTCGTCAGCAATAAGCCCCACGATATGTTGTAGAAGAAATGGAAAAAAAAAACGATGTAGTACTAACGAAAAATAGTGCTGTATCACAATTCTAATAAAACTGACATATTTACGTCCATCTGATACAATTGGGTCTCGGTCGATTATTTGCAACACGTTTGATTCGTGTACAATCAACTATTTCATAAAATCACTATAATTTTAACTACCTGCTAAATACATCTCTCTGCGCCCCGCTATAAAATACCTCAAGTATGAAAAACCATAGTTAGAAAAATTCGACAGTTTTCCTAATAAAATTCTTATTGAAGATTGAAACGATCGACTGTTACTATCACACATATTCGCTCGAGAGGATTCACCGTTTGTGGATTAAACCGTGCTCAATCTTGGCTGATAGCACAAAGGCTCTCCTTCTTCCCCTTAGGTCGAGAGCATCGCTTTTCGTTTTTCTGCCCCGATAGAGTAAACACGGCACCGGCTGTTCGATGATTTACCTTGAGAATTAGGCTCGGGAAGGTTCTCTCGTGGGACCAGATGCATCACCGTGGTTTTCCCGAAAGGAAGCCCAAGAGCACCGAGCGTAACATTGCTGTGCAGAAAACGTCCCTGGTAGATTAACCGCAGGATCTCCGCTTTAGCGACTGCCTCTTCCGCCCAATCTGAAAAGACAAAGGGAAAAAAGAAATAGACGTCAGTAGATATCGGAGCCACGACCTTGCCTCGAATATTTTCAACGTTTTTCACCGGGCGAGCCGACGACGACGAGGCGGAAAAAAATTATAGCTGCGCCCGCTGTACCGGCAAACGCGGAAGCTTCGCGATGATAATCCCATCGACCGATTTCTGACACACGTTCCGTGAACGTGAAACTTCCCTCGACTTTCTTTCTACCGTTCGTCGTCTGGATTTACTCGACGACGATGTAACAGAGCACGGAATAGAACGCACAGGGAATTGGAGAGGCTCTATTGTGAAGGATAAGATTGTGACGCGGCGCGACGTGTTTCTTCGAGGTATGTGGCGGATTGTAATGCAGTTGTAGCTTTGGGTTTCTTAACACTAGAACTACCAGGGTACAGTTCACCGTCAAACAACGCGAAATTGATTATTTTGATATCTTTTTTTTTTATTTTTTAATCGATTTTTCTCGGTCAGTTGACTTTGTAACAAACCAGATGTCTAACGAAGAACGTTTGAAAAAAAAAGGAGAAAACGCAAGTCGCCGTTGCTAGAAGACGGTTGCGTCAGATTATGTTCATATTATAGCACGCATCAGCACAGTATAAATGTAATACGTGTATAAATAATATAAGTATATGTTGGTATATATGTGTTGCACATGTGTATATATTTTCTTTTCCTTATATGTATATTTATAATTTTCTGTAATCTCTTTTATTACGAGAATATAGCAATAACACGTATATGTACATATGTAGTGCGAAATAAAATTTTCAGTCATAATAACAATAGATTGTTATGTACGTATATGTAGTACAGACACAGTTAAGTTTCCGGAGAGTCGAAGAATATATTCCGACTATGAGCAGTGTCTCTCCCTAATCCGCGCGTTGTTCAAGGGTCAACTGTAGTTAACAATAATCAATAATGATAATTTTTCATGGGAAATAGATTTACAACAGCAAAGATGTTTGGTAAAATCTTCCCTTCCATCATGTGCTTTTTCATGTACCTTTGAGTTCGATTTCCTTAGTACAATTTTTATACTTTAGCCGCTAGTAGTTCTAGCGTTAAAGATGCGCGAAGAATTGTAGTAGTCTTGAACTAGAAATTAAAAATAGAAATTACTTTTGTCTCTTTGAATGGTTTTTTTAAATTCTATAGTATAATATTATTATATTATTATATTATAATATTATAATATAATTACAAATATATTTGGCGTTATGAACATTTTTGAATATCATTACATAATTAGTGGAGACTTTTTATTCTATCCGAGGATGATTCTAATGAGTATAACGAAAGAAGAAGCGAATAATAAATTATAACGAAACGCAAGACAAATAGATATACATGATACATACTGCATGCATGTAATTCCACATAATTGTGAAGCATCGAACGATATCGAGGAGAAAGAAAGATTTCCATGAAAGGTACCTTAATCAGATTACACTGTAACATACCGAAAACTTAAGGCAGGTAATTACGAGACTTCTGAGCAATGCCACCTAAGTTGATGAAACTGTATTAACGGTAATGCAACTTTTCTTTCCTGCCATTCAGGACCAAAGTAATTCCGGCGCGACAATTCGAGATAGCAGAAGATGCGGTCGCTGAATGCATTTTAATATTAAACGGGTTACTTGCCAAGTATCCCGGAGATTTGCATTGAAACACGCTACTTAGAAGAATGGAAGCCCACTTGATTCGCCTTTTACAGTATTTAAAGCACGAAGACAAAGGCCAAGCCAATTTTGTTTCTCTTCTTTTTCGATGCAAGAGTAAGTAACGTCTATGTGTATAAGAGGATCACGTGTTCATAAAGAAAGGAGGGCAAAGAAATGCTAAAATAAAAATAAAGCTAAAGGAAGAATTTAGATCACCTTTTTACCAGTTATATCGTTCGATGGTTTTCTTTCGCTTAAACTTATTGAACTTAGTAATATTAGTTGCCTAGATATCTCACGTGGCTTTGTTTCCTTTTATGCTCTAGGAAAAGCGATAACATAGTGACAATAAAAAAGAAATTTCAAATATAGTACCGGATGTTCAACGATTGGCTTTCAATTAACGAGATTCTATGAAATTTCTTTTTCAGCAAAGTACTTGAATTCAAATTGATTTTGAATAAAGGTGAATGTAACTAATAGGCTTAACGATGCTTATCTATCATCTTTTATACCAACTTGATGATTATCTATCGATGCTTTTATACCAACGATAAAACTTGTAAGCTTTCTATATTCTTACAACGTCGCATAGATTTCGCGAAACTGGCGAATTTTCGATAAAACGAGTCCCCGCAATTAACCAATTACCTCCGTGAATCTATCAAAGCATCCATAAAAAATAATAAAAGTATAACATAAATAATATTCATGTATTCGAAATTTCGCTCATCAATCAATTCCCTCTCGCTATTCATTCTATTATACCAGGCATAATTTTTAGGAAAATCTCGTTGCGCGATAAATCATGGCAACAAATTTCTCACTCCGTTTCGAAATTTTTCCACCGTTCGTTTCGCCATCTCGCGTTGTTGCATGCCTAATTGAATTGTACTCGGTGCTCCTGATATATCTCACGATGAATAGCGATGTTTCACGGCCTATATATTTCTGCGAGTGTTTTCAATTCCGGCACTTTCATGCTTCGCGTGGCTGGACAGTGATAGACGATGAAAATACAGGCGTAAAATAGTATCGTATAGTGCGGATGAACAATAAACTGCGTTTAATTTATCGATAGAAAGATACGCTCTTCTAATATATCACGCTGGGTATATACTGTCCGGATATTGTTTGGATAATTGTAGAAGCGAGTCTTGACAAACGCGACATTTCCATCGAGTTTCTCGACGATAAGGGAATTTCGATGACACATCATGCCGAGGGAAGTTTCGAGTGATAAATTAACGCGACAGGACGCTTAATCGGACTGTCTTGCGTTCATTGTTCTCCACGATTATCTCGGATGACTATCTCGTGAACACACGATACGACAGTCGTTGACAAATATCGTCTGATTTTCGTGAATCTTATTTTATATACCCTCCTTCCATATCTTTTTGTTTTTTATTATTCGGATGGAAAAGACCTTTTTGCGGGACAAATAGAATACAACTGATTAATGAGCGAATACAGATTCGTTATACGCTGAGGATCAAGTCCAATAATAAACGTACCTTCCGGCCAGTTTTCAAACACATGGTGCGCTATGTCCCCCGCAGAGTCGCTCGGACTGAATAGGAACTCTTTTGTCTTACCACTGACAAGAATGAGGCGTAGATTTATCTGCAAACGAAGAAATATAGTTGTTAATACTTCTACGAACTTTTGCAACAAACGTTGTTCGCGATATTACTCCGAAATAAATTGTTCGTTAAAGTTGTCTAATTCGCTTACAACGTACGACAATGTGAGACACAATTGCAACAATTATATCGATAATAGCGATTTGTGACCGATTCCTGTAAGAATACCTTAAAAAACGGATGGACATGTTTTAGAGAGATGCCAATTACGAAAATTCAGTAAATATGCAACAATTCAATTTCATATGGATAAATCGATAAAAAACAAACATATAACGTATAAGTTACAGAGATAATAATACATACAGCTACAATATTGTTGTTATGAAAACCAATATCTTTCAGGTTTCTTCACCCGCAATCTTCGATATCCTCGCAACGATTTAATCGAGATTAACAATCCGATAGAAACGAACATATAAGGACAAGTTAGTTACAAATAATACAAATATCCGTGACGAGTATATGCGATTACAATTTTCTGCTTAAAAAAAGCTAACATCGAACGTGTATGCATACAATCTATAGAAATTCGCTGTAAGGACGTTAACAGGCAAGAATACACATCGCGCAAGGTACACATTTTATTCCCAATAACAAGGGGTCGAAAATCCGACTACGATCGATCCGAGCAATTTCATTAATCCGTCAATCGGTTCGTTTGCGAAACACTTGGAGCAACGCGAGTCGCTGTCCAGTTAGCGTTACAAGCACGAGGTCGGTTCTTTGCCTCTGGCTTGCGATATTGACTTACAAAATGAACGCGGACAAAAGAGTCCGGGCGGCGGCTATAGATCATCCGTAGCACCCTTCGTGCTCTACTGCACGAGTACACGTGTCGTAATTCTCGTTCGTTTAAACCCTCCGCCCTTAATCTTCATTTCCCCGCTGCGAACACTTTGAATCGCAAATGTCGCGCCCCGTTCCGTCGCGTATCTCTCTTACTTCGAGGGGTTCGCAACAGAGGCCGCCTCCTCTTTCGTTGGTTTTCCATCGCAGAGACAAAGACAGAAAAGAGAAGAGGAGACAGAGTACACGCTCGGATAACATTGAAAAACGAAAAGAAAAAAGGAAGCTTGGTCGAGAAGGGAAGCCGAGGGGGTAAGGGCCACGAGTGGTATTTACGGTTGTTCACGGTACACATATATGGTTCTTATCTATCTTTGCGTAGGGACACGCGGTATGAAAGGGAATTAGTCCCGGCTCCTCTGCCCTAAACCCTTGAGCCTGACTTTTACGCTACGGTCACGTAGCCGTCGCCTTTAGGCGGTAAACACACGGAAAAGCGAAATTTTTCTATGGGCGATAAAAGTATGAGTTGACTTGGGGGTTGTTACGGGCGTTGGGATTTTTTTACCATAGAAGAGAAGATTTATTTTACGCGAGGTTAATGGTCGACGATGTTGCAACTTTCAGTGTATAGCGGAGACAGCCTGATGCTAGGTAAATTTACTTTAGATAAGTTATAGGATGGTCAGGTCGATGCTTCGGCACCGCTGGAAACGATCAATTCTAGTTCTTAGACGTGGTTCTTCGCTCAGTTTTCGTTGGACGAGGGATATCGTCACAGGAATAGATGGACATAAATAACGCAGCCCAGTAATCATTTTTAACGCTAGAGTTACTGACCTATAATGCTGTATATTAAATAAAAATATCATAAACTAAGAGCAAGAGGATTTGACATAAGAAAATATATTAATTATATTTCCATTTCCATAAAAATCACCGTTTGCTTTATCAAACGTATCTGCGTGTTTTAACATTTATATAATATAACGCACGAAACAGAGCAGAAAATTTACCTTACGACCAATTTACGTGTTAACGAACCATTGTAATCCATCCGCGAAATTTCCAACGAATAGGAAGATATCCTTCGTAAAATATCTCACATTATCTCTCCCAAAAATCGTCGACAGAGCTCCATTATTCCGACATCGAGGCGATCGAAGATTCCCCTAACGAGACTTCAATTGCCCTTTAAGCGCGTCAGCAGCCACGTTTCGTTCGCGCGATGAGTACAATTAAGATAGTATTAATCGTTTGCGTTTCTCCCTCTCTCTCCCTCTCTGTCTCTTTGACCAGTCGACGAATTACGGTCAGCGGCCGTTCTACGGACGCAAATTCAATTACCGCCTCGCGCGAAGACCGGCCAACATAAATAATTACCGACGAAGCCAGATCGGCGCGGTCATCCGGCGAAAGAGATGGTCGGAAGGGGGTGCAGCTCGTGACCCATCGCGGTTTCTGCGGTCGCAAGAATCCGCCGCTAACGTTGCTACGGCATAAATCATTGTCACCTGGCTGCGAATAATCGCTCATTGGCACGTGAGCCTTCTACAGCAGTGCCCTTACGACTACGCCCGTGTTCTCCGTACCGCCGAACCTGTCGCGGAAATTTTCAAATTTATCGAGGTACAACATTGTACGACTCGTTTAGCAATCATACAGGACCAACCACATAAATTGAATAAAGGAACGCGATGATGTCGCAAGCGGCAGCTAAATAAATGGATAATAGCTAAATAAATGGAAAACGCTTTGTAAATAATTTTGACGAGAACTCGAGCAATTTAGAGAACTGATTTATTATAATTCGCTAGAGCGTCCGAACTAATAGGGGAACAAAATTGTTCGGCTAATGGAATTTTCGGATGATAGAACAATCAGTTTTCCAATATGAAATTTCATTTCCTCAAATACAGATTAAGATCAATTGACGAATTGACGATTCTTTAAATATTTATGGAATCCAGTATCTTCTCAACTGTTAAGACACAATTCATTCAACGTAAGTAATTGCATAGAGTTACGTTCTTTTTGTATTTCGAGGATCTTTTTCGAATGCCACGAATGCTCCGACAGGAGAAGGCACGTATCCAGCCGATTAATTTCGATAAATATTTTACAAAATTTCTACTTTATGGTATAGTCAGTAGGAACTTTATGTATGGAAATGTTACTGACTTAGGGTCAGTGTAGGCTGCTTAAGTATTCGTGCCGACTTGTTATCAGAATAGAAAAAAAAAAAAACAAAACTACGGATCGATCGGAAAGCATCGATCTTCATGCGAGCACTGATACACTCGTTGCTTCGACATAACGTTATTTCACCTAACATTCTTTGAACGTTCCCTTTACAATTGTTTTCTTCTGCAATAATACTCCATCGTATTCTATTCTTAGTACTCCTTTTCCTCTACAATGAGTTCTTTTGTGCGCGTTACTGTATCGCGTTTTACCGTTCCTGTTACACTTTTCATGTTTCTTACTCAACAGCAGTAATAAGTATTCAATACAACTGCACGACTTTAAATTGTGCTTTGAAACATGATTTCCATGGAACTCCAGCAGAGAATAATTAGAAGTTAATCGTTGTTCGTATGAAATATAAAAAAAGAAGGGAAACGATACAAATGATGTACAAGCAAAATATAAACGGACTGCTTATTTATTACAATACTTAGCTCGTTCTTCTCATCAGACGTTACATTCTACAATATCATATTGCTATCTTATTGATAACGATACGCGACTGATGAAAAACTACTTTGGTTTGTAACGAGAATTTGAATTTTTGTTGGAAACGTTCGTATTTATTAATTTTTAATCTATATTTAATTGACCATTTCCAATTTTGATATACATTCTCTGCTAATATACTGCTTGACATTATTATTAAAAATGAACGAAACATTAAAATTAATTAATACCGTTTCAAATGTTACTCACATATAGAATAACCAATGAACTATACGCGATACACGCACAACTAATAAATTCTACAACTATCGTTATGGATTACTTATGAATCATACGTAACTAATAATTATATTGTTTAATCATTAATTATAATATAAATTTTAAGCACCGCCGAATCTCCCACGAAGAAGCTACATTTACGAATATCCTTCGATCAATAACAAATCACGGATACACGAGATTCTCCAGTCGCGACGGCGCGGCAATGGAAAATTAATCAAGCGCGCGGTAAGTGCTGAATTCAGCCAGAGTCAGCGCGGTCATAAATAGAATTTAATGGTATGCAAAAGTTGGTAGCGGCACGCGCTAATGCCGTTAGTTCGTACTTTATAATTAATCCGTACGAAACGGAAGCTCGGTGGCTAGCGCGATAGATCTCGGACAAATATTTCTAGCGATGAGACGAGTTGCTGGAATTCCGAACAAAAGCTCGTCTCCCACGCAACACTTTCGAACACGTGCACCACCTCCGCATCTCTCTTTCACCGTTTTTCTCTTCCTGTTTCAGTCTGTTGTACCGCGCAACGAAAGCATCACAGGGGAGCATGATAAACTTGGCCGCACCTGTGTCTGAACTCGGCTTAAAGGCGCGCAGAGGGGACCCGCAGCCGACGCGGAGAGAACGCGTCGTTTTAAAGGGGTTGAAGCTGCGAGATTTTTCGGAACGAAGCCGTGGGTGGTGGAAACTTCAAAGGGACTTATTCATGCGGTAGCATTCGATACTCGGTTTTTTACCGTGCACACGCTCGCTAGACGACGGTACCGAGGTAAAGAGAGAGTGCAAGGGAGAAGGAGCGTGTTGTGCTACCTGATGCGTCATCCACGACTCGATGCTTTTAAAAAGCCGTGGGGGGAAAAAAAGCTGTTTCAGCTTGACAACACTTTCCGGCCTCCCGGCTCCTCTCTGCGTGGAGAAGTTCAACCGCATGTTCAGTAACAATTAGTTCTCAAAGATAAAACGACTACCCAGGAGGGAGGAAGGGCGAAGTGTATCCCACGTGGCGGAGAACGACGTTAAATATGGACGTACGGGTGTAAGTACGTTCTGTTAAGAAAAGGCGAGCAGGCGAGGGCGAACCAGGCTGTAGATTAATAATAAAAATGGGAAATATCGACGAGCACACGGGTAGCCGGTGGTCGTTGTTATGGACGTAGCGCGGAAGGGTGAAACAGGCGCTTCGTTGTACTACGTGTACTTTCATGCGATATAGTTTGGAAACGAAAATAACCGCGTGCAAAGGTGTTGGTGTACGTTGAAAGTAGCCGACAAATCCAGGAATTTTTATGAAAAATTTTTATGAAAAAACTAGCGGTATACCTCTTAGTATGTGATCTATGATAACTGAACTGGGCATGTGATTATGCATTTATGGGAAATTTAAATGTGCAAAGACGTACATAATGTAGATATGTAATATGCAAACGTGTATTAAAGAACCCGTTACAATATTCAGAGAGTGGAGAGCTCTCTATCTCTAGGTAGCATTTTCTTATTTGTATTCATAAAAGTACGCGTTTGCATAAAACTCTGCAGTAGAATGATAACGAATACTCTCGAGATCAATGTTTCTCCGGAAAATTGAAATCGATAGTTTTGATGTAGAAAGAGGCCAGCAATGAAAATTTAACAGAAATAATGGCTTTGATAATATACGGTTTTAAGATAAAAAAAAGTCTGACTTATCACGTCTTTCCTCCGTGTGATGCTCCCACAGGGAATGGGCGTTCTGGTAACGCAGTCGGATGGCTCGTAATGTGACGCTTTGAAAAGTGCCGCTTTAAAAGATGAATGCGTAGCGGCGGCCTTCGTCCTTGTCGTGGCCCTTCTCTTTATTTGCGCGACGAGTTTCGGAGCTTTGAAAGAAAGCCGGAGTGAAGCGCACAACTCGCGTCCGACACTGCGCCGGTACCTTCTCTTTCTTCGCCGTTCTCCTTTGGCTAATTATCGTGACGGGATACCGGAGAATGGCGATTCATTTTCTCTCTTTTTTCACGGAACCAGAGAATAGAGCTTTTTCTGCGGTGTTGTGCATTCGCGTGCAATTGATGGATATCTTTCATTCGCATTCATCGTGAATACGTTGCGTCAAGTGGCTGAAATCGTGAAGCGTATTGAAGAACACGCAAAACATCCGTATCGGAGAGTAAAATAATTTCTTACGAATTAAATTGGTATAAATAAAAATTATGACTGTAGATTCCCCGATTTATAGCCGCGAAACTTTTAAGCATCGCAAGGGGAGAATAACGAAACAGTGCAAGCCGCCTTTATAAAAATTACAATCTCATTCAGTGGTAATTATATCACTTCAAATCATTCTTTAGATCCTATATTTAATACGTACGAATCAAGAGTTCTCGAGTACGATAAACCCTAGAGCTTACGATGCTCACTCGTACACCTTAATCCTCCTTTGATACCGCGATACACTTTTATTTAATCGGAACACCTTTGTTCCATCCTCGAAATAAACGTAACAAGACATTTTTTTATCTCTAAACAATAATAAAAAAACAAGATAACAGTTCTTCAGAAAACGGATGTCACGTCAATCATATAAAATAAAATAAAACGATAGTAAATCCATTCTTTATCTTATCTAATATAATAATATCTCAATATCTTCTTAATATCTATATCGTAATATCTTAATATAGAAACGAAATGCGGAGGAGATGAACGAGAAATGGCACAAAATAGTAGTAGTAAATTAGTAATTTACCTTATTATGGAATGTTTTCCACGAATTATAGAGGAATCTATTTTAAACCAATTCCAGTACTAATTAAGGGGAGCGATGGCAACAGCTCGCCCGTACCTGTCGTTTGTAATAACAACGTGGCGTCAGTCCTGAGGGAACAATCGAACATGGACCATTGATCGTCGCGAGAACTCGTCGACCAGAAACCAGACGCGAGAACACCAATTTGTATTATGCATCGTGTCGTGAGCACTGATTCCGAGTGACCGTCCTTGCTGTCGCATGTAACACGGAACCCGGGTCTGTTTGCAGAAGCTGAATTTCGAACCAGGAATCCTAACAATCGAAAACTCTGTCCTGTTCCCTGGTCAGTATTCAATTGATTACACGATTCTACTACGAAATAGCATTCCCTTCGACGTGGCAGTTGATCTTTTTGAGTTTATAAATAAATCGAGTTTATATCATAAACTCAGACGAATAAATAGTTTGATCGATCAGCTACTGATAATAAAATAAAGTTGGAAACAGGAAAACTTTTCTGATGTATTTATCGTCGGATATACTGCTGTTAGATTATTTCCATAATTTAATTTAGCTTTTTAAATTAACGATTTTATGTTTGCAAAAAAATATCGTTCGATCGTTTCGCAGTTACGAGAGATTTTCATTTTTCCATGCAACCTCTCTACTTCTGGAGTATTCAGTCTCACATCGGACACAGTAACACAATACGTGCTCTTCTGTAAATTATTCGCACGCATTTCAGCGTGTCAAACGCAACCAATGTCCACTCTATCCATTTCGCGTCGATACGACTTGCGATGCACGAAACACGTATACAGAACAGTCTAACGAACTCCAACGAGTTAGTAACGTTCTGTTCACTGTGCAATTTCAGATCGTTTTAAAAAATTTCCAGAACCAAATAAATGCGTTCTCTCGTCGACAAAAATAGAAACGCACCAAAACCATTTGTGTTCCGTGTCTCTTGTCTAGTGTACAAAAAGAAAAAAAAACCTATAATGCTCGGCCGATATATTCGGTTCCGCTTTTATCGGTAACACGCACGAGGCGCTCGATGGAGCACGACAAACGTGTTGCAAACTATCGCATCCCTGGTACGCGACGTGAATTACAGATTTCATAAAAAAAAGGGACGGAAATGAGAGAGATGATTCGAAATAGACAACGGGGCCACGATAGAAATATTTTTCTGTCGCGAACGTTCTGCAACGCGTGTAACCGATTTTCTTTTTTTTCCACCAAGCATTCAGGTTAAACGTTTCGCTACAAGGTGACACGCTTTGGAATATTATTTTCAATGGAATTCCTACGCGCTTTATGCCGCGTCCATACCGATGCACGCTGTTAGTTCGCGAATGGATCGTAAAACTGTGTTTGTCAGTAATGCGGAAACTTTTGTAGACAGCAGATTGCAAACCAGTTGATGATCAGCGGACGCTATTCATTCAACAGACGGTACATTAAGAAAATATGTCCGCGAACAGTATTCGTGAACAGAACTCGTAAGATGCGTAAGAGCTCTACGTAGTTTGAAACCTACTTGAAAAAATATTTTACGTCTACTGTCGAGGATGCACCTTTCCATCTGTTCTGTTCGCTCTGTCTGTCATTTACTTGCGTACTGTTTGTAAAATATAGAGATATCTTGTTCGCCAACACATTTTAAATAACGGCTTATTACAGTAGAAATTCCCTTCTACGAACTTGTCGGCGAACAAACAGTTTACTGTAATTGGGATTCGTGTAATAGCAGCTGGCGTTCAGATAAGTGAATTCGATCAAGCAAAAGTTCAGTTAATCGGACATTAACTAAAATCTCGTTTCAGTAAGTGGAATTCGGATTAATGGATTTCTACTTGACTTAAATTTGCCATTTATCTGGTAAATCCATTTGGCGAACGTGCTCCATATCAGAGTAACATATTAGAGTAGCACACGCGAAAAAGTACCGCGCATTGGCAATCTCATTATTTACGATCTGTTCGCCAGTGAGCACGCGCCTTAAGATGCTGCCCAGTTCATGATCAATGAGCAAGCTCGCAATCAGTTTTGGTCAATGCGAACGCGACACTAGATTCAAGCGCCGCGATCCGCTTGATTAGGATCAAGGTTGCAAAAATCTAACGGTCCGCTTATCAATGCAGATAAGTTAAGTGTACTCGTTACACAGTTCGAGTGTTAAAGCACTCGTTAAGCGAACGCAACGAACAAAGCACGTGGCGGCGCGCTTCGTTATACTTTTTCTATTTGCTTTCGTGAAAAGCGTTCGTCGCAACAAAAACAAGACGTAAAATGATGCGAGAGAGAGAGAGAGAGAGAGAGAGAAAATTATGAATTCGCAACTTTTATTATTAGAAATGTCGTCTCTCCCCTTTCACGTTTTTGTTACCTGCGACATGGCACTACGCCTTCGAATTTTTACTATTTTTGAAAGTTCTCGATTCGTTTTTGTGAATCGAGGTTAAAAGACGTAGCATATCTATTCCGTCATACGTAACTTTTATAACAAATATTTTATTTTTATTCAAGATAAAGAATCGAGCGAAAAACTTGAACACGTTTCCATCTGTATCCCGTATCGTTCACCCGTCATTAAATTCAATCCTACGAAAAAAACATGAAAATCCCTGTTCAAACGTTCGATGTATGGATTATTAGAGCGACAACTGACGTTCATCCTCCTAGTATTTCTTTATTACCTGCCTATCCAGGATGCAGCGTTTACAAATGGTAAAATACAGAAACGTCCTCAGTTTCACTATCCTAAAGTTTTTGCGTCATTCTTGCTAGCAATTAACATACACGCTAATAAATAAGCTGAACCGCAAAAAGTTTCCTTTCTCCGGCATTTGAAAGTAACTAGTTTACTAGTTTGACAACTATATTATAAAAACCGAGCTGCTATTTACAAAAAATTTAATAGATTTCCAGTGTTATTAATCCGATGTTGAATTATTATCGATGATACCGAGATAAAACGAACGCATTTCACAAGCGTAACTTCAAAGAGTAAGGATGATTCAGTGTAATTATCGAGCTGCACAGGATATGGGTGTAGCCGGTTCGTTAGGATTACAAAAATTCCCTTTATTGGCTGGCAAACGATACTTTGACTCTGGTCGCGCAAAGGATCAGCCTATTTAGTCGACCAGACGTAGGCGTAACCAGGCTAGAACCACGGCTCGTATTTCATCATCTTTCTACTTCTCGGTGAAAAAACACCGGTGGTCCGGGGATCGGCCGTAAACTGATACCGATCGCCGCTTTTCTTTTTTTCTCTCGAATCCATTCGACATCTGTTCAAAGTCGCTTTCAAAACACTCGTTCATCCTTAATGCCTCTCTGGGCTAATTATGGCGTGAAGCATAGTGAATCCATTAAGACGTTCGACCATGAAGCAAATACGCGTGAAATAATCCTTAGCTGAGTTATGGGAGAAAGGATAGCTCCAAACCCACGTGTTACCGGTGTATCGGCGATTAAACTTAGGTCCTTAGCTATTTTTCATTATTAGGAAATAGTTATCTTTAAAATAGTACACATCGTAAAGTAAAGAATAGAACGTGAGCGAAGCTTTTATTATCGTCTATTCTTAAAATATTTTGTCACGGTATCAATTATTTCCTACTTTACTTTCCACAAAAAAAAAAAAAAGAAGAAAAAGAAACGATGCTCTTTATCGAGCTAAAAATAGTCAAAAGGTAGTTAATTGTGGATCAGAATTCCATAGCGGGCCGAGAACGATTAACTTTCGTGTGGCGAAACTATAATAGATCCAAGGTAACGAAACTGATTCATGATGATAAAACTCGCTTCGTCATTTTGGAATTCGTTGCGCGAAGGCTATGGTTTATTATGGTCACGTTAGAGTGGTAAATCTAAGAAATACGTCTTTAAAATTCTAGGTCAGAGAGTTGCACTCGTGCGAAACGTTACAGTGAACAGTGGCTTGGACTGTAAAACGTCCATGCAAGAATCAGCCGCTCTTGCTTGTGTTAGCTACTAGGCGACACTATTTCGCTCTGTAAGTTCAGATATCGTTTTTCATCGTATCTCGCGGACGGTGTCACGATGTTGCCATCGTGCTGCTGACACGCTGACATTCAAGGCTCGAGACGTGCTCTCTCTACCTATCTGACCATTTAGGGTTGACAAGTTGCGGAAAGTGTTTACTGTTTAGTAAAGTTTCGTCAACGATTCGTACGTCGATTCGTTTACGTAAAAGATAACCGTATTGTAAAAACGTTTAGGACGATAGGATAGCGCCATATTCATAATTTCTATTATATTCTTCCCTTTCAGGACTTAATTTTCATATAAAAATTTTTTTTTTATTTTATTTGAGAAAATTACAACAATTCTACGAAAGAATTTTTAGTAAGTTCTTCTGGCGTGTTACAATGTCATGAGTATAAAGAGTTTATTGCATGTTTGATTCTAATTGAATCTAGTGCTTAAATCTAAAGGATAGTGCTTTTTACCCTGCGGATCTGATCCGTCGTGTCAAATAATTGAGTAAGTAGAGGGTTTTGGTGGTTGTTAACTCTTGTTCTATATCTATTACTGAATTTGGATGTTTCTTCTTTGACTGTGGGTATCTTGAGGTCGCGATGTATCGTTTCGTTGGTAACGTACCAGGGTAGGGTGCGTCTAATAGGGTTCTTAGTGTTTTCGACTGTATTCGTTGGAGTATTTGTATGTTGGAATTGCTCGTTGTTCCCCATAGCTGGATTCCATAGGTCCAGACAGGTTTTGATATGGCCTTGTATATCATTATTTTACTCTGCATGCTTAAGTTGGAGCGTCGGCCAATGAGCCAGTAGAATTTTTTTTATTTTTGTTTTCATTTGCTTCGATTTGTCGGCTATGTGTTGTTTCCATGTCGTTCTTCTGTCTAGAATCATGCCCAGATATCTGACTGACTCTTAGTTTGGGATTGGAACGTTGTTTATCGTCACTTGCGGACAGGTTTGTTTTCGCAGCGTAAAGCTTATGTGACTAGATTTGTTTTCATTTATTTTGAAGCGCCATTTGTGGAACCACTCTTCCATATGAAAATGAAGAGAACAATGTTATTATTTTATTAGAATAAAGCTATTATTACTAAAAATCAGAAATAATCAGGGAATACACAAATAATCAGAGAATGTATTGGTGCGCTTCGTTAAAGATAATTACGGATAGTGTGTGAAGCGGCGCAATTTTCAATATGAGCTGCATTGGTTCTACAACCTGCTGGCGCAAGTGAATGCGAGCAAAACTTCAAGCAGAATAACAAGTAAACTCCCCGTGGTGCTAGTTGATTATGGTCAGTGGATTTTGCTGATCCACGTACGGATCATTTCTATTTGATCATCTTCCTCAAAGCGTGTTATTTGGCTTTCGCTGCTTTCACTTCAAAGAGAAAGGTTTGAGTTTTCACGTTACAGAAGTATTTAAACGTTAACTCGGCGCCGATCGACAAATTTCCCTTTGTACTTTTACCCGGTGCACTTCATTGCTAACAGGAATAAAATACGTGCGGATTTTACAGAAAGTGAAATGCAATAAATCATTACTCTAAAAGTAGAGTAGCTCGTGCTAGATTAATGGCGACTATATTCATCAGGAATGATTTATAATTGCGGTATTTTCAGACGGATTATCATTCGCGTTTTAATATATTTCAAAAATAATGCGTGATTTATAATTTAATATCGTAAATAGGATCTTTGTAGATCCTTAAGATTTCCTTCATTCGAAAACTAAAGCAAACGTTTCTAACATAAAGAACTGATAATTAATCGTAGTGTCTAAAAAGATTATCATACGATGATCAGAATAATTATTTACGTATAAATTAATCTTTACAGAAGATAGAAATTTGTATTTTCATACTTCCGTGTCAAATATCTCTGCGAACGGACAAGCCCGTCATATTTTTATTAAACAAAATTTTAATAGCAAGACGCTAGGTATTTCCGTGGTCGAATAGCAAAATACACTATTTTCACTTTCCAGAATGCAACGATTGAAAATACGATGCAGTTTGGCCCGAGATCAGAATGCATTATCGTTGTTCCACTACAAGTTTCATTATAATGGATCGAGGCGTAAGAAGCAAAATCCAGATGTCAGATATGAGAAACGGAGAATGGAAAACGGGGCTAGAGCTTACGAGAAACTAATCGAGACAGCGTTGTTCCGAAACGTGTTAGATCGGCCAGCGGGAAAAGATTAAAAGCAACAATTTGAATAAGAAGCTTAACGCGGCCAGCACAATAGTAATTCCGCGCAATTTACATACTTAAGCGCCGGCTGAAACAGGTCACCGCGTGATTACGTAAATACTCGGGAGAAAGAGGGTGTTTCACACGGAAACAGGTAACGTGTACCGTTAACAACGTGTACACATAGTATGGATAGAACAACGAGCGTGCATAACAATTCCGATCGGTTTTCGATTAATCGATTTTACCATCGCCGGAAAAAGATAGTGCGAGAAGATAAATACTCCAGTGTACGTGCTTTTCGTAGCAGTACGCATTTTATAGTTCTCTAGAGCGAATGTAGATTTAAATATTTAAATATAAGATGACTGTGAATTGAAGATTCATAGCCTTTCTCCGAGGTATTAGGTTGTCCGAAAAGTATCTTTCTTTTACAGACACGTCTTTTGCAACAATACATCTCTGTATAAACACGAAACCTAATCCGTCGAACGTTGTGATCTTCGTCTTGATAGAACAAAATGGATCATACGTAATTCGATAAAATAATATAAAACGACAAATCTTGTGCATCCATTATTTCCTTACGAAACGAAAGAAACTTATCGGACGACCTAATACAATCGTCAGACAGATTTTTGCTTTGTTGAAACCAATGAAGATGTCAAAGATGTCCTTCGTACGCTATAAGATATAATAAAATTATGCATAATTATTGGTTACTTAAAATCATTGGACTGTAACAATTCAGGATTACAAAGATGAAATGTAGAACCCGAAGAAAGAAACGTTTCGTTAAAAGAGTAACTTCAAATATAATTCAGAATGTAACAACGGCTGGACAAAGGAACCACGCGAAAAGAAACGCGATCGCAAGGAGAAACATTGGTGGAAAGTGTCCCGCGTACAAATAATATATGTAATAACGCGCGACGATAAGCTATAGAGAAAGAGAGAGAACAATAAGTACTTCCTTTATCCCTGTACCACCTTCTAGTCATCTTTTCAACTCTGCACAATACTTTTCCTATATGTATACCAAATATCGTGACACTGGTAAGGACGTGGCTCTCAACCGCGCACAGATTCTACGGGTGGATGGGTCGAGCAAACGGCGAACAAAGAAAGAAGACACAAGTGGCCTAATAGCGAGCAGAAGCTTGTATCGGGGGTGGTTTACCTTGATTTGGGGAGAGCGCGCGTCACAGGGCCGAGGCTACGACGCTACGACGCTCGACGTCGGGATTCCTAAACCGGGTCATTGGGACATTCGGGTGCAAAACCGGGTGCATTTATGCGCATATGCATACGGCATGACCCAGATTTGGGGCACGGGTGCGCGTGTCCGTGCTCGTCCTTCGCCCGAAACGGACCAGCCCGTCGAAGAAGCTCGTCGGAAAATGCGACCCGGTACCGGTGAATGTGTGTCGATACCTTGGGGATTTCCGAGCACACGCGGACAGCGAAGCGCGCCGCGCCGCTGTATCATCATCCCTCTGTGCGTTCGATGGAAGAACTGCGGGACGTCCGAGGGAAAAACGGGTCGATGAAGCGTAGAATGATAGGGCATCGTAAAAGAAGTATGTATTTTTTATGTGGAAGTATCCTGGAAACTTCGATCCTTCTACGGCAACGAGATACGAAATGTGATGTAACAAAACGTGGATTAGGCGCAGACAAAATTGAACAGTTAAATTATAAACGTCGTTGCCGCGATTTCATCTTATTTCCGTATATCGAGATTAATTTCTGTACGGTGAAATATCTTGCTACGCTGCTGCAGAAGGAATAACCTAGTTTTCTGCAGTCTTTCTTTTTTTCAGTGAATATGATATTACGTCCATTTTGGGGAAGGTAATATGATTCGAAACACGTCACAATTTCTATCAGCCAGCTGAATGGGTATATAGCCTTGATTTTTAACAATAGCAACATTCACATAGCAAAAATATAGATGTACTTTTCTAACGCCTGACCGGCCTTGACCATGTAAATTGGAACTCAGGGTTACGGGCAAACTTCCTCTTTTCAAATATACATTGCGCGCGGAATTTGTAATAGAAACGTGGCTTGATATTTTCTGAAATAATCACTTGATCTCGATGAGAGATCTACGAAACGTTAAAGTATACTTCGTTTCAATTCGTATTCTGTAGTTAATGTAACGAATAAATGTTATCAGTGACATTTATTAAATAAGATATTGAACGTGACTTAAATAAAAGATAATATCAGACGTATAAAACAAAAGAATAAAAGGCCAGAAAATCGATCAGGCTCAATTTAAATCTAACCCCGATTATACTCAATAATCCAACCTAAGACGATCATCCATGATCTAACAACGTCGATCCTGATAAAGAATTCTGGATCTCCAATAACCGATGTTAACTTTGAAACAGCCAGTACGGTCAAGTTTTCGCGGAAGCCAGCTTTTCCGTAGCTTAGCTACAGTCGTATGACGTCAATGCGCGCCTTGCTTAATAAATGAGAGGCGGCAGCGCCTCCGCTGTTGGATGCAATTATAATTTCATACGACATTCGTTCGAGTGTTACGTTTTTTTCACTCTTTCTTCCTTCCCTCCTACTTTTTTTTCCCATCGTCATCGTTGCTACTGTACCGTTGCCTCGTTGCTGTTACCGTTTCTGTCGCGTTCACGTTATTATATTCCCCTGCAGCGAACGCGCCGAGTGAAACGTTAACGCGCGAAATGAAAAAGAAAAAAAAAAAGAGAAAGAAGAAGAAAAAAACGGAATCTCGCTCTGCTGACTTAAAACGTAGGCGAATTATCGCGAGCGGAATTTTTCTGAAATTATTATTAGAGGCGAGAAAGTATAGCATCCTGGGAACGGGGTTTTCGGCCTGACCGAAGTGGGAGGCTTTATCGATTGAGAGCCTCGCTGGAAGTTATTGCCGAGGACCTTGTGCTACGTCACAGCTGGAGGCTTTGTTGACGTAGCTCGAGAAAAGGAATCCTTTTATTGGGATCTAGAATTCCACTCTCGTTTCTGTTGAAGTAGACGAGTAGTCGAGGCAGGACTTTCTTGATTTTCGAATGCTTTCTCGCTTTAGACGGCATTAGAATACAAAGAGGCTGTTTCCTTCTCTCTTCCAGCTTAACCGGGTCATCTTTCAACCAGATGCTTCTATAATGGCGATTTCGAAATATGTATTTCGATACGATCGTTTTTTATTAAGCCACGGAAAACACGACTAGGATTTTCCAGATGTCTAGATTGAGATTTTCCAACATGTGGAGGAAATATAGAATATAAGAAGATACATCAAAGAAGAAAAGCATTCGAGCAACGTGAAATATATGTTTCCGTGATCTCGAACGAGCTAGTTTTATCTTATTCATAAAGTGATTTACGACGGGTGTATGAATATTCTATTCTATTTTTCTTTCTCTGTTGTTTATCATTTTGCAACATCAACGCACGTTTTAATGGAAGACGCGGCTATCAGCGAAGTAAATAAAAATTCTATGACTATGCCTTGTTATTGCGATATATTATAATTTATCATGATTTATACCCCGCGTGAATATGGATAACTTCGATATACATATGTGTGCGCACTAGATTATAAGAGCACTGAAAATGTAGGAACAATAAAATAAAAGTTCATACGAGCATATATGCGCTGCTTGACCTTATTTCCCAGTACTCATTTTTGTGTTTTAATAACCTTTTCAAAAGTAGACTACGCTCACTGGGTATATCGTTGGTAATTCTGATTAATCTCATGTTACATTCTAGCACTCTGTACGATTATAAAACGAACAGTGAGCGTATTTCGAAAATTTGCGCGTTCCACATGTGACGTGATACGTTCAAATAAAGTCAAGTAAGATAATAAAGATAAAATAAGAACAAGATCAAAACTTTCAGAATTTAGAAGTATCGCGGAGAGTTGGTTAAATTTTAACTGAAACTTTGATAATTCAGATCTATCGTCACCTTTTTGCGATACAATTTTAAAAGCAAGAAACCTGAGTTTCAAAAATTCAGTTCCAAAAGTTCAAGAATTCAGCACTATTATTATCGTAGTATACTCGTTCTCGTGTTAAACGAGGGAAGCGAAATTTCGACCAGGTCTATCGTTATTAAAATATACTCATTGTCACGTAAAAGCAAAACTTCAAGAACTCGTATCTATCCTTATTTTGTATTATTAACCCGTTGCAATCGGATGTCGCCACAGTGGTGTGGCATTTAAAATTTGTTCCCAAAGTAGAATGGCGCGGTAAATATTTATTAACCCAAAGTTGCTTCGACTAGACTAGTTGGTAGTGCCACGAAAAAAGTATGCTGACCACAAAAGTATGTCACGTGTCAACCCTCCGCCGGCAATATGGGTTTTCATTAATGTAGTCTGTATAACGGGTCTCTCATTCCCTGGCCTGATTTCTTATTGTCTTGGGCTTTAAACAAATGCGAAAAAAATGCTGAGCTACTTATTATAGCCCCTAATTTACTATAAAAATGATACTTTCGCCAAACGTTTAAGCTTCTTCGAAATGGAAATAGAAATTTTTTTTTTTTAATTTTATTTGGAAAAAAAATTACGATCAATTCTAGAAGAATTTTTAGTAAGTTTTTCTGGCGTGTTACAATGTCATGAATATAAAGAGTTTATCGCATGTTTGATTCTAATTGAATCTAGTGCTTGAATCTAAAGGATAGTGCTTTTTAACCTGCGGATCTGATCCGACGTGTCAAGTAATCGAGTGACCAGAGGGTTTAGGTGGTTGTTGAGTCGTGTGCTGTATCTATTGCTGAATTTGGATGTTTCTTCTCTGACTGTGGGTATCTTGAGGTCGCGATGTATCGTTTCGTTGGTTACGTATCAGGGTGCGTCTAATAATGTTCTTAATGTTTTATATTGTACGAAATAGAAATTTGACGGGAAGTTGTACAAAAATGGTAATTTGCTTGAAAGTACACAGCTTTGCAATAACAAGAAAAGAAAAAAAATACTAAGAAGAGTTATTGCAGGATTTCGCTCATAATACTATGATCTTCTGAAAGAAATATACAGAAATTATAAATAGAAAAGTAAGAGAAAGTACAGTTAGATAGTACATTATACGCGTTGTACTAGAAAAGTATAATTATTTTGAGACCTAAATTTCCGCGATCCTTGATTGGGTTATTCGTTATTGGAAAATGATGCGTTATTTTGAAAAATAAATCTCAAAATGATTTATAAAAGCGAATCAAGGGATACTAAAAAGTAATTTACTGAAATTCTAAACGTTACAAAATACGTAAAGCGAATATTTGCACCGTACAATTTTTGCAATATTGTCACCAAATATTGACGTGGACGTAATACGGGTCGCCAAAGGCACAGCGCTCATTTTGCTCCCATGATATCCAGAACCGAATTAAACGAGATAAACGGTATTTCGGCAGTCAAAGCCTCGTAGATGCGAGTCTTTTTCAGTGCGGAAACCACGGAATCTGATAGGCAGTCGTTCCGAGGAAATTTAACACTGAAAATTTCGCCTGGAACTCTGCGTCCCATTATTACCGGCGCGCGATTAATTATTGCAGTTTCTCGCATACCACTTCACAGTTCTCCGCGATATGAAACGCGAGACGCGTGAAGTTCCCTGGAGAAAAGCGCGTGGCGCGTTGATCCGCCTCTGATCTTTCATTTTCCTTGCGCTGCGGAGGCGCCAGAACACTGTCGCGCGAACGCGTTACCGTGTCCCTGTTTCTGCCGCACGTGCGTTTCCCAAGATGGGTCAACGAGATATCAGGAATTATTCAGACGAAAGTCGCCGGGAGTCAAACGTAGCTGGGCTCGGTCAGCTAGAGGCCGGAGATAACACCGACACGCTTCCGCAACGAACGAAATATCCCAACAGTTTGCTGTTCCCTGGTCGGATATCTCGTCCGGCGTCTTTACTGCTGCGCAGGGATGCATCGATGCGCCGCTTTTTATCGCGGTCACGCTCTTTTACGAGATGCGAGTCAAAGTTATGTGATGAACGCGTTTTCTTTCTTTTTCCTTTTCTTTTTCTTTCTTTCCTTTGGTTATTTGGTTATTTTCTGTGGGAGCAACGAGGCTGGAAAGGCAGATCGTAGCTTGGTTACTTTGGAAGAATTCTTTAATTTTGGAGAAATTAACGCCACTTCATCGACGCTTGCGCTGGATCTCTTACGAGCTGAAGTTTTCCAAATTTTTATTACATATTAAATATTTACGTATTAAATATTTCTAATATTATTATAATTTTATTTTCTAAACTCAGCGTGGGTCTACTCGTTGACACGTTAGTGAAAGCGTTAAGTTTCTCACGAGAATTCGGCGCTAACAAAATGTTCGCGTATCTAACAGGGAAATATTTATTAGAAATAACTGATAATTATTACATGATACTTTTGAAGTTTCCAAGAATTGAATAAGTAATTCTGTTCTTTCGTGCGTCAACGTACTATGTAGATGGTTGAGAACGAATAATTTCAATTGTGAAATTAGCCGTAATTGCGCAAGGGATTTTTAAGATACATTTTTTTTAAATCACAAATTATCATAACGAAATTAATTCTGATGAGTCGAAGGGTTGGAAGAGAATCAGGATTGGCTGGATCAAGAAAATGAGGAAGATGACGAGGCACTATGCTGGAATTTCGACTGATGAACTCTCTCAGACTAGCCGACTCGTATACGCTTCTTTGTTCTGTCAAGAAGATCGTGATTCACAACGAATCATGGTTTCGACGTGGTTGTGTTAAAAAGATACAATGAATCAACGATACAAGAGATAATTCATGTATCGAATATGCAACGAGTCATCGAGAACTGATCGTCGGCTTTACAAGCGAAAAGATATCGTAACATGGAATAATACCTCGCTAATGGTCGGTCGTTTATCACGTTGTGCCACTGTTTCATTGATAATTCAATATCGAAATGTCAAACAATTTTATGAATCAAAATTGACGTATTTGTTTATGAAACTGTAAATATGTTCCTTTTTAAAAGAACATACATAACATAATATACTAACTGTGGCGCACATCGCATCGAGAGAAACAACTATAAAAATGTTGCAACTGTGTTACAAATCTATGATCAGAACTACCGTCTGAGCCATCTTATTATAAGCCTAATATTATTAGCAAAATTTCAGAAATTAAAAGTTACAAGGAATTCAAAGAAATACTGTGACTAGTATTCCTTATTTTATTAGTAGATCTTATTAATAAGTATCTTTGCATAGCATTAAGAAAATTGTCAATAAAGAAATTGAATTTTACAAGTAAATTTTATAAACTATGAGTCGTCTGATACTATTTACCGTAAAATTCTAAAAGACTGTGTCTATAACCTGTAACTTCTATTTCGATAACTTCTACCAAAATAATAATTATTAATATATTTCATTTTAGAGGAATTTTCTCGGTAATGTCTAGACTTCGCAGTATCGGTGGAGAACTTTTCGAGTTGCACGGAGAAGCCTCATTGCTCTCGAGGCCAAGAATAAGGAATTCATTTTCGACGTCGAAGGAAGGGTAGTAGTAGCCGCTTTGACGTAATTTTAACGAGGCGAAGATTTTCGCATGGCACCACTTGTTAGCGACGCACAAAGTGCGCCGCTTTTAATCGCAGTCGCTATAGCTGATTCCAAACTGTAATTGGATTGTGAAACTGCGAAACGGAAGCGCCTTTACACGATCGTTTAAAAGCGGCGACTTTGAACGAAGTTTCTGCAAGCAGCTTTCTGATTTTGCAATGGTAAATTTTAATGAACGGTAATAAGATAATGCATAAAATAATAAGATAAAGAAAATACAAAGTAATTTTAATAAAGGAAGAAAATTCACGAAAGAAGGAATACGCGAGAATGTTCGTAGTAACGCGGACAAACCACTTAATGCACGTGTATATTAATTTAGTGACTGATCTTAATAATTGAAAACGAAAATATCTTGTTGAAGTTTTTTGTAGATGCCAAAGGTATACGTAATTAGCAAGGCAAATAATATTTTGATATCATGGCGAATAATTGAAAAAATGTTAAAGATTTCGTGGATACCAACGACGTAACTATTGTGTCAAGTGATAGGATTTTAACATTACGACGAAGAATTCAAAAAATTTCTAGCGTAGCTAAATAAAAGTACAATTTCGATACCGTGAGATCGATCGACGAAAGACACTGATTTTTAAAACTACTTCCTTGCTAGAAAGATAAGAAATTCGATTTATCGCCATCTTCCACTATAATCTACGTACGAATAAGATATTCATCATAGATTTAAAGGCCCCTTTTTCAGAAATCTGCTCGATTACTTTCACGTCGTAACTACATCCTAAAGTGTAATAAAACGTAGATACCGATAAAAATGCAGAAAGAAACGTCGCTATATACCGGCTATATAAAAAGGCTGCGGATGACGAATCAATTTTCCGTCGCTAAAGTCGAGACAGTCGTTCTAACTGAAATCACGTCGGTTGAACGAAATAAATCCGGCGGAGAAATCCGCGTCGATTTTATCGCCGCCATTCCGTCCCTGAAAATTAATAACGAACGTAACGGACACGGTTATTCCGGTGAACGGTAAAAATAGTCGGATCTAATAAAGTAACACGGTACGTATTCACAGGGTGATATCGCGATGGCCGGCAGATAAGCGAAGGAGGGACAATGGGATCCAACGTGGAAATGAATGATAGCGTGTTCGCGATATCTCGGCCAATATTTCACGCGATATCGTCATATTTTTTAAGGAGATCACTTTTCCCCCGTCTATCTATTTTATTATTTTCTCATTTGAAATCTTCGAAGAATAATATCCGTGGGTTATTAAACGCGGTTAAATGGAGCATCGCGAAAAATATAATCGTACGCAGAACGCTGTTCAACGTGTTATTATCGGAGAGAAGAGGATGGTAAAAATGGAAATCCTTTCAACGTGTAGCGATAAAGCTGATTTATCCGTGCACAATGGCACATTATTTGCAGATACGCGGCGCACAGATAATGGCGATATAAACAAAGACGAATTAATGACCCGTGAAGCCCGATACTTGCAACCTTGCTTCTTGATTATCTTCATAAGTCTCGTATAACGATCGTCATGCACGCTAATTATCGCACGGCAGTATGCTTTATTACAATTAACAGGCATTATGATCTCGATTATAGCATGTGTTTCGTCAACGTTGTTAGGCGCCTGCGAGGCAGCAGGATCGTCTAGCTTCTTTCACCGAGTTTCCAAGTCCAAGAGTTTCTAAATGTAGTCGAGCGCGTTCGAATCTAAATTTAAATCCAGATTTGTATTCATAACCTTCGTATAACCATTGTAATCGAATAATTAAACAGATTATGGAGCCAGCGGTAGTAAAATATTACGCGAGTACTTGCAATTTCCTTTCACGATCGACCGCTTGTTGAAAAACTACAAATCTAAGGCAACGAACGAAAAAAGAAAATTGCAGAAAGCGATACATCGCGTGGTCCATCACGCTTGCGCATTTTTGCACGTTCGAATTTCCCATAAATGCGTGAACACGCGTAATCTGCTGTTAGGAAATCTCCAACTAACAGTAGTAGTATCCAACCGAATGTGTTCGGACGCTGCTACGAAATCCCACTTAAAGCTACGATTTCATATTTTCCTTCAATTTTCTCTATTTATCTCAACGCGTAACCCAACAACGAACGTCACGCATACACGTACACGAACCTCCCAGCCACAGCTGCGATTTCGCTCTCCTCGCAGTACTCCTTCTTAGCTTCGTATATTTATTTCGAGATTCTGCCGAATCCAATCTAAACGCCATCATCCACACTCGAAACCACTCCAGCCAGAGAAGTATTAAAAGCCGGAAGTTACTTTGCCGCGATTTCGCGCGAATTTGCGCGAGAATTCACCGGCATCCGTTACAACCTCGAGTCGTTCCACGAAATGGTAGCAATCCCCTGAACTATCCCAACGTGCACCGAACGCTAGAAAACTCGTGGAGAATCCGGTGTTGAACACTCGGCGAAACTCTCTCTCTCTCTCTCTCTCTCTCCCTCTTTCTCTTTCTCTGTTCGTTCTTACATCCTGGTCGAACGATCGGGGGAAGAGTCAATGGCAGCGCATTGTTGCGGTGATCGTGTTCACGGAAAGGATACGGCGCGAACACAATGCGTGCCTGCGGCGAGAAGGCAAAACGCAAAAAGGAAGGGCAAAAAAAAAAAAAAGGAAGCGACTGGCGCGGTGGAGGCTTTCGTAGAAATTACGGCGAAGCGCCGGTCAAGATAACAACCGACCATTGTTCGTGGAAGTTACACTTCTTCTTTAGGGTGGCTCGCGACGGCTTCCTCCAGGGTCTTCTTTCAGACTTCGCCGTGAATACCGGGCGCCAAGTAATCGACGCGTCGCCATCGGAACTGATCGACGCGACGACGCGACGTGACATAGTTTTAACGAAGGGTGGGAGGGAGTTACATTGGACTCGTTGAGATTTTACCGGATCCACTGTAGGATTTTTGTTTCCACTGGCGCAGAAGTTTATTGCTCGCTCCCATAAGTAGCGCATTTCTGGGAGATTTTTTTTTTTACGCCGATACGAATCTGTCGCAGGAATTTTAGTTTCACGTCTGGGACAAATACGTTTGTTTATCGTTGATAGTTTATCACAGAGTAGCTACTTTTCTTTGTAGGAATTTGGTAAAAAAGCCTGGAACAGGCGTACTGTCTTATCCGGCGTGTTATCGCAAAAGTCTGCTTGTTTACTGCTAAGTAGCAGCTTTTTTACAAGAATTGCGCAAGAAATATCTTGGTACGGATCTATTTTACGCACCTTATATCCGCATCTGGTGTAAAAGTCCGTTCGCTGCCTAGTAAGCGATATTTCTACAAGAATTTCGTAGAAAAGATCTTGCTATAGATCTACCGTAGAGATTTTATTTCCACGTCTGGTGTAAACGTTCGCTCGCTATCGACTAGCACCTTACAAGAATTTTGCAAACGATCCTGGCACAGATCTGTTGTAAAAGCTCCATCTTCGCGTCTGCTGCAAAAGTTCTTCGCGCAGTGACTTGTAGTTAACATTTATTCGTTTCTATCTTTAGTTCAGTCGAACGGGTGTAAATCATCCTTCGTTCAAGTGACTTCAATTTATATATTCGGCTTTATGCGAAGTTGAATATGTTCCCTTTGAAATACTATGACCGAGTATTTTTCTTTTTTTCCCTTCGATATACTTGTAAAGAAAGGTTCATTAAAGACTGAAATAGGTCACGCTATATACGTACATGCAGGCGTTGTGGTCTCTAACATGTATATAGTACTGCCTTGTTGAGGTAGAAGTAACATACTGGGGCAATTGTACTATACTTTTTTTTTTTTAAGCGATGATACGCTCCTATGTTTCATAATACCGGCAAGCTTTTATCATGCTCGTACAAAACGAAACTATTACAGAGCGCGGCTCTCTTTTTCTTTGGCGTTCATTTTTTCACGCGCTGTTCTTTCACCAACGATGACAACTCTGTGGAGTTGAACATATAGGTTACGTTGGCACAAGGAATTCGAAAAAATAAAAATCCAGATAAAGCGGTAAGTTTCTGTAGAGTTATCGCATTTAGAAAATGTTTTCGCGGATAATTGGTACGAAAACCCGTTTTTCAGACAATAACGATTACGCGTATTTTCTCGTTAAAGCGTAACGAGCTATTAGTCAATTAGGGAGTGCGGAATAAAAAAGATACAACGAAAAAGATTATACGTTCGCCATGCTGAAAAAAGATTCCCAAACATAAAAACTTCCCACTAAGATTGCACCAAATACATCGAATTCCGTATTTGAATACCCTAATAAACTCAATGTGCAAATCTAACAGAACCGCGTTACAGCCAGTTTCAAGAAAGTCACATAAAATTAGCCAAGCCAGATCACAACCGTAGGCTCCAAGAAGACTATTTTAATACACTGCCAACTATTTGGATATCTCTCACTTTCTATCCGAATATTCGTGACAAACGACGTTTCGATCTTCTGTTTCATCTAAATTTCATCGCATCCCAATTCCATTATTATCCAATATTATCGATCGAGTCTGATACTCTTTATTTCCAAATTTCATGCTGTGCATTCCAATCTAAGAGGAGCCTTTTTCTAAGATTTGTTCACGGTTACGTAACAGACATCGTTAAGCGATACGTTAAACAACAAATATACTCGTTTTCATCCGATGAAGTAACTAGTTCTAGCAGCTGCAGACTAAACACATGGTCGCTGCAATCAACTATCGCCAGGCCAGCAACGAGTTCAAGATGTACTCGCATGTAGCTTAGAGATTTCAAGCGAATCGTTATATCAGATCGATGGCCAGTGTATCTGATGTTTCTCGGAATCTCGCGAAGCGGGCGTAGCTAACCGAGGGGTCATCAACGACTAACGTCGGCCAAAGAAACAAAAAAGGAACGGGATACAGACTGAACGCGAAGCGTAGGCATGCGTGTATGCGAAAGCAGTGAAAGAGGCGGGACAAAAAGGCAGCGAGCAATCAACGTGAACCACGAACAAATGTTTTCGTGGAGATTATCCCAGGAAACGAAGCTGAGTTCGTTGACGACCAGGTCAGATTTTCAGACACTCGAGTTACGTTCTCCGCGCGGCTGCTTTCCACGAAACGACCTGTAACACCTGGCCGAATAGACCAAAGCCGTATCCTTTTCAAAAATCCCAGTTTCAGATGCTTCGGAATAGAATATAGTTAGATCGGTCGAGCCTAGACTAGTATATGGACGTGGAATTGTCGTTTGCAGCGCGAAACGACAGCAAGCTAACTGCATTACAGTCGTTTCTATTCAGCGACAGAGTTTTTCCTCTCGTGTTCCGCCTGCAATTCCACCCTGTATAATACCGAGCGCTTTTAAGGTTAGATTTCAATGCACTCAAAGATTACATTCGGCGTGCTCCCGATGAAAAGTGCCTGGAGAATAGCTTCGTGGTGCTTTGAAGAGGGAAACGTTTAACGTTGCGCGCATAATCGATATTATCTGATGCGCAGCTCCAGCGAAACGGAAAGAACGGCAATTGACGGAAATGGGTAGGTTTTCGTCCAAAAGTAAGGATCCGAGCGTTCGTGAAAGCTTCTAAAAATGTTGTACGGCCATTGTTGTCGCCGTTATTACAATCCGCATTGTGGGTGCATCTTTACGGCATGCAAGATGATTTCCCGTTAATGGAATGAAAACTTGGGATCGTAAGTTCGCTGTTATTTTACGTGTTATTGTTTGATGTTATTTGTATGCAAATCTGGCAAACTAGAAGCTTTCCAGTACAACAGTACCATAATAATTGGCCAGGATTTAGCTTCGTTAGCTGGTCATCGTTGTCCTCATCGTCAGTGGTTCCTCGGGGCTAACCTCGTGAGTAACTAATGTTTATGCATGTAATATTAACAGGTGTATCAGGTAACCCTGTCTTACTTGTCCTTAATGAAGAATATACATACACCGAGGGCCGTAAGCGATGGAACACTCGGTAATTTTAAACATGGGCAGTAAAATTGGAAAAGCGTAGGATAATTTTCACGCGGTTAATAAATCTCTGTAATTACAGCATTCGTTTATGTCTATGCTTAAACGTAACAAGTCTGCCGTGACTAATGGATAACAGTGCGCCACGCTCGATAATCGGCCAAATAAGGTGCCAACGCGCAATTAATACAACCGATATATCTCTCTATCTCAATACCTACGCAATTTCATTAATCTCGCGTTATCACTCGAAACAAAACTCGTCTCGCGAGTCGCGACAATATCGACAAGCTTCCATTATCTTGTTGCACGCGTGTAAATTAGACGGTGCGCGAGCATCCATCACCTGGGCATTTCCAGCGCGTCCACGATCGTTTTAATGCGTCACAATATACACGATGTTGCAATCGTGTCCCCAGCCCCGCTCCAATCATCAAGCGATTCGTAACAAGGGATTATACACGTGTAGCGCCGATACAACTTGGCGATCTGGTCGGGGCGGAATACACGCGAGTAAGCATTTTATCAATAAATTCCATCTAGCTGCGAGATTATCGATGGGGCCCGTGCAGTCCGTCGATGTCACGGACATCGATGGCCACGCTGCTAGTGGTAATAATCCAGATGGGATTGGCAGCCGGTAGGCAGCATCATTAAAATAATTGTAGTTCTCGTGTACGTTAACTAACGGCTACGAACGATGGCCGGGGGCCTGATTTATTATCACGTGGGACGACAATGTCGTTTACCAGCCGAGGAACACGTGGAAGAGCGGCTACCGATGTCGCGTGCTATTAGCTCGCGAGCAAGTTCGCTAATTGAGATTCGGCTCTAGATTCCCGTGGCGTGCGTATGATTTACGCTCGTAGAACAGAGAACGAGAGACAGAGAGCAAAACAGGAATAGAATTTAACTCGTTGTCGATGCATAATTAATTGCGCTGTACTTTCGAACGCCGGCGAGTTATCGTTGATATTATTAAGGCTGTTACGATATACGGCAATTTCGCCGGCCAGAGGTTAAAAAAAGAGAAGGCTCGCTAATCGAATACAGAGTGGATGGAAAATAGGAGGGGAATGACCGTGCTTGTTCTTTCCCGATCGTTGCATTATCATATAAATTATGCGTTAATTGGTAATTGGAAATAGGAAATGGTTGATAGCATCTACCGGCTCGCTGCTTCATGATGAAACGAAGAAGGAAATTTTCAATGCACGCCGTTTTCCAACGGATGACGCTGCTGGTAATAAATTGATCGTCGATTATTATTGCACTCGCGACGAATTATTCGTACAGGTATTATAAATGTTGTTTATATTAATTGGATCGTTAAGAGGATGAAGGGAAATTACAATAATTAATGACGAGAATCAAAGAGAGCGAAGATCATGTGGAGTACGAGAATCGTGCGCAGGAAGGTGTCGTTCAATTGTCATTGATCAAATTCCAACGGTCTCTTAATGACTCAGTGACAAAGTGTAGATACGGTTGATACAAGTAATTTTCCCAATCTTCGCGGAATATCTCGAGCCGGTAATTACGTCAATTACGAGACGACCTTAGGTTAATAAATACTAATGCTGTCCCATCCGGTATGAATGTTTCTGTGCTGCTCGTCGCTTGCCAACAGCGGCCAATCGGCTAAGCCTCGTAACGAACGATAATTTCCCTCAAGGTGATGATGCGAGAAATTTACACTTCCTGCAAGAATCTGAAGGTGACCAGTTATCGATCGCTAGCTTCAAGCACAAAAATTCAAGTTGAACTTCGGTTCGAACCGATCAGTAATCCGTCTCGTCTGACACATACATACGCACTTCGAAAATAAGTTTATGTATCTGTGTTAAAATAGAATTAAATATGACACGAGGGAACAATTATCGAACGACGTCAACAATTCCTAACTCGGTTCTCGACTTTTTCGATTCTCAATTTCAAGCGTTCGACACACAAGTATAATATTAGGTCGTCCGGAAAGTTTCTTTCGTTTTAAAAGGAAACAACGGATGCACGATATTTTTCGTTTCATATTATTTCGTCGAATTACGTATGATCGTAATAATAGAAACGGAAGAAAATGGATCATACGTGATTCGGTAAAATAATAGAAAACGAAAAATGTCGTACGTCTATTGTTTGCTTATAAAACGAAAGGAACTTTCCCGACAACCTAATATACACAATTGGATTTAATAAATATAGAAAATAATATAATACGTATAAATTTCAACGCAGTTCTTAATGGTCCAATAATAAGTTTCAGAAACGCGTAAATAAAGTTTTGACGTCAAGCTATTGCAAAAACAGCAATAAAATAGAACGTAGTAAATTGCAGAACAATTTTCTATCGAGTAAAAGCGAGCAATCTGTTGCAGCGAGTTTCCTTCCAATTCGAGCGAGCAAGTAAGTTGGGTCAATCTTGCTTTCGATAAAATAATAAACGTAAGCAATCCTGAAAAATCAGAACATCGCGGTGGCCGGAAATTGAAACACAACGCAATAACGCTAATCGAATCTTCTGCCATAACGGTACAAACAATGGTCTGGCCGATTTCACTTGCCACGCGTTTTCAGAGCCATTGTGGCTTCGCTAAAATATTCCAGCGATCCCCGGAACACCGCCATTATCCGAATTGAAAACATCGCGCTGGCGAATAGGCCAATAGGCAACCCGAAGAACCGGTAGTTTCACTTTCTGGCTGACTTCCAACGTCCCGGAGACCCGATTTCGTATTTCGTCTGTCGATCGATATTTTTTATCCCACGTGGAATCGTTCGCTGTATATGCGCTTTGATCGCGAATATGTTCGTTCACATCGCGTGACTTTCGATTCGGCTGCGTTTACCGATGCGTGCGTGATCAGAATGTCGAACAGCGATATATACCGAAAAATTTTTGCCATTTTTTATTCCACGGAATATTTATGACATAGGATTGGCCGTTTCGCGACTGCAATGCTCGTTTAACACGCGCGATTAATTTAAAAAAAGAAAGGAAAAAAAGGTAAAAATGAAAAATCCACCACTTTGACAAATTCGTAGAACAGTCGGGTTTATTTGCCCTGCAGTATTTGCTTATTTGATACGACCAATTAACGTGTTATATCTGTAAATAGTAATACAAATGGTGGAAATGTGCCATCGTATTTGCCTGAACACACGGTAGATTCGAATTATTTTGAAAGATACAAAAGCGATATCCCTGTAGCAAGCAATAAAAGCGTGAAAAATTCCACGAATTTCTTTTCTTTTCCACAATGAAATTCTTCAGCGTAACTTTTTGATCTGATTTTAAGGTTCTATTAAAACCACTCATTTTTCCAATTCATAACGATTCGCCCCTTAAAACTGCATATTAGTAACACGAACGTTTGCAACTTTCATCATTATGCAGGAACTTTTTCAGAACGACGATCTTCGTTGCTTCTGCTCATTATCGTTTCAAACATCAGCGGTTCTAACGAGAAAACAAAGTTGTCCAACAGAGGTGTTCGAGTGCAGCCGTACTCGACTTAGAAGTGTCGCTAATAAGCAGTGCGTGGTGACAAAAACGCAGAGATCAATTAGGGTTAACAGCTTGTAATTTTGCTGCATTCCTGCTTCCTATTCATCACGGGCTGAAAAAACAAATAGAAAAAGACAAGGAAAACAATTACAACGTATTGTCGAAGTGCAACGATATAAATTAGGCTCGAAAGTAGTAGAAATTCTGTCGAGCGTGCGAAGAAGCTGCTAACGTCGTACGTATGCTTAATTGTATAACAGGATTGGCCGATATGCGAGACCGTGTATCTTTGATCGAAGTTTAACCTATTAACCGCGAAAGGCTAGTTAATTCGTTACTTGCGTAGACAATGTCAACAAATTAAATATAACAATCTCTTTATTTAGAAGCGCTTCGTTTGTTTACCTGACGTTTCATTTCTATCGAAAATAAATTACATCAATTTTTACATTCGATTTCCTGACTCTTCTGTGACTTGACTAAAAACGAGTATTTCAATGTGAAATAGTTGAAGAAAGGAATGTCTTGATATTGGAAAACGTACATAAGACTTTTGAAAATAGACGTGTATATGTAAAAAAAACTGTAAAAAATATTTTAAGAAAGATAATTTTTCTGTAAAAGATAGAGTAAATGACTCATCTTCTTCATCAGTGGCCTTCGTTTACATTTACAATAATCAAAACCTAGTGGAAATTGATTTGTCCTTATTAATTTATTCATTCGCGAATGTCTTCGATGCGAACTTCTGTTTTTCCCGCGGATTCTTTTGAACGTTTACCTTAAAAACTAATTTCATGACGTAATAAAGATATCAATAGGTGTTCAAAAATTTTCTGGGATTCTTCGAAAGTTTAAGTAAATACAAATCAGCCATCTTCCATTAAGTACAAAATACCCTTTGTATCAGATTGTCCAAAAGTTTCTTTAGTTTATTGATTTGATTGTTCCAATAGAACGAAATCTATCATTTCCTCATTAAACGAAAGAAACTTTTGGGACAACCTAATACTAACTAGCGAATACATACATATTTATACTATCTAAACCTAAACTTATTAACTTATTCCATTAAACTATATAACTATATAACTAGACTGCAGATTTCCATGCAAATTCGTATTTTTGAGAATATAGTTAAAGAAGTAGAACATCGGTAGCCTACCAAGTATTATAGAAAGCACTGTACTTTGCATATTGCACGTATTTTGTCATATTATGCGCGTTTTGCGCAATTTTGCACTTTCAAACTACCTATAAACGCAGAAAAATCCACACAGTCTACACACAACCGCGAGAAACCGCAATTCTACTATATGCTTTCTAACCCTGGTAAATTTCAAAAAATTGTAACACCCACGAAGCAAACTAACCGCTAATCAGTTTCTTCCTTGTCTCCTCGTTCCTCTTCTTTTCCTCTTTTATACATCGATCGTCTTTCTGCCTTCGTTTCTCATCTTAGAATTCTTCCAGCGTTGATTCGTCATCCTTCCTCCCCGCGAAAATTTTATTTACACAGGTAATCTTTAATTTCGTGATTATAAACGCGATTGGCGGGCAAACAGCGACCCGGTTAATAGGTCAGAGAGACCGAGCGAACCTTATCCGGGCGAAGAAAGTCAAAATCGAGAGAAACCTTCAAAACGATCGCCATATCGACCTATCTTGGCGTTGTCGTTGTCTTTCCTCGCCATTTTCCTCATCTTTTTCCCCTTGCGAATACGAGAGAGAACAATGCAGCCTCGTTTGACGATCGAACGAAGTTAATTATCGTACGGGCTACGATTCACGTGCCTTTCGAATATCGATGTTTAATTTCTCCGACTTACATTGTGCCCATCCATTGAGATTTCGAACACGTAGAACGGAATGTCGCTTACCGACTACACCGTCCTTCGGAGGATTAAGTTAACAACTCGACGACGAACAAAGGAGAAACGTAATTACTGTCGCGATCGAGATACCGCACTGCTGTTGGCCGGATCGTAACCAACTTCTCTGTTATCGGAGAACCGGCGTCGAAAATTTTTGTTCTTGCAAAAAGTTCGCGCACTCGCTGTTATTTATAGCTGTTGAGAATCTGATCGTGAGCTGCGTTCACGATTTGTTCGGGAAAGTTCTGGAGGCTGGTTCAGAAGACATTAAAGTAGTATTATATCATTACAAGAGAAATATGGCTATTATTTCTATATTTTTGCGGTGCAAAGGATCCCTTTGAATTCGTTCTCGTAACCAGTTTAAAAGACCTACAGATAGCGTTATGTCAAGAGGAAAAGATGGACCCCGTGCTTTTATTTTCTTTCGCGGCGCAAACCTTCGAACTTGAATTAATTTTATGTAATACTCAAGTCGTGTCGCGCTGTTTTTATCGTTACTAAGAAACTAGATCTTCTAGAAGGGAAATTTAAATTTTCCTGCGATCAATTTCATGTTGTAGACGTGAAGCGTTATCGAATCTTGTTACGTCTGTTTCGTAGTCTGAATTCTTGTACACATTGAATGTAGCAGAAATATCCTTCTTCGAATCAGTTGCATTATAATCAAATTGAAACTGACAAAATATAGGGCAGATATCTTCGACAGATTACATCAGCAACTCGCGGTAAATATTTTCCTATGTATATAATCTCCTTCAAATTAGACATTTCTTTCTTTACGACTATTTACTTTCGTACACTTTTGTATAATTCGATTATTATTATATCCAGGTAAATTTCATTTAACTCGAATCGTTAATTTTTAAATTTTTCTCCGCTATATTAGCGCAGATATAAATATTAAATCTTTTGCCGATTTAATCTAGCGATTCACCGAGGTATTACGAGTTTCTTAAAGATCTCTTAAGATTATCATTTTTCCTTTGCGTTTGAACATCGATCTGCAGATATTAGGAATCTAATATATCCATAATCATAAATATGCGCATATTTATCGTGTGTTGAACGTCGGCGCGATACATTCGGTCGATTACTTATAGCCAGACTGGAAGTGCGCTGACAGGGGCTTTCAGCTATCGCATGCAAATCCGATAGACTTCCATCGTAACGTATGCCTCGATATTAAATTTCATACGTCCTGATTGCGACCCGAATTCTGCGGAAACTCTCGACCGACAGGAAGCTCCAAGAACTCGATATGTGCTCGCTACCAAAGACAGGGGTGTCTTAACGTATGTCAAGCCATGGCCGCACAATTGCAAATCATTCGTCTCCTCGAAGTAATTTTCCGAATTTGACAATCAATTCAATCCTCTATCGTCGATAAAATTTCATTTTCGAATTTTAATCCTATTTATAGCGAGGAAATTGAGAACTGCGAAAAATAATTGCACAAATATAAATCGTATAAATATCACGATGAAATTGGAGTATACATATTAATTTATTCTAACGAAAGAAACTGACAAATTCTTCGTAATTATGCAGTTTCGTATTTTAAATAGACTTCTATCTCCAGGTTAAGAACGACGAGGTATCATTTTCATCGTTTTCTAACTCAAAGTAGAGCGTTTACGTTTTCCGCAAGTCGAAGCGCAAGTTTTCAAATAAATATTTATATCTTCGAAATGAAAGTCCGAGTGGCGAAATGTTAACGAACTGTAAGATTCCTTTTGTTATGAGAAATCAACAAGTTGTAATTCCATCCATAATTTTACAACGCGTTACATAAACAATGAACCTATCGGTGTTTCTGGTGCAAAATTCATACATTGCGTATTTGTATATTCAATAGTGGCGTCAAGATAGACAAGCACGACTGTTTGTATTAACACGCAAATATTTCACATCGAATGCTAACAGTGCACGTAGATTGTTTCACATAGAATTAAATTAGCATATATAGAGGCGTACTGATATTCCATATAGTCGTACACAAGTATATAAGTCGTGCATAAGTTTAAAGTTTAAAGGACGTAGAAAGTAGAAATAGCGACACTAAAATGTTTGAAACGAAGGCTGAGCTCCGCGCATAATAATATGTGCACATATTGAGCGACAAAATATTTCTGAAAATTAGCGAATAGCCTCTAATGCACGCGTTAAGTCTCGTTAAATACGACGACGTTAATCCTTTGAGTACTATTGGCATTACAAGCCTTCTTCTGCATAACAAGCTGATCACGTACTCTACGCCTGCTGGTATATGTTACTTGTTCTACAAATGCAAGATGTAGGACAAAAACACGATCTGGCTGGTTCTACATAGTTATTACCAGACAGCGAATGTTTGTTGATCTATGGAAAATTTCACTATTCGGCAATAAACAAGATTCACGTAATACGCAAGAATATATAAAACATCCAAGATAGAATTATTTTTGGAATACTTCATCCACTAATATTTTAATTTTTTTGTCGTTTTCGTAAACATATGAATTTGCATAAATATTCACGATGTAATTATCGTCTTAGACAATTATCACGAGTCAATCGAAATATACGCAATTGGCACAGAAGGAAGAAAAAAGGGAATCAGAGTCTGCGATAGAGCAATACTTCTATTTACAAATATGAAGAGACACATAGCCAGTGACTTAATTCGAGATAACAGCTTGCGTTATCAAGCCACGAATGAAACGTGCGTACATAAATATTCATTGACTACTTAACGTTTGATGGATCCAAGGAACCTGAATATGCATGTTTCTTTAGCAAAGGGAGTAAACAGTGTGCACCGACAGATCCTGCTAGATTAGTCGATTACTCCCTACATTCCCAGTTACGTATATAAAAACGCAATGTACATATCCAAGAATTATTCTATTTCTACTCGTGTACAAAACGTATGCAAATTTCGTCGAGTAATTCTTCAATGAATATTTCAAGCACGAAGCCATCGTTCTACAGTTCCTTGAACCATGTGCTTTTTGTTTTAGGCATTGGTAGCTTGTGAATCACTATGGCGGTATTAAGGAACTACACTACCAGCTGGTATGTTCGTCATCGTGTATCCCCGACGACGGCCGGATATTAAGAAAAAGAAAGGATCAGGTGTTGGGCGATGGAGGATGTTCTCACGTTGAACATCATTTTTTTCTTTCTTTTTTACTTACGTGACATCGTAAAGAAGAAAACGTGGTCACGTAATGAGGCTAGTTTTTGCCAGTGACAAAAAGTAATGTTAAGACACGTGTTCAGATGAAATTACAACACGCGATACGCGATGTAAGTTTGATACTACGGAAGGCTAGAAAAATGTAAAACGAGAAATGCAAAGGATACAACAAGGCGTTGTGGAACATTAACAATATCTCATTAAGAGGTCGGAAAATATTTTCTTTGCCAGAAGGTATAGCGCTATAGCTATAAAGTGTTACGCTTTACATTGCAGAAGCACGCAACAGCAAGTAGTATTTTAACCTTCAAGTCCAAATGAAAGGTTTTCAATGTCTAAATCACACACGTCCACCTGCTAGTTTCTTCACGGAGGTACTTGCATAGTTCTACACCGATGCTTATAAAAATAATAACAGCTCTTCGATGATTCTACGTCATTATTCTACGTCCCTGCTACTAAAGAATTCAATAAAAATTCTCGCGCGCCTTAGAATCGACGAAATTCAAGTTCGTCGCTGTTCCAGTAACTTGCCTATACACGATATTTTAATGCGATCTTTTTCTTCTTTTAACACAAGCACCTACGTTCACGCATACGGTTCCTGGGACATCTTTACTGTTTCCTGAATGTAGATTTTTCGTGTTTTCATCGCGTAAACATGATGGCGCGCAAGCAAACGTAAAGCTGCCAACTTTTCCTCTAGTAAACATCCAAAGAGAAAGAATAACCATAAAGGGTGTCTCACATCGTTTGATGCAATGTTTAGATTTATCATCAAATGAAAACCAAATCGAATAATCTCGTAGTACAGTTGGCTACAGAAAGAAGAAAGTATCTGACTAACTAAATATTTTGTATCAGTTCCTAAAATACAATTTCTCAACGTAGAATTAAGTACAACAAGGTTATTAGATCACCGTGGAGCTGCCAACTTCGTCTCTGGTAGACATCCAAAGAGAAAGAATAACCATAAAGGAGGTCTCACATCGTTTGATTCAATGTTTAGACGTTTTAGATTTATCATCAAATGAAAATCAAATCCAATAATCTCATAGAACAGTTGGCTACCGAAAGAAAAAGGTATCTGACTATCTAAATATTTTGTATCAGTTCCTAAAATATAATTTTTCAACGTAGAATTAAGTACAACAACGTTATTAGACCACTGTGGAGTAGAATAAATATTTGTCAGAATTCTTTCTTGTATGTTTCATTTTCCGCTGTTACATAATTTCAAACAAAATATGCTAAATGAAATATAATAACTAAATAATAATATACTAACGTGGTCGGATATCTTTATAATAAACTGTAAGTCGGTAGGTATATCGAAATAATACTGTAATATTTCGTAATTAAAAACATTAAATATAAATTCTACGTATATTGTAATTACATACAATAATACATGCAATGGCGGGCAAAATAAAATTTTTTAAATTTATGTTCATGTATATGAATATTAGAAACTTCTGTATTGCAAATTTTTGTATCACGTTGATATAATTACTTCTTTAATGATATATACTATACCTAGTCGTTGTTCTTATTCCTCAATCAGAATTCCAAAAATTCCTAAAATTATTGTCTCTCCGTACAATTTATCTTTCGACTTTCCTATTGTCCGTCACCGCATAATCGTGTAAAACAGCCTTCACGCACTGTGATAATTCAAATGACAAATTCCCCGATGAAAATCATTGGCGATTCCATTGTGCAAAATGAGGATGTAAAATGTAACGTTAAATCGAACCGAAGGTGCAGCAGCCTTAAGAGTAGAGGATCGTGCAGCGAGCCGCGACGCTGCGTCGAGACGTTTCATTAAAAGTCGATGTTACGACACGAGGTGTGCTCGATCGCTCGCGCGAATCTAGGCACGCGACCTAGACCCGACCTTTCCCAAGTTCCTGACGGAAACGAGGCTAACACAGCCACCGACACGTTGCTTCGGCAATCGAATCAAGGAATAAACGACGTTCCACATACCGCCGCGATCACGAAGCCACTCGTATTACGAGGACCCGAATATCGATTCGGTTTTAAGTGGCGCGCTCGATCGTTGTTTTCGTTGATCGACTGTCGTACTAAAAAAGAAAAGAAAAAAAGACACAAGTTTACTGTGTTTTATCGTTTTACGTTTACGCCTCGTGTTTTATGTGTCACGTACTTTCGTTGTTTCTGCTTGCTTTCTAAATATCGGTTTAACGCGAGTAGTTTCGACTTCGTTACCTTAGCTCGGATTTTAATACGCAAGTAAGTAATTGAAGTATCGGAAACTATCTGAAATAGATCTATGGATCTGGAGAAAGCCGATGGAAAGTTATTAAGCCGAAGATAGTATTAGCCTACTAATGCGGTGTAATTAAATCCGATAGGATTCTTATGGTTTCTGTGATATACATTAGATTTAAAAATATGCGGACAGTTGAAATTTGTTTTGCAATGGTGTTTTACGTGTTTTCCTCATTCGGCAACGAGTAAATATAGATGCGATGATTAAGAAATATTTCTTAATGCGACGGTAATTTATTTCAGTCTGCTTATAGCGTTATCGCGAATTCAGTGATGCGTGAAAAAACACGCGTTCCGTATGTCGAAAGAGTAACTTGAGACGAGAATAGTGCTCGAAAATTATCCCACCGCCGATTCGTATCGACGAGCACCGTTACACGTCCCGCAAGCTCTCTAACAACACTAACATCGTCTCGTGTTACTATTTTGACATATCGAACGTATGTTTTTTCATGCTTCACTTAATCCGCGATAACGCTATTTCGCTTTCATTGACTACACACGTTCGATGTGTTGCGAACACCTCCACTTTTACTCCTCTCCATGTGCACTGCAAGTCTTTTATGAATCGGATCTTTGCTTTTTGACAGTCTACATAAACATGAAATAATCCTGTAAATCAACAATGAAGATCAACTTACTGTCGCTCATGGGACAACTGTAAATCTACTCAGGATCTAATAATGCATCTAAAAACTGCAAATATCAATTAAGCCTTCTCGGTCGCTAGCTTTTCATACGTGATTCTCACTAGGTTGTAGCTGGTTTCGGTAAATATGCGAAAAATCTTCAGTATTATAAGAGTAACATTTTTGTTAGAAATTATATATTTTTTGAAGGTGTATTAGAAATATACGAGTTTCAAATAAAATATTTATAAGTTTTTAACGTATGATATTTTATGAAACAATCTCCAACACGAGGGGATGATTTTCAGGACAGGTTCACTCGTTGTCACCTCCCACGTGACGTGCGACCGCACCGACAAAGTATTGTTGTCACGTGAGAGGTGACTTACGATCGATAAGGGTTAATTGCTACTTCAACAAATTGAAAATGAGGAAAGAAAGACTGCAACGCAAAATATAAATTCACTGATGTACCGTGGATTACGTTGAACCACACTGTATCAATCATCCTACAGGCTTCACTAAGCTTTCTTATCTTTTATGTACATCCATTTCTCACTCCCTTTGTACTAATACTCTAACTGCTGACAGATTTCGTAATCCGACTATCTCGTGGCCGATTCTCTGTGTCTATGTAAATTGTGCAGCGTTCGAAATCCGACATTCGAACAAACTTCGGTTCTCCTCAAATGGATGGAGAGTAAAATTCAACGGATATATCGGTTCGGTAATATTTCATCACGCGGGCTTGTCGCAGTCTCGCTTCGATTCTCCCTCGATAAGCATCGCCATTGAAATTGCAAACGCGTCGAATAGGGTCAAACTTATTGTTAGCGCACGGACTCGACAAAAGACGGGGGTAAAAAAAAAAGAGAATGGAAAGGAAAATTCAATTAGAACGATCGAGAGAAAAAAGAAGTTCCATCGACCATCGGGGGCGATCGAAGTTATTATTGTATTAATTAAGAAACGAGGGGAGAAGGTAGTTGGGCAGTGGGGGAAGGAAGAAATTCGTGTCGAAAAGTTCTCTCTCGTCTTGTACGCTCGTAGGATTCAATCGATTTCACGGTGAACTTTCCAAGAATATTTCCACGCCTCTGCCGGAGAACTTCCGGTAACGAGGCGTTTCGTATCGCGACTGCGTTCAATCAACCGAAGAGTAAACCGCTGCTTCTTTCGCCAGTTTCGTATAATAAAACGAACTACGACTCTTTCGCCATGGCGTCGTGTAAATGAACAAAGTCCGAGTTAAATTCGTTGCAGTTTGCTGTAACGGAAGATTTTTACAAAACACTATGCAGTTTCATTTAAAACGGTGTCAAATTTCCGAAAAAATTATACGCAAAAATAATCCGACTTGCGAAAGTTATTGCATTTTAATTTAGCTTTTCTTCGATACAACTTTTTAGAAAGTTTAAAGGCAGTTGTGAAATTCTATTGCGATATTTACGTGGGATATATTGTTGATTTACCTATTAATTTCTCAAAGTGTAAGGTAACAAGTTTAGAGAATACGAGTCGCCATCTATAAAATATTTTCTTCCGAGATTTAGATATGAAGAGAGCGCTAGAAGAAACGAAGAGAAGTACAGGAAAATTGTGGCCAACGCAGGAAGAAGTGGTCATCCGTACATATTGCGAACGAATTCCTGCGGAAGTTCTGGGTTATGCTCCAGAAATTAACAGAAACAAACAAACCGAAATACGTTCGAACAGGAAGTACGCGCGTGGCTTGTTTCACATTTATCGGAAATTTTCGATGTGGATGAGAGAAAAGAACTGAGAGTCACGAATGTTTTTACATAATTATATAATCGCCATGAAACTTGTCAGGGTGTTAGAAATTCAGCACTACTGCGCTAACTTTTCCAAAGTAATAAACGCTTCGTGAAACGCAAAGCGTGCGCCACTATAATTAGCGAAAGCAAAGATCTACTTGCCAAACAAGAATATACTCTTCTTACAACTGTCAGAAACCCGGTGTACAAGTACTTTTCTCTGATTAAATATTCTCGTGTAAAAATTTGAAGTTCTATCAAAACGTTTGTCTTTCTTTGGACAAGAGAAACGTGTTAAATAACTCTCTAACTACGTAACTTCCTCTGTGTGTCTCGCCTCTCTCTAGCGTCATTTTGCACCGAGTATTCGCTTGTATTCGCGGTCCCAGCACGCTTCAACAACCGTGGAAACATTTATAAAGGTGTCGCCGGTAATTTCGTCGGCGAGCAAACGTATCGCGTCGTAACGAGCTTTCAGCGGCTGCCGGCCCGATATTTCACCAGATAATAAGGAACAAACAGCGTTTCCTTGTTCCGGACTACGCGACCGCGTTATCATACTACGACTGTCTGAGACCGGAGGCGACGATGGCGGAAATTCGTTCGGCCAAAGGCCACGCGGTCTCGCCCAATAAAGCGTAAATGGATTAGCTTCTAAGCCGCTGATACGAGTACGGAAATCCAAAGTGGCACGGGGAGAAGATTCCGTACAATCTCGGCGAATCCACTGTCAACGGGCTCTCTCAGAAGCTATTACATACGTCTTCCTTAGCCACCCGACTGGAAACGAATTTCTCGCGTTTACGACCACCTATACTATTACTATACCGCGATTTCCCTTTACTTCGCGCATCTTTCCCCTTTCCTCTGCACTCTCGCCTGCTTTGTTTGACTTTTTTTACCCATTTTTCATTCTCTAGCCAGTTTCTTTAGTATGATAGATGCGAGTATCGAGTTAACCTTTTCGCAGCGGCGTGCGACTAGAGTGAATCTTCGAATATCTCTATAGCGTTATAGATTTTACATTTTAATCGATTAAATCGATCGTCGCTTGAGCAGAAACTTATAATGTATCTGCGTAATGATATTATAAAGAAAAGAATGATATTTTAAGCGAATAACATTATAAGAAAAGAAGAAAAATTAGAAGAGAGGATCGAAATGCAGAAGCACGTATAAAATAGCCGAACAAATTCTTTGTTTTTATCAAAGAGAATTTTACGTGCAAGTTCCTTTATTCTCGGTTTAAGGTTATTTCTGGTTGTTACGTCCACGTTTTAGGAGGGCAGTTTTATAGCTCGAATTGGGGACACTACGTGTTTCCACTCACTACGTTACGGGCTCGTGGATTGTCCAGGTTTTATTTGCGGAATTATAAGGAATTAATGCAATCTGTATACAAAGACTCTATATAAACTGACTACTTTGAAGGTATCCGATATTTGTACAGACGAAAAGCATATAAACTTTCCCTTTGTATTTCCAGATTATACTTTGTATTTATATACGATATTTCTATAGACAAAGAGTATATATGATTTTCCAATAGTATTTCGGATTTCCAAATCGTATTTTTTAAGAGTATCATAAAGACGCGAACAAACCAATATACTAGAGTCAGTGTCTACAACTCAAGTGCTACGTATATAGGGACTTACAAAAAATTACTAGGGCGCCATTTTATTATTCCCTATAAGAACCACCAGACTGTAAGCCAAGCGATTACGTAACAAGCATTTCGCCCTACATACTGTTCGCTTAATTTTACCCTGTCCGTTAAACCAAAACCCCCGAGTTACGTCTGAAAGCGTGTGCCACGATAAATCACACGGTGTCTGAGCGTCTCGTTCGACCGCGCGGTAACGACGAAGAAAAAGACAGAAGCTGGCGAGAGAGCGAGAACGAAAGAAGAGAGAAAAAACCGCAGAATTTGGTAATCGTCGAGGGGGCACTATCCAACCAACCAACCTCTCTTTCCCCTCTAACGGATGGGGAATTAGTCGGCCAACGTTTCAGCTTTCCGCCGCGAGCGTTTTTTCCCCTCTTGAAACCCCTCCGCGTGGTTCGTGACACGCGAGAGCGTAAGGGTCTTTCATTACGACTTCGTTACGATTCTCCGACCGACAGACAGCGCGACAGAGAGAAAATAAGACCTAAAGGAGTACACACACAGAGAGAGAGAGAGAGAGAGAGAGAGAGAGAGAGAGAGAGAAAGACGAGATTTCGCCGACGAACCGAGAAAATGGGGACGACGCAGACGAAAGCCGAACAGTGTAGAAGAAGAGGGCGAGACGCGGCCAGAGGGGGTTACTAGTAGACATCGAAAGAGAAAAAGAAGAGCGACGTCTGTTGGGAACAGCTGCTTCTGCTTATGTCCGTCGTTCGTCACAGAGCTCCTTCGACGAGCGAAGAAGCAACGGAAAGAGACAGAGATAAAGCGAAATAGTCGTCGTATGTACGGTTGTATCTATGGAGAAAAAGGAAAAGAAAATGCAAGGGGCAAAGCAAAGAGCTACGAGAGGCAAGGGGAAACCGTGAAGGACGTAGATAGAGTATTGGAAGGATAAAGAGAGGTAGAAGAGAACGATGGGGGAGGATAAAAGAAGGCAGAAAGCGTGGGTGTGGTGGTGCAGGGTGCAGAAGAACTCGGTCTATATACAGAGAACCCCCGCTGCTTGCCGGAGTGCCGATCGATCGTACCGCGTTCGCTCGCACTCCTCTCTCCCTCTCTGGCAGTCAACCCCCACTCTCCTAAGCATAGTCCATCACTCTCTCTCCAATACACACCCTGCTTCCACCTTCTCCCTCTATGCTTCTCTGTCTGGCTCGTGTTACACGGGTACAGGCCAGCCAGAGAGCGCCTGCCTGCTGCAACCCGTCTGGCTTCGCGCGACGCTCGCGTTACCGCGCTCGTGTTTCTCCTAAGATTTCCACGGAGAATGGTTGGAATAGGAAAAACGGGAGGAGAGAAAGCTCGTATATGTGGTAGAAGAATGTACGTATCCTGAATGGATACGTATAGGTATTATCGGCCGGAAGTTTAGGGTCATCGGTTGTTTTATACTTTACGTTGCACACGTCCATCAACGTGTTTCAACCCTGCAACCTTTACACAGTGTAATTAACTTTGCCAACTATTCTTGAAATGCATCGGTTTTAGAAAAATTGCCCGACCTTTGACATTTCCTGCATTTTTCATGCTATCGGTATGCATATCGTTGGCGATTATCGTAATGGAGAAGAAGAAATTTTTAACGGCACGTAGACTAAACTTGAATCTCGTAGCGGAAGCTTCTAACGTAGTTGAATGTCGAATAGGTTTTGTTTGCCGCATCGATGAAAATGAAATGCGTTTAGAATAAATAATAATCGACGATGAAAATGGATGTCCTTCGTAGGATATACGGATTGCGGCGTGTCCGTAAAGATTAAAATAAACAAACTAAGCACCAAGCAAAGGATTTAATGCCTATTATATCCGTATAGGTCACAGGCGTATGCATTAACCTTTACGCTATGTATAATTTACTTCTTCAACTATTCTTGACAAATGCCAATTTTACAAGAAGATAATTCTTCAATCTTTAACCACGGAGTGGACTATAGTTGAACAGGAGGAAACTCCGAAGTATTCGACTGTAATTGCAGCGTAAAGATTACTGTACAAATTTTTCTCTGAATCATTAACGAAATTTCGGTAACCTTTCGGTGACGTATTATTTCAAGAAATGTTACAAACATGTTACCTGTAGAAGAAGAAACAAACCTAAGTCAGACTGTCCAATAGTTCACTGATTTCATTTTTCTTACCTGTAAACAAAATGAAAATCACAGATAAGTGTCGTGTAATAATTTCTATATTTTATACGAATTAATCGAAAAGATTTTACTAGAAAAAACTCGCTGATTAATACTAATCCAGATATGTCTATTATTCTTGCACAAGCATTACGTTCATCATTACTGTTCCGTCTAAGCTGAAGATTTCGTTAGTATATTCAATTTAAAACACAAACAAGAAACTTATAAATATCTGGGTCAATAATATCAGTTTTACATCACGACCACCTTTTTCTCTACATTCGCCCCGCTCGATAAAGCCATAAATCAGAAAAGAAAAACAGCATATTCTCGTAAAAAAGAAGATAAAAGATAGAAAATATGTATGTGCATCGTACTGCGTACGGTAGAAAATGGGCGACAGAGGTAACCGTAGCGAACTTGTAGACGCTGGTATGTAGAAAACGTGTAGAATGGGTTTCGTGTTTTCGGAACTTGCAGGCTGCGGGCATTCCGCTTGTTACGCCGGGATTAGAAACGGAACTTCGTGTTTTCCCGCTGACTATATAGATATCCTCGCGTGGGATCGAGGTCTCGTGTTACTTCTTCTTGTTGCTGGTTTTTTCTTTTCCCTGCCTTATGTTCTCGCCGTGCAAACTCAGCGTCGAGCAAACGACATTTGGTCAAGCTCGGAATGTTCGTTATCGGTGGAAAACGCGTACCGGTTATTTCCAGCAACGTTTACGAAGACAATTTGCATGGGGCGGCCACCCGGGGGAACATCGATGCCTGTTGGGATCCAATCAAAATATTTGCAAGGCCTGGCCGGCGGCCGAATCGAAAAAACCGTATCAACGAGTCGGCTGTGACTTTCAGCCACTTTGAAGTCGGCTGCACTTTGGTCATCGCTGGGTAATCGGCATTTATCGAGTCGAATAAACTTCGTAAATAGAACCGGCAGAACCGTGAACGCAAAGGCGCAGCAATTTCCTTTGCATTTCGAACGATCGACCGAGGACAAGCTTTTAAGGTTGCAAGGCTATCGGCGATTGATCGTGGAATCACGAATGACACTCGATACGTTCGCTACCAACGTCACACGCGTGCGACGATCAATTAATTTAGATTTCATTTTAAATTGACATACATAAATGAATTTATCGTATGCTCGACTGAAAAATATCTGAGACAGTTGTTGCGTGTAATAAAAGTATATTAAGCGCGTTGTAGTTTTTGTCCGTTGTTAGTAAGTTATGGAGTAACCAGTAAGAAAGTAAGAAAAGGATTACGAGTACGACGTAGGATAGAAATATGAGACACTAAAGTCTTCATGTATAGACAATACTATTCTCTTCAGCAATGATTGGAAATTAAGTTGTTACGAAGACTATAACACCTTCCTGTAACAGCTGTTTGTCGTTGCCGTGCTTTTTGTCAAAGCTACTCCGATTCAACGATGCGTCACGTTATTAATATATCGTTACAACTATTCCGAGAGTCCGTAGGTCGAATAGCGAAACGAGTAACTCGTACATATTCCCAGCCTCTCTTCTACCTTCCTGTTTCTATCAGCAAAAAAACATTTCACGCTTTTACACAGCCTCGTTCTTTTCACGATATTTGACAATACTCGCGTGTACACGCGAAATTCCCGTTACAATAGAGAATGAACGCGTACGACAAGTGGAACGCGTCGCGAGAAGAAAACCGCGCTTAGAAATTCCTGGCAAGAAACGTCGTCCGCGACATCAACGAATCCAAACGTCTATCACGCCATATACCCGACGTACCCGCATCTTCTCTTAGAACGAGAAGTATTAGTACTCGCTGCCTTCCTTACTTCCTCCCTAGCATTCCTAGCCAAACCTTTCTCGACACGTTTCGGCTTTGGATCTCTCTCGATCTCCAAGTGAAATTCCATTCTGCGCCGGCACACACCGCACGAAGGGTTTTCTCTTTTCGTGACTCGTAATGGAGTTAGCCAGCCGACTGCTTGATTCCCGACCGACTTCAGCATTTCTCGGCCAAATTGCCGGCCCGTCTTTGTTTAGCCGGATTCCCGATCCCTGCCACGGAGTCGGAAATGAAGCTCGATCTCTCGCCCCGCTGGATTACGGTTCGCCGTCGAAATCGACAATTAACTGCGCGTTTTATATGGTGCGCTTTCGTTCCGCCGGGCCACGTCCGCGTGCACGTGGAAACAGCGCGCCGAGAGGGACAGAGGAAAGAAAAACAGAGAAAGGAAAGCAGGAAAAGGAGGAAATAAAAAAGGGCTACGTGGGCGTTCGTTGATTAAGGCAGCGGCTATTTTATCCCGGCTCTTTCGGATCCATTAGTATTTCGGAATCGCGGCGCGCGGATCGACATGAAAATTTCAATTTCCAGCAACAAACGAGGCACACGCTATGAGATAGCAGAATGAAAACGAAGACTATTGTCGACGATGCGTCAAAAGCCTGTATATACCTGCCAGGCTGTATCAATCGAAAACCCGTACAAGTGTGTGCATGTTGGCGCGTGTTTCGTACGATGGAATCGAATTGTTCGCTGTCGATTGGCAGGCAAACCCGCCAGATATTTTGCTTTTAGGATCATAATAGATATAAAAGGCCTCCGCGATGGTTAACCGATACTTTATTCATTAGGCGATGATCACGCGAGCGTCCTGGCCACGTTGATGTTCCGACCAACGTCATTTGCGATGGTTGCAGTCAACGGTTGGTTGATTTCATTGTTCGTAACTGAGAGATGTTCATCAAATCGTTTGGCGATGAGTAAACGTATAGAGCGGCTTACCAAAGCGCTAGAATATTTGTAAAAACATTTTATAAAATTCCAGTATGTATAGCACACGCATAACGTATTCATAAAAAGTTTTTATAAATGTTCAACTATTTTCGCCAGTCACGGTACAGATAAATAACGCAGTAATTACGATATATATCTCTTTTATATCAAAAATCTGTTTTTTTTTTTTTCTATAATCATAGTCACGACGATACTATACATTTAAACGTGTATTTTTTTACGTGTATGAGTGAAAAAAGAATAGATTTGACAATGGAACAAAAGAGAAGAGTAAATGGTAAGTTGATCTATTTCTCGATAAAAAGAAATCAATTTAATATTTACATACATATGTAATATAAATAATCTATATTAAAACATAAAGTAATTCAATTCTTTTTTCGTATCATTCATTTCAGATCAAGTGAAAATTAATTCAGATTCTCTTTTTTACGTAGGCGGGTTTAATGTTCATTGAACAATACAACGACAGCGGGTATAATCCGGCCATCCCGAGGACAAATATTTTTATCGGTAACCAACGAACGGCTGTGATATAAACGAAGTTTTAATCCGCGATCGCCGGTTAAAATTTCGTGAAATATTAACATTCTGCGGTGACTTCTGCGGAGAATGGTTTCGCGGTTGCCGTGTGCGTATTCGTGTTTTAATTTCGAGGCAATCGGCAAGCTTCATTAACGAAATGATTATTCAGCGTCGAAGGTTTATAGTTCATAAGGTTAAAACCAAAAATTGTATTATACGTTTCGTTCTATCGTCTCCGTTCTACGAGTTTTGTTCGAATATCGAATCGCCAGTGTATTTCTGTTTATTTTAGTCAAATTCGCGAGAACGATTTAGCGCTGATACATAAAATGCATTGTTCAGAAGTTTGTTATACAAAATTTTAATTGTCTCGAATATACGATAATACAATTTCGATAAATGTCAATTTTAATAAAAGAATAGCAAGAAGAGACTTTCTCGCGGACACGACGTACTTATTTTTAAACAAAGTATCAACAGGAGCTACCCATTCGAACGCAGACGCGTAGGAATTTATTTAAGCAGCAATTGATTATGCATGATATCGAGTTCTCGTTGAATTAATGTTGAATGTAACAATTGTACATAGATAATTAGTGCCTCGTAATGGACGCGTAGAAACTCGCAGATGTAATATCCGCTTTAAATAAATGATTTCGACATTGTGTACTGATTGAAATGTGCACGCTCTCGTCCATAAATCACCTTAATATGTTTATAGGGATAAACGGACGTAACGAAGACTTGAAATTGAAGTTCATACTAAACTAAATGTAGATAAATAAATAACTCGTTAATTGCATCGACGAGCTTAGTTTAATCCTCAGTCGATGTAGTTGCGAGTTAAATCGCCGATAGACGTAATATATGCGATATATGTATGTATATTTTCTTGCGCAAATTTTTCATTCTTCCATACCAGAAAATTATGTTGGTATCTTCATAACAAAAGATCAGATATTAGCTGACGTCTTTGCTAATGAATCATTTATTTATTATTCGGTTCGAATTAACAAGCTGCGAGTATCGCTGCAAGAATATACGTTCAGTGTAAAAAGTATCTGTACACGGTGCTTCGACAAAATCATTGTAAGTATTCGTACAGTTACCGTGTCGTAGCATAAAATGTACATAGATATTTAAAAAAATAAATTGCATCAAAGCGCATAAAAAATGGATTCGAAAGACAATTTCAACTCGAGGCGAGATAACGATTCAGAGCATAATGCTCCTACGTGATACGCGAGCGTGGATCCTTATTTATTTATATTAAGAAAATAAAGATAAGTGTAATAATTATGTTACCTCCCAGGTAACGATCTTTGCAACGAAATTTTAATTTTTCAAAGCCTTTGAAAAAATTGATCAGATACAAAAATACAAAGTAGCGTCAAATTCGACGAGTATCAGGAAAATTCCAACACGTATCGAGTCTCCTTCGCCTTATCCCTGGATAACGAGGGTAGTTAGCCTCAGCTTCCGGTGTCCGTGTCCGTTTGACCTAAAAGGGAGGCTTAAAATTGGTTTCTAGTCGTACAGGATCTCGCATTTTTTTGAGGTTTAAGGAAGCGGATTCCTCTTGTCGTGCCTCGTGCAGAATAAGTTCTCTGTCCTAAGGAAAGACAGTCTTTTCCTGGTACGGTAGCTTTCTTGCGGAAGTGCATTAGACACGTCTTGATTAAAGAGAAAGAGGAGGAGGGAGCGAGGGAAACAGGAAGAAGAAGAGATTATTATTTTTCTTCTGGAAGCTCAGACCTCTGGCAATTTCACGGACGTCGGGAAAAGAGCCGCTCGCTTAATGAACGCCATATTATTTTCTGATGCACCGATTTGTATCTTTTTACACATAATCCCTAGAAGCCCACTTCCGTTCCCTTTTTTCTTCCCTTTTCCTTCCATTTTTATCCATTTATCTGCGAGTCGATTTAAACGCGAAACTCGATTAATTGTCGCAGCAAGTTAGTTGTTCATTATTTTTAATTGAGACGAATAATTCAATAAACGAGGTACAAATTTTCGTCAACGCAATCGATGCTGCTTCTTTTATACAGAGAATAGCGTAGCTATTTCCGGTACTTTTTAGAGAACATCGGGAACTCTTTTCATATCCGAATTTATAATTTTCGAACAATAGCGAAGTTTAAAAGGGTAATCGACTTTCAGCAGTAGCACGTAAACGTATCCAAAAATTAATTGCGTTATTCTACTTGCAACGTTATTGAACATTCACGGAAGTGTTCACATTTGTATTCTTTATGCGATCCATTGCTGAACGCAAATCGCAAAACATCGTATTGGCTAACTGATTTATAGGGAAATAAATTCGAACAACTGCAGGCAATAAATAAATAATATGCAACCGGTGGCAAGTGTCAGTGTCACCGGTGTAAATGTGAACACAGTTTAGTAGGTGTATAAAATATTTATGTAGGTTGTAGGAATAATTGTCCGTGAATTTGTCACGAGAAATATTCGTAAGCATGTTTAGTAATGAGTGCGCACACCGGTACGGATCCAACAGAAGCTTAATTTTAATTTGAGAAAATTGCACGCAGTTCGACTTCGATCCTGTATTCGCAATGTATTTAATTTTAGAGAACTAAATTTAAAGGATGCGAATAATAAAGATTTTGTCATTCGCGTCACATTCGTTCCAAAGATAATCCCCGAAAATACAAAATTCAAACAAATCGAGTCGATGACAGATCTGCACCGACATAAGGAGCCTTTTCTACGAATATCGTTCCATGAACAGCCAGCGTTGCTGTAACAACTTCAGCTGGCACAGAGATGAAAGAATAAGTAGGAGCCAGAATCAGAATCTCGTTGAAAAAAGGACTCGTGGCTTATCACCTTACAACGAAAGACCATTTCGGTTCATGAATAATAATTAAAGGTGGGATTAAACCTTGTCGAAGTTTAAATGTCTAACGGCCGTTAAATATATAACGGATTATTGGTAGCTGCTCAGTTTGAAAACAGGTAATCAGCGTTCGATAGGCCGATCAGTTTAAAGCCGGTGGCAACCTAATTGGGTCAAGATCCTGCTTGTTAATCGATGAAATTGGACGAACCGATCGTTTGTCAGTTTCTCCAACATCTTGAGACAATATTGATCGATAATTACTATTCTCCGTGATGAAAGTGCGCTGAGATTGTTGCCACGTGTAAAGCTGAAGTACTGTCACATTATTTCCAACGTGATATTTCTTTAGCCTCGAAATATATATATAAATAGGAAATACATTCAGAGAAGATTTTGTTCGAATAAAATATTTACTTACTGAAAATATCACATATAAATATAAGGAATATACCGGAAGAAATTACGGATATATTGATATTATTCTATTTCATTCGCCATTTGCTAAAGTACTTCGAAAAGGAATTAGCCGAAGTAAAATCGTAAAAGTACCAATCGTATAAAAGTAGGTATTATGAAGTGTCTTAAAAAAAGAAAAAAAAAAAGAACTCGGACGCATAATGTCTTCGGAAAGACTGTTTGCCCAAAAACTTATTGTCGGAGAATAACATCGGTCCACAGCGAAACAGGACAACCGTGTCTTCTCTAAGATGATCGGCAAACAGAACGTCATCTCTAAAACTGACCGTGCGGCTATGTACCATCCAGGTTATGTCACCGAAACGTTGCCCGGTTATGCGACGATGCAAACACGCGTAGCTGCTCTATCTCTCCTTGAAACGACGTCACGCCGACGAAAGGGTGTCGCCAATGAGCTTACATAACGTATTATACGTCGGTTCGTTCGGAAGCAACGCGAACCATCAACGATCCTGTATTTTCCACCAACATCGATAACACGCGAGGGTTCCCCACCCATGTGGGCTTGGGATCTAGCCGCCATGAATGTCAACAATTCTTTTGACACTAGGTATGTAGTGTACAGCGTGAGTTTTCGGTGATTCCTTTCGACGCGTTTCTACGCACCTTGCGTCAAGTATTAGGTTGTGCGGAAAGTTCCTTTCGTTTTGTAAGGAAACAACAGACGCAGGACATTTTTCGTTGTCTATTATTTTACTGAATCACGTATGACGCATTTCCTTCAGTTTCTATTATTACGATCATACGTAATTCGATAAAATAATATGAAACGAAAAACGTCGCGCATCCGTTGTTTCCTTTTAAAACGAAGGAAACGTCCCGGACAACCTAATATTTCGAATTTCGCGGGTAAATTAGTTATTAACTGGGATCGGAGAACTTTTGTACGGAGCTTTGCTTATTTTCTGTTTATTTATTCACGGCGATAAATAGAGTTCGAGAGTTGCCTAACTTGTTAACCCGGTCGTTCTCTAAATTCACTCTTCTCTAATCACGAAATCAAGAGTTAATTAAAATACATCAACGTTTCGACATTCTGGTCTTTCTAAATGTAGCGTATGATATAACATGTTCTCGGAGGAAATGAAACGACGGGTGGAAGCTAGGAGATTTCTATAAATAAGAACATTATTATGTAGGTTCGCGAAATTGGTAATCCGATAGTTAATCCATTTTGCTAATAAACTAGGCAACTTAAATTTTTCCTTTCAATGTGTGGACAGACTATTAAACTAACACTAGCGATCGTTCGTTGTAGTTAGTTAATACGTTGGTCGTCACGAGATAACGTGTCACACCCTGTCTGGCGTACTGTATCGCGTGACACGCTATAATATCAGGGCGTATCTTACTTTATATCCTAATTTTCTCTATAGCACCACATGGCTTAAAACTTAAAAGTGCTACGCTTATACGTGGATAGCTTTTACGCGCCATATCGCGTACTTGTTACCGCGCTATTTTGAATTATGCATTAGTAGATCGTTGCTAGATAGATCCATGTATCAACTCACAAAACTTGCAATAACTCCGTCAATTTTAAAGGTGCAACAAAACGAACGAGATCTGTTCTCCGGAAAGATAACAAATGCACCAACGTAAGGATATAAGTTATACGGATATGCAAAACAGCAAAAAAAAAAAAAAGAAAAGAAAAAAAAGGAAAGAAAACAAAAACGCGCTGTAAGACGTCGCAAGGCGACACGTACGAAATCGCAAAAGGATAGTGGGAATTATGTAAATTAATTTGAGAGTGCAAGGGCGCTAACACGATTCATTAGGATGTTCATAATTCGATGGATGTATGGCGTACAATTAACGTGTCACGAAGCCTCTGGCAGGCTTGTCAAGTGGAGGTCTGAATCGCGTTGATTCTTCTGATCGCGGCCTCTTAAAAAAGTCGAGATTCCAGATTAGCTGACTCTTGTGCAGTCCTTAGGGAGCGGCCTAATTGCTTCTCGGTATACTCTAGCGAGGCCGTCCCTTTTCAACGCCTCTTCGAACCTTGAGCTCTCGTCCCTGTGGGCGATTCTTTTAAAAATAGCGGCGATCGCCTTCTATGTATTCGTGCCCTTTTCCACGGCAGAGAAAAAGCCTCCTTCGGTCTTATCGCGTCAACTTGTCCCTTAATTAATGCTCCGAGAACTTGGCCGTGTTTGCGGCGATCCATTTAACGCAACGAGACGACGAAGCTTCATCGAAGTTGCTCGAAGACGTTGGCGAGCCATAAGACAGCAGCGTTGGAAAATGAAATTTTGTTTATAGATAAGCTCGTGATATGCTTACAGATAATTATAGGAAAGCATTATAGCGGTATTATAATACCAGTAGAACGGCGAAGAGGAAGATACGGTTCTCAATAACGCAGCCTTCCCTGGATCTATCCGATCTTCTTCCCAGCGACGTTCTTTCCACGTTAAATATAGGTGACCTGACACGTACTCGCGAATTCACTCGACCAACGAACATACTTTGCGTATTCCGCTCTGCACCGCGGTTAGAACATGGAAAATCAGAGCGGATCTTTCTGTCTCGCGAGTAAAGATCTCTTCGGTATATCAATCGTTTGGTTATCAAGGTACGTAAACGAGGAAATATCAAGTTTAATGAAATATCGATATAAAGAATCAATTGAAATTTAAGAACGGATTCTTCGTCGCCTCAAACCTCGATTGCCTCTTCGAGTCGCTTCAATTTACGGAGTTGATCGATGTGATTGTTGAACGGTTCATATTCTAACGAAAACATGAAGATTCTTTGCTTACGAGAGAAAGTAGATTCGTTAAAGATGACGATATCAATGAATTGATTTATACGATAGGTTAACATCGTCTTTTTCAAATGTCCGAATATTTTATAAACGTCGAACGAAGAATGATAATCGTTATATTCTTTGATTTCGTTAAATCACGCTGGTATATCTAAAATTTCACGAATTTATCGAACGTAACTGTTATGTTGATATCGTCGAATGAAATGGTCGTTCGTAGAATTTATCGAAACGAAACGTTAGAAAGAGTACGACGGGAGATAAGAGGACTGTATCGTCTTCTTGCGGTAAACTAACGTTCCTCTAAAACCTTGAAACAACAATCTATTAACGCTGGGGGAAGTACTTCCGTGATTCACAGCGTGTCGTAACTTTTGTCAGAAATTGCGTGGAAGAATTTATTAACCTGATTACGACAAGGTGACGACGCGAACATCCTGCAAGTTTTTAATTAGATTTAGAGGAGGAATCGACGATGGTTTCGATCGGTGACGTAAAACACCGAAACCTCGCAACTGCACCGGTTACCAACGATACGCTACGTGACGCTAGTTGACGACGAGAATGATGCAATTTAAAAGCCGTGCGCGTTTTTCCCAGCGTTGTGTTTGAAAAAAGGTCTTTTTTATGTACATACTACGTAACGTGAAGCGCACATAATGATCTTGGGAAGACTTCATTTGGAACGTAATTACGTACATTTATAGAAGTTGCGTGTTGCATATATGTATATATATATAGATCATTTATTATTAAAATTTTGCACTATACAAGGTTCGAGTTTCATTGCAAATAAGCGATACGAGTATGAGATGGTAACGCGAAGAAGCATTATATGAATATATAATGTATATTATATACGCAAAGCGAGTTACCCAAGACTAGAACTGTTAACTATATACCGTTAATTATATGAAAAAATGTTTCACACGAAGAATCGAATGGTTTTAAGAGGAACGTAACTTTGTATAATTTTGTTTCCTCGTAGGTTGAGGTCAAATTAATTCTTTCAAATGGAATTACATATCTTTTTAACGTATTAATTCAGTCAGTCAGTTACTCGCTATAAAAGAACATTGGGGCAATTATATTAAAAAGTCACGATTACGTACGTTCGTTTCGACTAATAGGAAGGTTGTTACGTTATGAAAAAATTTAGCGTAAAATTGAAAGGAGAAAGTACCTACACGTATTAAGAAAAATTTGTTTAACTAAAAGAAAGAAGAATCTTCGTATTATTCCTCTTCAAAGTGTAATTTGAATGAAATTTACGTATATACGCGCGAAAGAACATCTACTACGATTTACATTTTACCAGTTACGAGGAACCACCATATTAAACGTTTCAACGATATTTGCTATGGTTTGGTTAAAATACGACATCCTGCGTGCAAATAGCACAAAGAAAGGAGAAATAAATTCCTGACCTCTTTCACCCGGTACACTTGCTTGAAAACGGACACCTGCCATCCAAACACGTGTTTATTTGCTTTAAAATGCGCTTTCAAGTCCCTTTCATGTTCTTTCCGACGGAGAACCAACGAACTCGCTGTGAGCCACATACTGCGCGCCTTCGCTCATTCCGTTAAATTCAGCCCTTTCTTCGCCTTCTCGACGTATTATTTAACAAAATATCGTGTTAGAATTCCGAATTGATCTCGTTTCCTTAACACTAAACCTACCGACTTTTTTTGTATGCTTATTGACCGCTCGCGACAGGCAGGACAGACTACAAATTTTTCTTAGAAAAAAAAAAAAGCAAACTAGAAATAAATACCGAAGGATATATCTTACGTATATTTTACGAAAAGTCATAGATTAGGAAGCGATGTGCTAACGTTCAAATATGGTAAAATTTGTGTAGAAATTTGAAAGCGGTCAATTTGAGTGTTAAAAAAAATCTCGATCGTAATGAATGTCAACCGAAGCTAGAATAGAAATTATTTCACGCAGGAGAAAGTGAAGTACGTATTACATACGCGTATAATGGGAGATAAGAAAGGCTTTAAGAATGATATTTGGGTATTTTGGTATTAGCAACTTTGATACCAGACATCTTTTATTATTCTTATCTATTCGTCGTTCTGTTATTGTATTTATTCATTGCGCGATAAATTTTAAGTGCAAATAACTGCGCGGATGACACTAGAATAAGAATTAGAATATAAGATAGCACAAGTAATCGATGTGATAAGTCAATACCAATATTTACCGGAGGTCACCCTAAGGCGAAAGACAAGCATTACAATGATAAATTTCTGTTCGTCGCTCTTGTCGAATACAATTCCGTTTTCTAAAGATACTTTCCTTTTATCTGCCACTGTGTATTACGATGCAAAAGTACATTCGCTGCTATTAAAATACAGTTACCAGTCCCTAAATTTCCATTTCTATCGATAAGAAATGTCACTGTTATTTGCCTTTCCAAGTAGTTTCGTTCAAATCAGCGGAAACCTAATCGAATCGACGCAACGTATATGTCGATAATAGCGAATCTGCTAAGACATAAAAATATTCGTCAAGTAAGAAAAACCATCTTATCGGTCAATTCCAATCTTAACAATTTCTCCATTTCTATCAAGCCACTCGAAAACTTACAAATCTTATCTCTTATAAAAAACAAAAACAGGTTTAAAAATTCGGAGACTGTTATAGCTCCTGCACAACTCGTTTCAGAGATAGAATTAGAAATAGTAGGAAGGCGGTAGCGGCGCGTAAGAGCGATTCCATTGGAAATCCACGGAACGTCGTGGAACGTTTGACGAGTAATTTGATAAGACCACCCAAATAGCTTGTCCTCTCGAATAATCTAACCGCGAGTAACCGTGAGGAACTGGTTAACCTCGACCCCCGGCCTTCTCTCGCTAAGAGGGGTTGCAAGCGAACGAGAGAAGGGCTGGCTCGTGCAGACGGTCGAGGCTGATCGATGAAGAAAAGTATGCTATTTCAGGACGCTGGAGTAGTCGTGACGTGGGCGAATCTGGTGCTCCACACGTTGTGACACCTTCTCCGGGGGCTATCGAGTCTCTTTGCTCGCCATCCACCCACCCTTATCTTCCTGCCACTTCTTTCTCCTTCTTCTTTTATCTATACGGTCGCGCAGTGCGGCGTTTGAATGAGAATTCGGCATAGAAATCAGACTTCGTTGGCCAGGTTCGCGGATCAGGCACGTACTTTTGCGGGCCACGTTCTCGCGTTTCATAGCGCGGAATTTGAACGTGGATTTGGGGCAAAGATGAAGAAACGCGTATAACGCGCGCAGCTTTTTTGAAAATTGATATCGGGCGACTCGAAACGAGGAAAAGTCTGTTTACCAAATCTCTGTTAGTATTTTCCCGACTCCCTGGCTCGGTTTGGATATCTTGATTATTTGTTTCTTTGTCTAACCACACACGGTGACGTTTAAGAAAACGTAGGAAATCGTTGATATTTTAAGCGAAATAGTGCCGATGCTGGGAACGATCTTTCGATTTTTTCGTAAGAGTCGGATACTGTGCTGATATTTAGTAAAGAACAGTTTTCGCGTAACTATGAAAATTTCCTTGAAATAAATATGGTGAGAAACCCACTTTTCAACCAAGGCGCCTTACTTGGATGGATTTCGCTAAAAAGATAAAGAACGTTCGGCGTGGCAGTTTGTAGCCGAAATAAATTATACAGCAACGTAATGCAATACCTTCTTCACACAGAACAATCGAAATTACAGGATGGTTTGAACTGTCATCTTTTTTAAATTGCTGCTTATAGGAAGAAATTTTTTAATTGCAAATTAAAATTATACGTATCTTTGCTCAGACGCTTCATATTTAAGGTGTAAGAAACGCTATTTAAGCAGAATTAACAAACAAGAATGTATAGCGAATGAGTGAGCTAACGTTCAATTGATTAGATTTTGATACAAACGATTTTTATTGTTTCTCTATCGATTTCTGCTCGAATTATTATTTACAATTTATATTACTTGACATCATCGAACAGAAAGATCAAAATTAAGGTTACTTATTTGGATTTTTGCCTCTTTGTCGCTGCATGTCGCATGGTGGCGTCGGAAAGAAACCGTAGAACAAGAAACTTTTATTCCCCTCGTCCTTTCTTTCTCGTTTTTTTATCTTTCTTCTTCCTGCATTATTTGGAAAGCAAAAGAAGAAATTCTTATTTCGTTCCTTCCTTTCTACTTCCTAGTTCTTTCTTCGCATCCTTGATTTACTTTTTTCTCTTTTCCCTGTTCCCTTTCATCGTTCGCAAGCCTGCACAAAGGTAGACATTTCTACTTCTTCTGCTCTTCTCTATCTTCTATATACTTTTTCTCGTTCTTTGCCGTTTTGTCCTTTTACACGCGTTCGGTGATCTTCCTACGAGTCACCGATGAGATCTTTACAGAGGTAGATGTTATCAGTTTCCTTTTACTTCCTCCTTCTCTTCTTTTTCCTCCTGCCTCCTTCTTATCTTCGTCTTCCTTCGTCGATGGAGAATCCGCTCAAACAGGAAGAAACTTATTTCTCTCCACTTTTTCTTTCTCTTATTTCCTACTTCTTACTTCGTCTTCCTTTCTCCTCTTCTTCCTTCGTGGATGAAAAAATTGTACAGAAAGAAATTCTTATTTCTCTTCATTTTTACTTCCTACCTCCTCCTTCTTCTTCTTCTCCTCCCTCCGTCAATGAAACACACGCACACGAGCAGAAATTCCTCTGTAAATTTTGTAGAAGCCGCGCAGAAAATGCCACGAGTGCTACAGGAGACGTACGATCCGCAATACGCGTCGCTGGTGCGTCGTTCTCTGGATAAATCGATAAACGGCACGCGATAGTGGAAGCTCTTTCCATGAAGCTAGGATGCACCAAAGCTTGGATTTGAATGCGACCCCAAGCGTTCTTCCTAGCGAAAGCCCACTCTATTATGCGTCTTCGCCGCTCTCTGGATTAATTCAATTTGTCCGCGTTGCGTTCTTGCGTTATCTCGAATCGCGTGGAAACGCGGTTACACGTCGCGTTTCCATCTCATTCTGTCGTATTGTGTATCCCTGTATGTATGTACGTTGGCTGCGCACTGAATTTTGTTTGGAAACACGGCACGCACACACTTTGTTTTATTGCAACGCGTGCTCGTCGACAGCTTTTTAGCTGCGAACGGTACAGAATTCTGTAGTTGTTGCATTGTTTCCTTGCGGTGTACGCTTGTTTCGAAGCGTTGTATCGTCCTTCGTTATTTCTATTTATTTATTTACTTTTTAATCTCAGGAATTTGAAAACGTAGCTCGAATCTATAATTTTGGATACTTGAAAGTGCGGTTCGCGTTTTTGTTTCGTCTCGTTGCATGTTACTTTCGCTTACTCGCGTTTCGCTTTTTCGAACGCTATTGTCAAAATCGTATGGTAAAATACGCTATTTCGTGGTCGTCGCGCTGCTTTTTCTCGCGACATACGCTTCTTTGAGAGCGTTGCATTTGTTGCTCGCTATTTTTATTCCTGTCTCGGATGTTTGGAAATGCAACTTGAAAGTCTATAATTTTAGATACATGGAAGTACAGTTTGCATCTGTTTCGTCCTCTTACATGGTAACCTCGTACTTTCTCCGCATCTTAGGAATATTTGAAAACACGGCTTACGTTACATGCATTATCCGCTATCTTAAATCGGTTAGTTTCTTGCGTTATATCCATCATGTACTATTGTACCGTGGTATTTTAGTTTCTTCAATTAAATCTTCGCTCACCATTGTTTGGTAAATATTTGGAAACAAATCCTCCATTTGCGTCAGTCTCTTGCTCCCTTGCTTAATTTGTTGTATTTCCTTTGTGCTACATTTCTCGCCAACATTACATATTTTGGATATTTGGAAACGCACGTTTTACTCTAATTTAATTCTCTTACGTCGTATCTTCCGTAAAACTAAATGATCGTAAGCTCCGTTTCCAAATGCCCAAGATACGTAACACTGAAAGCAGAAGATCATAGCAGAAGAGAAATACGACAAACGAATATTTTTTAACAACAATCGCGAAATCGGTCTTTATTATAGTATCATACGAGAAACACGTTGATTTATACTAAGCTTATAGAAGTTTCTCGCTTCGTTTAGTTAAGTTAGGAAAATAGAACCTATCGCATAGCGATCCTCCAATTACTTTGAACACTATATCACCATAGACATTTAATAAAATACCTTGTCATTACCTTTCGCAATATATTCTCCTCTCCTCGCAATTAAACCGCGTATTAAAGACATAAAAACGCGTTTGTTCCATCCATTTCGTTCCCTCACGTTGCATCGCACTATTATATTTTAAATATTCACCAACTTCCATTTGACTGTTTAATGGCGTCACATTTTTACCCTCCGCCTTATTTTCAAGCTCACTTGCAAATGCGGCTCGCGTTTGCGTCGTTCGTCGTATCCTCGTTTCCTCCTCGCATTCTTTCCATTGCCAAATATTCAAGATATTTTGGATATTTGAAACGTGGCACTTGACATCCACATCTATTATTCCGAATATTTACGTATCACCATGATATCGACAGATACACATTTGTGTATATAGCGCAGAAGGAACAGCTTGCCTCTCTCGAATTGGTCGTTCAATATAAACGCGTTGACTGCTGCCACGTGAATTTTACATATTTTCACCTGCGGTACATTGAAATACGCTACGCCACAACGTTTAATTTTGCAAAATACTATAAGTAGCGTGTGCTCTTTTTCTTTTTCCGACCACGTTATCTACGTTATTAACACTAAACCTATCACAGCTGTCAAATTAACCGCTTTCAAATTTCTGCACAAATTTTGCCATATTTAAACGTTATCATATCGCTTCCAAATCTATGACTTTTCATAAAATATGCATGCAATATTTTTGCTGTTTTTTTTTCCTAAGAAAAATTTGTAGTCTGTCCTGCCTATCGGTCGACAAGTATACAAGAAGTGTCGGTAGGTTTAGTGTTAAAACCTTTTTAGCCCGTGCAACGTATCTGTCTTATTTTAATGTGTCAGAAAAATTTAGTAACGCGGGTCACCTACGACCTCCGTTGCCATTTGCGTCGTAGAATACGTTCTTATCGAGGGACTTGCCACTCCAGACGATCGTAAGACGGTTGTCTTTATTGCATTTTTTAAATTTCTTATATAAATAGATTTCTTCGTTTTGTTTCCCCGTTTCTAAAGAACAAAGTGGAGACGCGATAAATGGAATTGTTAAAAGATTTTGAAACAACATGGGGTGGAAGGAAAAAATATTAGAAGTACGGTGATAAAGAGTTGGATCGCTGGTGAAAGGTCATTGCATGTTCTAACGCCACTCATTAGTCACGATGAGTTTTAATTCGTATAAGGAATTTATTGATAAGCTGATATTATTAATATTCCTGGAACAATCGAACCATTTATTTCTCGTTGTTCGTCGATAATCGTTCCCTAATCTATGGCGACTAACCTTTGGTCTTTGTTTTTGAAAACGAGTTAAACCGAGCTTGATAGCGACGTAGATAGAAAATAATAGCACCTGCTATCGAACGAAAAGTAATTATTCTATTCTTGAAAACAAGGCTGTGACTCGAGCTTAATAATTCTTAATAAACTTGCTTAATAATCGATTCAAAATGAAAAAGAAAAAGTCCTTGCGAGATCTAATCGTTGCATCTGCTGTCCTCGAAGTTTAAAGAAATCCTACGATCAGTCACGTTTTTAATCCTTGCTTTTTAAACCGTTTTATCTCTTATCTCGTGTCACGATGTCGACGTGACATAGACACAGCGTTATATCGCTACTGAAAAACAATCGAAGGATCGATCGACAGTATCGATAATTCATACCTGGAAAACGTAATATATTTCTCCACACTGTCATCGCATCGATACAAGATAGCCCGACAGTCGTATGGCTTTTTATCAGCGACTTTATTCCTTCTAACTTTCCCCGCGATATTTTCTTAATTTCGTTCAAATCAACATGTAAGATACTTTTATTCGGACAATTCGCTTTCAAGCTACTTTTATTCCTTTCGGTTATTTACAATGCTCTACATCTCTTCTCGTCGAAGCGCCAGAGTAATTGCAATATTCTAAATTTAGGTAAAAAATGTGTTCGGCTTGCAAGTATCAGCATGTCTGCTGAAAAAAAACGACATTATAAGAGGGCAAAAGCAAGCTAAAAGAAGGAAAATTCCCGATCTCGAATAGCTTCTAAATGACGAAACTAAGATCTGCTTCGAGAAAAGAGAAATCTTCTATCGTACGACTTGGAATCGAGTGACGCAAACGCATGCCTGCCCCATCCCATTTCCGAACGATTAAGTCGATATTCTTCAACAAAATAAGAAACCTTCGAACGTACATAATCGCTGAACGATTAAACGAATCTCAAAGGAGAAAACAAGAAACGATCGACGAGTGGCAGCCACGGCGGAATGGAATTTATTTAATTAACAATCGCCGACGAATAATTAACTCGTTGAGATCGCGGACCTGTTCAAAGGGGAGATAGAGAGTAGAGAAGGATGAAGAAAGAAGAAGAGGCTTGGCTTGATATCGAAGGTTTCCTGTTGGTCGTTAATTATCCCCGGGGAACCGTGGCAAGAAACGATGACGGGTGAAAGTGAGGGGTTCGTTATTCCTGGAACGGCTTTGATGATCGTCAACAATACGCATTCCATCCGGTTGCAGCCACTTCCACGTAGAATCACTTCAATTGCCGGCGAGAGAGCGAGGAAGCGTTTTCACTTTTCTTATCCGAGACGATCATCGTGCGCCACGGAATAAAGAAAAGTGGAATAGTTTTCCACCTCCTTCCTTCTTTTTATCCATCCTCTCCCCCCCCCATCCCACCCTTTTTATCGTTCGAATAGTCGAGCTTAAAGGCGAGTCCACATTCGACGAATGAATTGGAAGGAACGCGAACCAGTGGACAAACGAACGTGCGAATAAACAACGTTTAAACGTACGATATCGCGCTTGCGTTCGTTAATATTCTAGCTAATAATCCGTTTTCGATTATTGTTTAGCAAAGAAACGAGAGTGGAGGTACAGAGGCTATATATATATATATACACATATATCGTTATATGGATGATATTTTTATGGCGCAACAAAATGTTTTTACGAAACTCTGATCAAATGAAGTTGAAAAGTAGACTCTTCTTTGTCCGGTTGATATTTTAATAATCTAAATTATTGTTTGCTTTAAGGAGGCTGGCGATTGAAAAGAATCAGGTATTTTTTTTTTTTTTTTTTGAAAGAATCAGGTACAAGTTTCTCCGAGTAATTTGAGATATGATCTTTCCATTAAATTCTCTGAAAAATTAAATTCCATTATCGAGTGAATGAGTTTTCCATGAATCCCTGTCCCACATTCCTTTTCTATAGATCTGAGAGAAGAAATCTAACCGAAGCTTTTATACCCATTCCTGAATTATCGAACACACTGAATAAGCGAATTTAAATAATTACGTCGATAATAACCATAGATAAAGAGAGGAAATGATCATCCTCCAGTGTTTGAACAAATTTTTCATTCATTATATAATTCTCTTCCTGAAAGAATTATTTCATAGCCTCGGCAAGTAGATCACGGATATTTTTACAATTTCGTATCTTTCTCAACGCAGGAACAAAAAATGTTTCGTTAAAACATTCAAATACACGTTACAATTTATAACGATTGTTTCACACACTTTCAATATTTCGTATACCTTTGTGTACATTCTTGCATCGACAGATTTTCCATAAATGCACAAACATTCGCAGTCTGATAAAACGGAACGTGTTATAGTCGGCTTAAGACACTCTGATTGACGCACGAAGAAAGAATTACACGACCAGGAAGAATTTCTCGGTAGACGTAGCAATTCCTGTCGACCGAGTTTTGCGTCTGTGATTTTTCCGATTCAACCGCCGCGACCAAGCTGATTTCGTAAGCGAGCTTTCTTCAGCCGTTGCACGGAACATCCGGTGTTTAGAGGCAGCGTCGGGTTTAGCAACGCGCCCGGCTCGCGTTAACAATGCACGGTAGTACGAGGATAAACCGAGCTGCTTCCTACCACGAATTTTCTACCTTTCGACAGAGATTCGTATCTTCGTGTTCTATTTTGTTGCTCGCGATGAAGCGACTGGGTAACAGTGTTTTTTGAAGGCTCCACGAGAGAGTGGAATTATCGGATTCCTTCGAGGAATCTTGCAACGAAATTTCATATTAGAAACTATCCATTCCCAATTCTTCATACAAGTTTTATTGACTTCGATGATTTATCAATCTTCAATTAGCAGAGCGATTGATACGATCGATTTGTGTTTTTTCATGCAAATTTCCTGGGTTTTTGAACGATTCGTCAACGTGGAACTACCAGAGTGACAAGTTGGTAATTTTTCAAATCTTATGGAAATCTTAGAAATTCTGTAGATTTGTTACTCCTTTGGATGCATTGAAAATGCGCTCTTTCGGAGATTCCAACGAGTCTCCAACGTTAACTATAACGTGATCGAAATTTCACTATGCACGAGTAGATTCGTAAGTGTTCTTCCTTGCAGCCTCCGAGAACTAACATTCACGGCGATGTTATGTCATAGCAGATCTCTACAGCTTACATCCGACAGATTTACATAATACGTACTTGTTCGCTAGACGTCGAAAACACGAGATCCGTACCCAACGCGTTCGTCGAAGAAACGATATGTGTTATCGATGCTTGCATAATTTATACAATAATAATTGGGCAAATTAATTCAGATACTCGCGCGATAATTATAATTAATTACAATTACAGGACACCCGTTATATCGAGTTTCGTTTCTCTTCAAATTAGATCGGAATCAATCCGATGAAATCTTTGTATCTTTCAAAGTATATACATATGACCCATTATTATTGCTTTCTAAGGAAAGTAGAGCTGCTTCTCGACGAGAACTTACACGGCAAAGTACTTTACTCGCTTAAGAAATGCATCGCGCTGAAACTTTCGCGATCAATTTACTTTCGATGCTATTCTTAGTATCTCGCGCGGCACTAATCAGAAGGATAATAATAACGTGCTTGGATAGTCGTCGATGAACGCCAGCTTCTATCTTTCGAAACCGACGTTGCTTTCTCTTTCCCTTCTTTCAAACGAAAATTTCATTTCCCGAAACGAACAATGAAAAATAATACACTTTATTCTCTTCGATGAAATAGACGATAATTCTCAAGCGTAAAAAAACCGTGAATTTGATTTTATACGCGTAGCTTATTACTTTTCGACAATTATCGAAATATCCAAATTAATTAGAGCAAATATTAATTAGCCGTCCCTTGCGTCGCGCTTGAAAATCAATGCCGAATATTACATTTTCTTTTTCATTGTTCGAAATAAATAAATAAATAAATAAATATATATATATATAAAATTAATAATTCACAATTATAATTAAATTCCATATGACGAACTCTTTTCCAAAGTCTGTCCTTTTTTTCAATTTATCACGTTACGTAAATTTCCACGAATGACCTGTTACATTGATAACGATAAAACACTCAAGCTTTTTTGATTTTCTATCGAATCAAGCGCTCGGCGTGTGCTTTTCTGTTCAAAGCTGAAAAATTCGCGGAGTCTACAATTTCCAGAAATTTGTCGTCTATATAGACCTCTCGATTCACGGGAACTAAAATTTCCAGAAATCCATAAACGCTTTCCAATTCACAGAAACTGAAATATCCAGAAATCAGTCATCTGATACAGACTTGTCGATGATTTAAACGTTCGAATTAATTGAGACAAAAATTCCGCGATTTTCCTGAATGAAAAACCGGGAAGAAGATAAACAAAGAGGATCGATACACACGATACAGAGTATACAGTGTTCTATCGCGACACACGCACGCGCGCATAAACTCGGGTACATTTGGTGGAACGCAAGGCTCGACACTGGAAGACAGTTTCGATTGACAAAGCGGTCTCCTGTCGTAGATTCGATTCTCGATAGTCCGATCGATGGCAACCGGTGGCACACCACGGCCCCCGTAAATATACACGTCGCGTCGCCTCCATATTTAATGGTTCGAATTTACGAAAAGCCGGTGTTGTGCCAGAAACACGATGGAAATAGAGGCATTGTTTCGATGGAAAGTACGCGTGCGCTCTGTATACACCTCCCAAAAATACTGGCAGGAATTTACGGCCAACGTGGCGAAAACAAAGCATGGTAAACAAAAACAAAAATGGAGGAGAAAAAAAGAAGAGGAAGTATAACGAGGAGAAGAGAAGGGACGAAAGACGATGTTTATTTGGAAAGTGACCTATGGACTTTGAAGCGAAACACGCGCCAGAATTGCTGTTGATAATACAAACGTCTATGGCGGAACGTTTAACGCAGCTCGTGAAATAAAATGAAGTCTTTTTTGTCCTTTCTTTTTTCTTCTTCTTGAGATTCAGGGAGAAAAGAGGACGAGATCGATGGTAGATTACGAGAAGGATATTTCTTTCGTGGTAATGCAGGCTATGGGAACGCCCACGTGAATTCATAGCTGCTTATAGCGTCCACGTCGTCGACGATTCGCTTTTTGCAACGGGGGTCACCGACCGGTTGCCGATCGATACGGAAATTTAGCGAACATCTTTCTTACGCCGTAGGCTTAGCCTTTTTGGCGGGTTTTTCTGTTTATTTTTGCGATTATATGAGTGAATTATCTCGATGACGAGGAGTAAGAAAAATTTTATTTAAAACGTATTAAGTCTCTCACGCTTGATGTTACGTATACGCAACGTTGTACCTCAGTAAATTATTAATTAAATAGAAATTAATAGGTTATCGATATATATATATATATTGTCAATATTTCAAGGTTTTCAACTAAAAGGATCGATATGTATTGTCAATGCAATAACTTCACTATAATTTGGTTAATATTTATTCACAAAGCGCATCTTCGTCGAGAACGTGGAAATATTGACGATATTAAAATAATTAGAATTTTTTGAATGGAAACAGAAAGGTTGACAGACGATAGTCGTCTTTTCTATGACACTGACAGGTGACTGGGATCAAATAAAATATTCAGGTTAAGTTTTGGTCTCCGACGATCTATCTTACGGTACTCGACCCCTCAAGGTTGATGGAGTCTTATTAAATGCTTATAGCAGAATATGAAAGGTGAAGTATAATAATGGATCGACGACATACAGTTCGTCACACGGCACGTTATCATTTCTCCATGAAGTATTCGTGACGCTACATCTTCAGAATATATATTATTTCCGCATATGTTCATGCTTCCTACTGGATTCGACCAGCTATCTATTTCAAGCCATTTTGACAACAAAATTAAATTCGTTGTGATTTTCAGAACATGTTTCGCTCGACTTTTACGCACGTATGAACTTTTTTTCATTACCTCGAGGTCATCAAGCGTCTATGTATTTATAGACACCCTGTATAGCATGACTGGTTGATATTACGCCGATAGAACGTACTATGTACGTTCGAAAAGTCCTAATACCGTATCTAGGAATAAACTTCCGACATATATAAAAGAAAACGAGCTATTTTGCTTTTGTCGTTATCTAGTCTGAATGTTAGGAGTTCCAAGAATGCTAAAAATACACCATGATTATCGTCACACTATAATAAATATACATTTCAAGCTATTATCCAGAAATTTGCCGGAATACCTACCTATAAATATTCTTCTAATTTCTCGTTCTAAATTTATATTCGAAATAATTCTGCCAATAGCGTAGCTTAGTATCTTATCCTAGTAAGGTGTGCCGATAATCTCAGTTGGATAATGCGAAGCCACCTTGTATGCGAGAACACGTAATCAAACAATAACGAAACTGCACATTGATGATCACGCTCAATAAATAAATAACAGCGTGCACGAAAATTTGTTGCAAAATATTATCCAGCAATTTACTAGAATGTGCACATAAATATTCTTTTAGATTAAATTTATATTCGAAATAACTCTGTCGATAGCGCAGCTTAGTATCTTATCCTAGCATCGTGTATGGATAATCTTGGTTGGACGATTTGGAGTCACCCTGTATGCGAGACCACGTAATCAGATCTACATGACACGTTGATGCAACATACCGGAAGAGAAGCAACGGCGTCCCTAACGGAAAAACGATTATCTTCACGGTCGGATTAACGCCGACCCTATTTGCAAGAGCGGCGATCCTCGTTGGTGTCATCGAAGCTGCAAGCGAAGGGAATTTCACGGATTTCGCGATCTCTTGCTTGCATTTTTCCCCGAATACGGCCATAAAGTACGATAAAATACTCGCCTTTCGTCATTTTTCTCGATTACGCAACGCTTTGAACATTATGAAATTGATAAAAAAAAAAAAAAAAAAAAAAAGAAAAACTCTGACTCTGTGCAATTCGAATATTTCACGATTCGATCTTGTCGAAAGTAGATTTACGTTTACGTTCGAACGAATGTTCGTTCTCGTCTTCGTCTATTGTACTTTTTGTTACTGTAAGAGTAGAAAGAAGATTATTAGCGACATTTCATATGAGCGACAAGTCGCAAATCGTAAATCATTGTTTTAAATTTAATAAAACTCAGTTTCCTCGGTGAAGTTACGTGTAAAATATTTAAACAGTTGCAGTAATACGGTGTATTAAAAAAACATGGACTTCAGTTCCTTGCCGCAGGACTTTAGGATATCGAGTTAATCTTGTGATTTTAAACTAGATTCCGGTTGAAAACGAGGACAAACGTAATCTGCATTTGTTCTATCTTAATCCTGACTTTAATTTTAATTTATACAACCAAAGGCTAGCCTGCAGCTTCTGTAAAAGTTATATACGTAACATTTTACCATTCTTCATCTGTCGGTGTTCAAGTAGTAAATACAAACTAAGTTTGTACACGTAGCGGGCCAAAAAACGAAAAAGAAAGGAATTGCGGAACAAAGGATTAACCGAGTACCGTGCAAGTTAAAATCTAAGCCACGAAGCTTCAGAAATTCATTCCCGTCACGTTTTATTTCAGTTATCGCAGTGTGCGAATGCTAATTAATCCTACGATATGTTTAAAAAATGTCTTTTAGTGATTATTATTTCTCAGACAAAATTAATACGTATATTGATAGTAAAATAACAGTAACAAAAATTGTAATCTAATCGCTATAAAATAACAATACTGGTATTAAATCACTAAAATAGTATTACTTGTTATATATAATAGTATTTTAATATTACTATTATTTGACAGTAATAATCTTTGTTACTATTAAACTAATTTTCTGTTGTCCCATAAAGAGAAGGAAACCGATTCTTAATAACTTCGCTGAAAATAATAATATTCGTCAAAAGTAACACAACGAGCAACACGTAATATTAACAAAAATTAAATCGGTATATTTTTAGCGATGTCAAAAAATTGCACAATAAGAGACGCGCAAAATTGCACAGAAAATGAAACTCAGTGGAAGGTTAATTTAAAACTAATCAAAACTTCACAGCGTCATTAGACACTATCATTAATCTTCATTTTTATCGCTTAGATACCTTCATTACTGAACTTTCAACGATAAATCATGGGGAAGATTCGTGTCGATTAATAATTTTCTCATCAAGAGATATTTACTATCCCGAAACACTTCGCGGTATCATTAACCGATACATGATATCATTAACGCGTCGATACGATCAACTCGGTTGTGATATGATGTACTGCATATCAGCGATTATTCACAGTGAACTTTCCATCCTGGTCGCTCTGTTATTAAACAACGCGTTATCGTTAAACAGTTGATGAAATTATTACCCGGTATATCATTAGCAGGTGTAATGAACGTATAGAGTAACGCATCGCCAATGATCCGCGATAAACTTTTCGTTCGGATTAATCTGAACGTATGTAACGTTATCAATCAATATACATATAATCGCACGTGTGATTAATTCGTTCTACAGAGGCTTATCAATGATCGACGTGGGGCGATGTTGCCTTCTGTGTAATGGAGATTATCATCTGTTACTTATGTTGCTTTCGTACAAAAATATCTCGTTTCATACCGTATTTTGTTCGTCGATTTTGAGATTATGCTCGTCGATTGCAAGATGCAGTAAAGAGAGCGACGATAAGTAGAATTTTGAAAGCATGCGTCCAAGTTATATCGATTGGATAATTATCAAAGATTGCAAGATCGAAAGATTCGCGGCGATCGTATTTTTTATGGTCGCATAAATGTTTTAAATTACATTCTAATATAGCGACGATAGCTTCGAACGATAATCTCATTTTCGAAAATTATGAACATTTCGTGCGTGCGAAGAGATAATAATATTGACCTTCGTTAACATGGAATAACAATATCGTTGTATATCGTGTTCGGAGCTATCGAGTCTTATACACGTGTTTAATTATTTCTTTATTTTCAGATTGTTTAATCTCTAACCGATCGAGATAGCGAAGGCTCGTTTAAATCAACAGGAAGGAATAGAGCGATTCATTCGAGTATTATATATCTAATCAGATTTGTCAACGACTGGAGTATTTAAATTTGATATATCGCTACCCAAAGTACAAACCGCAGTACGTCGCATAAAAGGATAACGAGTATTGCTTTTAGTCGGTTAATTGTTACCAGCTGTTGCCACAAATCAACTATTTTATTTATTTGCCCCGTGCGCGTGAACGAGTGAATAAACGTGCGTGCAATTACACCAGCACCGTGCGATTATTTTATAATTTCTTAGAATAACAATTACAGATTACACGAGCGCCGAACAACTATCTCCCAATTTCTTAGAACATAACAATCGCGGACTAAACGGAAGAACCGTAATCAGTTGTAATTTTCTTTTGTCGTAATCTTCCCTCGGCACGGTACATTTTCAAAAACTCTGTTCTTGGAATTCGACTCGACCTTCGAACTTTACTGCACCTCGCGTTATCGCCAGCCAGTTGTTGTTCAGATGCGTTTTATCGCCGTAATGCAATTTGTTACTGCGCAAACTTGGTAAGTAACCTTCCGAGAAACGATTACTCGAGGTTTAAACGTAATTAGAATATAAAAAGACGAAGACACCGCTGTGTTTCATAAAAATGTAGATTATGCAAACGTATTTCGCTTATTATCGTTCCCGAACGTTTTTCTTAGAGTAAAATACCAAAGAAATTCGCAGATAACTAACATTATATATACATATACATTCAATGTCATTAGCGTCGATTAATATTATCAAACAGGAAATCAGACTACATCCTTGATTAATATCGAGCGCGATAGAGAACGGAAAAAACGACGATTAAACTCATTATCGCGCTATATCGCCGAACTTCAAGCAAGTTATCGTATTCGTCGATTACGTTTCAACGTTATATACGCCGATAAAGATATCATCCTGTAGATAACTTCTTTTTCTTCTGTATTTCCTACGATACACAGATCTATGTACATTCGATATCATCTATCGTATTCGTATAATATGCGATCAAGAATATGTACGCGTGTAATTTCTCTAGCCATAGATCTGAATATAAAGATCGAATGAAAATATCAGCTACCATCTAGAACTAACGCTCCATGAGGAAATCTCCAAGTGTTAAATATCCAGAAGAGACCTCGTCGCGTAAACAGGTACCCGGCGGATCTCGGAGGATGCATCATGTAAATTACTCGCTGTCCAGGCCGAGAGAGCTAGCTGAATGTCTAGGAAAATTTCCAGCGAACGCTACGAGATGGTAGAGGATAGGAAGAGAACTTGAACAGGACGACACTTTGCGTCATCGCGTGGAAACTTGAAAAGTTAATCATCCTCGAATTACTTTCGGTGCTTGGCTAAGTTCGTTAAACTTTTTTCCCTACCGTCGTCGCTGTTTCTATTCCACTTAAACTGGGTCGCATCTTCACTTCCGTTCACTATCGTTCGAATTAAACGTTGCCCAATAGCCAAGAATAAACTGAATGTATTTTTAGCGAAAGGAAGTACAGTAAACAAGTCAAACAGCTTAGCGAATACTATACTACGTGAATACTATCTAAAGTCTTCAACGATTCGACTTCTTATATCAACATCATTTCATTATATATTCGTTCCGCTTTCTTTCATCAGTGGCAAGTCATTTTTCCCATTGTTCACTAACTTCGCGCCTACGTAACATTTATAAAAGGCCACTGTTCCAGTCTTTCATCTTAAAATCTCGTCGTCGTGTCCAAACCACATTCCCCCCACCTATCACGCAAAACTTGTTTGCCAGCTTCAATTTCGCCTTTCCATCTCCTATCAATCAATAAATTGTTTCCTGCCAGTCTGACGACTATCGTATCTCCATCCCGTAAGAGCCCGACAAAATTCTCTTACCTAACCCTCGATTGTAGCTCCTCGTGACCGATAAAACACTTGCTTCCTATCGAAAATCACACCTTATAAATATCGTCCACTTTTTCTTCGACACTCGGTGTATACTTTCTTCTTCGTTCGAAGGATCTCGCGGTAATTGTTCGCAGCAGATCGAGACACCGAGTTCTACGCGTTTAAATAGCAGGAGAGAAAAAGAGAGAAAGGTGGAAGACGTAGGTTTTGTGCCTGCGGGAACAGTCGGATTCGCGACTTCCGCTCGAGGCCAGAACCAGTCGGAGGGCTCTCGAATTGATTTCCTCTTTTCGCCGTGGGTGTTTCACGTCTGATTCGGCGCGGCCATAAATTCCAGGCTAACTTAACCGTTCGCCCGGAAAGCTTTCTTCGTTAATGCCCTGGGCCTGCCTTCCACCTTCTCTCCCTCGTCACTCTTTATCTACGCTTCTTTTTCCTCCTTTTATTCCTCCTCCGTGTCTTTTTCTTCCTGATTCCTTGGCCACGGCCAAGTGGGTAGCTGCCACTTCCTTTGGCTCCCTTTTTCTAGGACCTTCGAACGTCCCTACTACGAGAGAGCCGCCTCTGTTCCACAGGACTTATTATACCTCTCAATATTCAACGAAGAATACGCCGCAAGAAAAACTGCCGGTTGATAGGTATGCGCATAATTTAGGGGAGCGAGTTTGAATGGCCGCTCGATTTGGATGCTGGAGACTTTGAATAGAGTTTAAAGCTTAGGCCTGACGTAAAAAGGGTGGCGCGATGTCGAACATTTTGTTTCGAAGATAACTTTTCGATGTGCGCTTTCAGAAAAATTATAATATTCTGACCGTTTTCTAATATCTGGTTTTCGAGGTTCTTAAGTTTCTTGATTGTTACGAAATATCAGTTAGAGAGAATGTCGTTTATATAAGAAAGTCGCTTAAGTAGAGTAATTTATATATAAGAGTGTATAGATAAATTTTGCAATAAAAAGATTACGAACATTTAACGATGTTTCCAAAAAGGCGTGCTCAAACAGAGCGAATTTGTTAATGCGTATAATTTCATTGTAAAAATTACAAATACGCGTCGTATCTCAGTAGACAGGTATAGAATTTGTTCAAATTTAAAAATTGTTAAAATTTATCTTCCAGTCTTATTAATATCTGTTACGGTACATCAATGATCAAAAATACACGAAAGAATAAATACTTATAGTAAACTAATATATAGTAAATAATGCAAATTATTAAATAAAATTATTTCAAAGAACGGCAATTTTTATAATTTGTAAAAAATTCGCAAACAGTACCGCGTTACGCGCTTATACAAAATTAAAGCTAACATTTCTTTCAACATTTGGACGAAGATTCGCGGGAAAATTCGGTCGTTTCGAAACACACTTAACCTTGGAATCGTTCCAATTACATGGTCGTTAAATAGAGAATGGCAAGCTACTGATAAAATGCCAAATATCGCGCGATTCCGTTGGCGAATGGCGAATTCACGAACGACGAAAAGCGAACGCAAAGCTGGGAGACGAACATGAAATTTTTTCTGTTTGACGACTTTGTGTAATGCATCGAGTAAAAAGTATTTCAGGAAGAGAAAATTCGTTCGATGGAAGCTCTCGTCGATCTCCTCCTTTTTTTTCTTTTAAAAGTACAAAAAGAAAAAAAAAGAAAAGAGTAAATTTGTTCAAATATCAGGCAGATGCATTCGACTGGACTTTATGGGTGGAATATTTAAATAAGACTTTGCTGAGCTTGTCTACCGCTTTCGAATACGCGAACCTGCTATTCCAGATGTAATACATGAAATTATTATCGAGATTTCTCCTATTAACTTTCTGGAATGGCGATGAACGTGTTTGAGAAGAGATTCCACTTTTCGAGTGAAATGTTCGTATGCTTGTTGTTAAAAATCTTACGATTTTCGTTTAATTCTATGATTACATTAATATTAGAAATATTATCGAGATGTGATCGTAGAAAGAATTAAAAAAAAAAAAAAGAATTTATAAAAATTCTATTTCTTTATATTTACTTTTCTTCTAAATACCACGTTCACGGAAGAAGAAAAAGGGAGACGCGTTCTCTCAAAAGTCGAAAACAATAAATTGTACCATTGCTCCGTTAAATTCCAAGATTACCGAACACTCTTAACGTAGGTTAGCATCGGACAACTTTATCACGGTTTACGAGGTAGTAAAAGTTAGAACGAAGGAAAAAAGAAGGGAATGAATTTAGAAAGAAAGTTTTTTCATTTTGGGCCCGTAATCTTCTCTACAATCCCTAGAAGAATCAAGAGTTAGATTAAGTCAAGAATTTGGATTCTAATTTATATCGTAATTTATCTCATCGTAAAAGTCAATCATCCTCGTTGTTCCTTCCAGAAAAGAAACGTAAATTTATGAATCAGGAAGTACGCAGGTTCAAAGGCAGCAGTTTCTTTGCCAAACGCTGATTTCCATTTTAATATATTCACCGATATTTTACATAACCATTTGAAATTATTCGAAAGCACGTAACACGGCTAGAGGGAAAATAAAGGAAAAAGGTTTAAGCTTATATTGAAGAACATGTTTTACAAGCGGCTCTGTTACGTTGCGCATATTTCCTTTGAACACGTTTATGCGATAGTATTTATGACCTCTCTCGCAAACAAAATGTATGATATATTTTTCCTTTTTCCCATGCGTCATTAAACCTTCGATTTTTTTTTTTTAGATTGAAAACGATTAGCTTCGGACATATGTATCGAGTACGCTTGACATATTCGATAGAGTTGAAATACAAATTAAATATTGAAACAACTCGAAGATATATCGTTGAATGTTAACCACCCACCAAATGTATTAAAATCATCGAATTTTAACGTGAAAATATCGTAATTCATGCTAATGGGCAAAATTCGTACGTATTATTGATTCAATACCTAGCTTATCTGTTTGTGTTCAATTCACACGTATTAATAATTCAATATTTATAATAACGTAATAGTCTGCAAAGAGGGAGAAAATTCAATAGCTTATTTATTAACGAATATCGAGCTGCGGAGGAAAATCTCTTTGTGCCAATTATTATTCCTTCATTATTGATCGGTTCAATAGCATTCCTTACGCATTGACCCAACAATTATACCAAATTTCTCCCATCGAATCCCCTCTGAAGCATACCACAGATAACGATCACGAGTCCACTCTGCACGCTTCACCCCATCGACATGTGATCCAACAGTTCCCCTGTATTTCTTATCCTCGTGACGATCTTCCTCGTCCCTAATCCAACGTCACCATCGAGATTACAAAGAACAGCGTCGAACCTTCCCTGGGAGGAAGAATTCCCTAGGAGACCAAGGTTGACACTATGGCACGCGTCTGTCGCGAATTAAGTGTTTACCACTCCAAAGTTCCCAAGCGCTGTACAACACCGTAGACAATAGCGCGAGAACGACTCTTCTACTTTCCTCGAGTTGCGTACAGCCGCCGTGCTGCCTGTAAATTACCCTTATTCAGGGGTGCACGCAGCCCGTGTATCCAACAACTTTTAGTCGTTACGCCGCGAAATTCACCGACCCTCCACCGACACGTCCAGCCATTAGTCTAACGAATTTGAATCGCAAAGCGTGCCATGAATACCGGTAGACCGCAGGATGCTGTTCCGTACGCATCTATGCGACCGGGTATTATGCCGGTATACGTCCTGCTGGAATGGTCTATCGCGATAGGCGGTCACTTTGCCGGGTAGCTCGTCAACCATTTAATACCGAGGCTCGTGGCGAACTGCCGAGACACAGACAATATTCCCTGGCCCTTCCGACTGCAGGATATTAAGATCGCCTGGATCAATCCGTTACCCCTATGAGATCACGGTTTATGGAATCTTGGTAAATTTAGACGCGCGTTTTCGGAAGAATTTGTGTAAATTTGTATAATTATTGGCTGCGTTATCCTTATCTGTATGGTTAACACTAAACCTACCACGGCGGTCAAATTGACCGCTTTCAAATTTCTACATAGATTTTATCGTATTTAAACGTTATCGTATCGCTTCCTAATTTGTAACTTCTCACAAAAGATGCATATATTGTATAATATATTCTTCGGTAGCTATTTCTAGTTTGCTTGCTTTTTTTTTCTAAGAAAAATTTGTAGTCTGTCCTGCCTATTAACAAGTTGCGGATTTCTGTGCAAATTCAGGCTTTTGTGGAAATAGGCAAGGAAAGCCTAAAACTTAGGCAGACGTTCGCTTCGCCTGCCAAACAGTACGACGGGTAATTTGGATTTCTTTTTATATGTTTTTTTGTGTAATATGTACAGTCTACGGGGTTTTACACCTTTACGTTTTCCATGAATGTATAAAAATTCACAGTCTAATTATTAAGATCGACGAACTAGAAGTATGGGGCTGGAAATAAAATTTTGGAAAGAAAGATCAAATTTATCATGTATGATTTTTTAATCTCTTGTGATATATATCGCCTAACCTTAATCCTAATCATATTGTTAAATCGTTTGACTATCGAGGACAGAGGAATATTTAGAAACATAAATTTCTGAATTTGCAAGTGGTCGCGTATTTTAAGTCCGGGAGAAGATGATTGTGCTTAATAAATGTTCTCGGCGGAAAAATTTATTTATTATATTCCACGCGTAACGCTATCCCGTCTCCATAAAGAGGAGCGATGAAAAATTCATTGGAACGGAATTTAAAATTCTGAACCAATCTCTGTTCGTATACGTGTCATAACTATACGCTTAATGATACATAATATCTTACCTGCAAAGGCACGCTCCTCTCCATTGAATTAATTGAAATACAACATGATAAATTCAGTGCCAATATCAATAAACAAATTCTCTAAAAACTACTGCTTCAGAGAATAAAACTTTTAAATTGCCCTACGAATTAAGAATAGGACAGAATAAAAAAGAAAAGAAAAATAAAGAGAAGAAAAATTGTCAAACGAGCAAACAAATAGACAAAGCTGACCAATATACACCATCCAAATAGTCTCGCAAAACGACTAATCGAAGATGGTCAAACGCTTTAAATCTTCGGGCAATAGTAAGAGATTCTAACTCTACCAGCTATCCCATAAAAGAAAGAAGACACGAGCCGATGGCCGCAAGGTCTACGACCGTATCTGTACATATTCATTTAACTAGAAGACTTGTGTATTGTTATAGATTAACAGGTGGCAAATAAACGTGGATGTAATATAAAAAAAAAACCAGGAAAATAAGGAGTATTTTAAGTCGCTAAAGCCGAAAACGAGGATCATTTTTTAGAGAAATAAACGGTTTTGGAAATTCGGCCTTGCAAATATCTGGTCGATAAAGGTTTTGAGTATCGTAGATATCCGCGTAAGATCGTGATCGTACAGAGCGGTAACAGGCGAAGCAGGTGATGGCACAGCCAATGCGAATTTCGCCGCTCTCTGTACGATCACGACATAAAGCAAAAAACGACCCAAACCTAATCCAATACTCGCGATTCAAATGCATACAGAGCGAGCCAGACAGTAGAGCAAAGCTCAGCGAGGGTAGCAAATTTTAGAAAAGGGTATCGTAAAAATCCACAAAAACGTGACGCATCAACGAGTCGAGGGAAATTTTTTACCATTTGTTTCCGTGACAAACGGCCGTGATTTTCGGCTGCAGCGATCTCAAAAATCCCTAAAAAATGTCGTTCTAGTGGAATATATTTTGCAACGCGGATACCATATAGCAGAGCCAAAATTTCTAACTATTTCTAACTAATTTATCTTTCATCGTTGTCCGTTACCTGTTCGTGTGTTTTCCAGTAAAAGGTCGAAATCTGCGAGGTTTCATTAATTTTTCACGAAATGATCGAAGCGTTAAACTGTAAATGACGAATGTGGTTGGAACACGGCGGCGTGCCACGGATAAACTTTTCCAGCAGGTTGAAAGCGGGACTTGGCTGAACTACTTAGTACGTTATAACAACACAGCGTTACGATATACGGTATACGAGAACGGTACTTCGAGTAAACATGCGATCGAGTCTCTACAAATACCGTTCGAGGTTAATCCGGTTCCGTCTTATAGTATTATAGCCCATGGATCGATGATTATCTTCGGCGGTTCGTAATTCTCTTTCATAATTTTCCGCCGCGACTTTATGTCATGTTATTAAATAACCGGCGCGTTCGGTAGTTTCATCAACGACACACGGTTGTCCGTTGTCACGGGATAAATCGAAAGGCAATTTTCCAGTCGCTATGCTAAAACCGGTAATTTAGTTTGTTTCCCATGTCATTTTTACCGAAATTTCTAGTTATAAATACTATAAAATAGCGTAAACTCGTGAAATAATGTTTAATTGCCTATATATAACGCTTTATACGTAGCGATTACGTGTTTATTTAAAAATCTAGATCTTCGATCGATCGATAAACACAGCGGATATTAAATGATATAATTCCGATAATAATTAATTGGTAACTGTAATTCATTGGTCGATACGATTGAAGGAGATTATTATTAGGCGATTAATACGAGCGAAATGATTTACTAAAAACCATTTGCAAAATGAACAAGTTAAATAATTTTGTATCATACGAAAACTAAATTAAATACAATTGTTTCAATCACATATGTACATATATAAATACACACACACACACACACACACGTATAATTCATATCACGAAAAGGTTAAAAGTAAAAAACACAAAACGTGTAAAACGTTTCCGAACAGCAATTACAGAATTTCTGACAATAAATTCCGGATGTTCGTAATTTTGCACTCTACAATGCGTCGCGTATTGTATTAACTTTCCTTTCGTATTCTTTTCTTTCTTCTGTGTAATTCGATGTGCAGAACAAACCAACTTTTTCTTCTGTTAAGAAAGTGACATTCGTGTTCATAATTCACGCTCCCCAAAAAAGAAACAGAAAAAAAAGAGCGAGCTCACAATTCAATGATCGTGTACGTCCTGCCGGAAGAACATGACTCATGGATGAGTCAGACGGAACAGTCAACATGTTAATCACTATGTACGGCGAAAAGGAATCAGTAAAATGAATTAGTAGGGCCGAATTCGTGTCCGTGTCATTCTCTCGTCGGCCACATCCTCTAATCAGTTAAGCTATCCAGCAAGCAGACAAATTTTCCCATTGCCCGCGTTTAATATCGACGAAAGGCATACCTTGTACATTATTAATACCGCTTCATTCGCGTTATTGTTACGGTCATTAGCTGATCGAATCGTTCGTGCGTAATTCGAGTAGGAAACTTGCAATTGTTGATCGATTATTCCCATAATCGAAGCGTGCAGTTCGTCGATAAAGTTGTAACGTTTATCGCTTTATCAGTTCGTTCTGTCGAAATTAATTTCAACGCTCCTCTAATATGGAGTTTGAAATTTCAATCGAACTCGGCTGGCTGTTTCGGAGAAACGGGAATAAATTTGGACAAACTTCGAAATGATAGATATCAGATTTATCGATGTTTTAGTTAATTGCTTCGACTTAATAACAACGTCCTAAAGAGAGATTCGTTCTGTGCAACGTGTTAATAATAATTCTAGCTTAATTTCTGGCAATCTCGTTCGAAAAATTTCATCGCTGAAAAAGCTCGAGATTAAAAGAACACCACGTTTCCTAGTTGAAAAATAATTATTCCAATCATTATTCTAACAGTTTTTTAACGTTTGCTCGCCAAAGTAACCTTTATTATAATTTTACCGCGAAACGTAACGATGAAAGTTACGTGCTTTTCCTAACGTTGTACGTATCAGCGAAATAACAGAACAGTGTTCCAAAATGTTATGGTTTCCAGCCGGAAGTTAGCAACTGTTCGAGACAGTAGAAACTTGGGTCTTCGGCGAAAGTTTCAAGGATGTACCGAGTGATGTATATTTGTAAATATGTATCTACGGTACACAACGCATGTATCATTGCTGCGAGTGACCGCACGGTTCATGGTAAAACAATGGCGGAAACGGACATAGCGACTGAAACGACGACAGGAAATTGCAGACCGGAGAAATTACTGCGAGTTTTCGGAGGCGTTTAAGTAACAGAACTTTCTCTACTTTTGCTACAGTTACCATAAACGTATACATATACAGTGACTCGCAAACCTTGAGCTATTTGAACATCCTTTTAACACCGAGCAACTTTCGTAACGTTGAACCAAAGGACTTGTGTATTTTTTGAGAAGTTAGCAAATGAATTAGTTTAGTAGACGATGTGTACGAAAAAGATTTTTTAAATTGCAGTCGGCCGAAATCGCGAAGCAAATAGCGAAGATCCTTTTTACAATTTCTTTATCCGAGCTGTAATGAAAATTTTAAAGATACCTTTCGTACATTTATGTCAGTTATATAAAATTCCATCGAACTCGCTTAACGTTGCCATGGGCTATAAACGTGGTTAAAAATGGTGAAAATCGCAGCTTTTCTGGCCCTGCAACTGTAATAAATCTAACGATTCTTACATCTTTCAATGCCCGTCCCTTGTTTCTGCATCCACCGATTTCCATGAAATTTTCAGCATACGTACGTATAACTGACATAAAACTACAAAAAGTATCTTTAAAATTTTTATTGCAGGCTCAGATAAAAAAAAAGTCGTAAAAACGCACTATTGTACTATCTCCTTCGCGAAATTTTTTCAAAATTCTTTTTTACGCGTCTAGTATACCTATCTATCTAATTTGTAAAAAAAAACAACCAAATCGTTCGGTCCAATATCAAAAACGTTATTCTCCCTTAAAGGCTGTTTGAATACGTTCGTGAATTACTGTACGTATTCGCGAAACAAACAATGAATTTCATAAATATTCATAACTGTCATGTGACGTTGGTGTTCGTTGGTTAAGTAGTTAAGTGATATGGAAATAGTTACAAAGAGGGGTTAATTAGTTACTGATATGTAGTTGCTAATAGCTTGGCGAAGGTTACAACAAGGAAGCAGTAAAATGAAGTAGAAACTGGACACAGTGAGGAAGTTTTTAAAAGACGCAACTTTTAACTAGATTAGTCCGATCAACTTAGCGCAATTGTATTATTGTAATTAACGAAGAATCTGATTGTTTCCCAATATTCCCGTAGTTGAAACTCAATTTCCTATACTTCTAATTAGTTTTGAATATCATATTTCTAATCATCGTATTTCTAATGCTTCTGCAGCGTGCTACTTACCAATGTCTTGATCTAAAAAAAATTCACCGTGTAAAGAGAACTATAAATCTATGATCTATAAATCTATGAACAAAGTGAACAAAATATAAATATAATTCTATAGACAAAAATGAACATGCGCCGTGGAGAAAGTGCGTTAATGGAGTGTTGTATAAAAGCTGCGCGACATTCGATTGCAACATAGACTACGTACTAATAACTTTAACGGTAGATACAAATTACGACAGAGAAATTGATAAAAGGCTTCCAAAATAACGAAACAAAAATCAACGGTGACTCGATGAAACATAAACAAGAAATTTGTTAACGAATACGAAAAAGCAGAAAACCTAAGACGGGTGTATATCGAATATTTTACACAAATACTTATTATTGCGTAATATCGATGACCTATGTGAAATCCACGATACCGTGCACGTACGTATCATGTGTCACGTTAGAAGCGTTAGAAGTACAGGTTTTACCAGGTATTACCTTCACCCAGCCCCCATCCGCTCCTAATCCTTTTATTCTTGTCCCCATTTTCTCTCTAATCCCAATTACAGCGAGCTACATGTATTCTATCATTTTATCGTATGATACGAAAAAGTCAAGAACTAAACGTTACCGAATACGATCAATAAAAAGAGAAAGAAAGATGTATTCTTATAAATCATTTACGACGTTCAGAAAATCCAAATCACATAGATACACGCAGAAGAATAAAGGATGAATTATTCCGTAGATTAATTATACACGCGATCGGCCGTGACTTATCCAAGCAAAGCGATCCATTAACATAACGAAATATTGAAAGTTTAATAGGAGAATATTAAGAGTCTTTCGGCGCTATATCTTTCGATAATTAATGAAGATAATTCATTCTTCGTACGTCAGGAAACGTGAGAGAATTCGATTGTAATAATATTTCTAGTGAAAAACACTTGGAATTAATTCGATACAATCGATCGTACGTATGTAAATAGAATATTAAAAAGAATTCGATATCAAATTGTTTAATAGATGTTTCGTTAATTACAATTCACGAACAAACGCAGGCGTTATCAAGTAACTTCGTTTAATTAGTTTAAATGTTTGTCCCTAGACACAAAGCGTTTGCCATTTAGGTAAACGTTCGAATATTGGCTAACAATTTTCACGGTTAGGTATACCACCAAGCCGTAACTTCTTGCTACCTGTGACACAGAGATTCAATTTCCACGCGGATAATATAATATCGGATGAGAATCAAGCTATCCCAATAGAAAGCTTCCGACTTTCGACGGCGAACATAATTTACACGAGAAGACGCGACACAATTAGGTTTCGTTTTCACGATCAAAGCACGTTTTCTAATTTACTAGATATTTCTAATAAGACCGGAAGCTCTGGTAAATTAGGAAGAAACAGAAATTATTCCAAAATGAAATCAATCTGAAACCGAAAATAATATTAAAGAAATTTAGCGTAAATTTCCCTTTTTACCGCGTTTCAAAGTATTCTTTCATATTTCGTAATTCTTTGCTTCTATAAATTTGCAAATTCTGTAGTTCGAGCCAAAATGAAATTGAAATAACGCGAAAGAAATTATCTCGAATTTCCCTTTTCATTCAAATCTAACACACGTTGATTCTCTCAAATATTACCTTAATTTTTTTCACAATTCCATGGTTCCATAAATTTATATATTTGGCCTAGGTAATTCAACATCTAGGTAATTACGTATAATAAAGTAATCGGACCACGTACTGGATGAGAATCGAAATATCGCAAGAACCGCGCAAGTAGTCCGTACACTTTCTCTTTGTGCGCGGTCAGGTACACTTTTACGAAAGCGTAGAAAAACTTCCGTGGAATTGTGGCAATGAAAACGTTACCACGAGTCATTTTACCGCTCGTGTATATACAACAGAATCGGCATCGCTGCCGTTTACTAATGGCTGCTCGTGCTATTGAGTAATACCGCGTACGTGAAAGTTCGCACGTTTCGATCGATTTACGAGTCACGCGTTTTCAATGTCCTTATTCGGCTTCTTTTTTTTTGTTTGTTTTTTTTTTTTTTTTTTTTTGCTTTACTCGTATAAATACATCGAAGACAGTACTTCACGCGTCAACTTTTGACCACGAACATGCAATTTTCCCCGCAGGCCACCGGTAATCGCTCTAATCGCTGATCACAGACATTTTTCCACTACGATCGCTGACGCAAAATAAACACGAAGCCATCATTTCCATCTAATATTCGAGTAAGAAATTATTATAGAAATCTAATATTCGTCTATAATTATCACGTAAAACTAGTTGGAATCTCCGTCATAATTCACTTAGAAAAAAGGAGAAGAAAAGAAAGAAGGAAATCAGTGCTGCCGATAAGTAACCCTGGAACACACACCGAATCAAGCTAACCAACCGCCACCGCTGAAATAAACGTCACAGAGAAAGTTCTATATTAGCTATCGGTAACTCTCGCGATAATAGGCCATGCGTCAGGCACCTAAAATATCGCGGCCCGTTCATTTTCTCCGGCTGCATAATTTTTAATCCAACTACGCACGAAACTCGGCGGCTATTAAATTTGAAAATTCTGGCCGGAGAACGGGGTAAAAATACGTTTCGCCGAGATAATTCGACGTATCCCGTAAATACCAGGAAAATGGAAGATCGTGAAAGAAGAAATTTAGGTTATCTCGCGGCTGTTCTGAATGCGGGTACGTAACGCCGGCGGAACACAGTGGGCGAAATTCGAGCGGTTTTGCACCGCGGACGCGAAACAGTTCCAAGCAAAAACCCTCGTAAATTGCTTGCCACGCCGTAACGTCTGATCCGCGACCTCCCTTCGCTTTAAACTTATAACCTGAAGATACGAGCGTGTTTATATGTCGCCTCCCTATCAATCTTGGCTAACCTAGTTGCAAAGAAACACATGGCCGGAGAAATACGGGAAGACAACGACGAGGTTAGCTGCAAATACGCTACCGTTCATACGTGGGCGTTAAAGTTAGTCCGGGAAGCTTCGTATTTTCTTTATCCCTTAATTTCATTGCATTCGCGCGGGACTGATGCTTCATTTTCAAGAAACGAACGATTTACTTTCACAAGGTCATTCATCGCTGGAGAATGACGTACATGATGGTAAATTGTAAGGTAAGTTTAACAAATAGACATCTTTCTGACATCATCGATTTTTTGTACTTTTCAATTTATGCAGTCGATCAATATGGTTTTCGAGTAGCTGCGAAAAATTTCCAAATATTTGGGTCGGTTTGTGACGCACGTAGATACGCGAATTTTAACAAAGTGTACGTACGTTGATTTCAATGGCTGCCTCTTTATGGGATTACAATCATTACAATAATATATTTTATTATTTATCGCGTATAGAAAACACAGCAGACGCGATAGGTGTCTACGTTTTTACTGACTTGTTATTTCAATATCACATTACGACTAAACAGCAGGGTTTTAATATAACATAGTTGAAAACGACAAGAATTCGCTAGGTCCACAAAAATGTGCGTCCTTTAAAATTACTTTACGACTAAGCAGGAGGAAGATTTTAATATAACACGGTTGAAAACGAGAGGAATCCGCTACGTGCAAAATTGTGCGTCTTTTAAACATAGTTGATAAATGGGCAATTTCGTGGAAACCAAAGTCGCGTATAATTATTAAGATAATTGTAATATCTTAATATTACGACGAGCAATATTTCAAAATATAATTTGGAGATTACGAAAATTAGCGTATTTATATTATCTTTAGTTCATTGCATCTTTGATAACTTCTTTTCTCTATCTTTTCGCCGTTCGAAAGCTTCTCCCACTAATTAACTACCACGATAAATAACAATAACAATAATCACCTACGATAAATAATAACTTATAATCCCACGCTCTCATTTACATACGTATAAAATATGTTTCGCGCAATACCGAGCGAAATCTTCTCAAAGTGTAATACAGTACAGCGAAATGGTTGGCAAGAACAAACAAGGGTTATCTCCGTTATGCTATTAATTACTTAAGGTTCCAAAGCAAACGATAATGACGGGAGGGGAAGAAGAAGAAGAAGAAGAAGAAGAGAGAGAGAGAGAGAGGTCAGAGGAAGATTCATCGTGGCGTGGTTCCACGGAAAACGGTAACCGTAACGGCTGCGAGAAGCAGAGAAAAAGGAAGAGCAAAAGAAAAGGACCGAGCGAGGGCGAGTGAGGATGGGAAAACAGAGACACGTAGAAAGGCGGATGAACTGGCCAGACAAAGACTTTGTGCTTGACGTCAGCGCTTCTCTAAGTGCAGGCTGCGTTCCTCTGTACGGCTCGAATATTTATTTCGACTCTTCGAATCTCATTCCCGGAATACGAAAAACACGTTCGTGCGATAAAATTCGGAATGCAGCTATCGTAACATTCCATGATATACTGTATGGCAGCACGAGAAATTGCTTGCACATTTATAGAAATCTTTCACGAGTGTGTATCGTGTGCGCTATATGAAAGATTTTGGAATTTCATGAGTTCCGTAACGAGGCACGATCGATGATCATATCGGTTAAAATTCGAAACGTAGCTGGAAATGTATATATTATGCAAGTTCCGAATCATTTACTACAAAACTTATACTTCACAGAGAATCGCCAAAGTACTGATCAATTATTCGTTGTATTAATAAGCCACGATAGTTGGATTATTTTTTACCGCTAATTATATGTTAAAGCACATTGTTCATTCCGTATATTTTACCATTATAGCGCCAATGAAGTTTCAAAATGTTTCACACGAGGTGTGGCGGTAATCGTAGCACAACCGGGCGAGTAGTAAATTTACGTGGAAAAATAAGAGACAAATTTGGTATAGCGCTCTTTTCATCCGAGGCTTCGTTTTCGAGAAAATCGACTTTGAAGTTTTGACAAGTACGCTTAAATATTTTTAATTTGGTCAATTCCGGTCTGAACGAGAGTGAATAATCGACAGGGGTTTAAACTGCACTCGAAAATAAGTCAGAAACGCAGAGTGAAATTTTTTCACGAGATGCTTCATTTTCGAGAAAGATAAACTTGAAAACGTATAACGCGAGTGTACGGACCAGACACCAGTTCGTAATTAAACTTGTGGTTAATTACGTTAAACTTTATTCTCCTGAAAATGAGGCCTCAAGTGGAGAAAGTTCGTTTTACATTTTCAACCTGTTTTCACCCGTATAACAATCTCCTGTTGATCGTCCACTCATATCTAATCGAGTTAAGCTATACTTGTGACAAATTTTCGAAACTCGATTTTCTAAAAAACGAAGGATCATACGAAAAAATGTTATTCCATATTTTCGACTTATCCTTTTTACCTAGGTTCGTTCTCTGCTCGGTTCAACTACGATTACCCCACCCTGTATAACACATACCGACGATACATATCTTTTTGAATTGGTTTCATAGCTGATGAAATTACAAAATGTTTTATGCGTATAACATGCGCGATATACGCAGAAAAATATTCTACGATAGCTGTTCAAATACTTTCGAGAGCCAGTGTACATTGTACAAAAGTGCAAAAAATACCTAATCTCTAATCGATATTTTTCACCGATCCGCTACGAACACGATAACACCGAGAACTACTGAACTACATTTATGAATCATGTATTTGATTCGTGTTTCTAACTGGAAAACGAATAGTCACGATAATGTACAATTGTTTCATCCGCTTTTACTACGTGCAGTTGGTAGGAAGAAAAACAGATGTATATTTTTCGCCAGCTGAATGGCATCTGTTACGATCTTCGAGGTTCATTGTGCCAGTCTGTTATTGCAGAAATATCGGCCGCGTTACGATATCGGATATTATCGCGTTCGAAAACGATCGTGAATATCACTTGCTTATCCACCTGTCCGTCGCTGTGCAACCCGTAGTGGTAACGAATCGAGCTGGTAATTGTGATACGAGAATATTCTCCCGATGCAATCAGTTGAATGTAGTCCGGCAATGTATGCTTAACGTATCATGAATTTCACAGGACCTAACTCACGAAATTTGCATTGCCACGCGGTAGCTTTCGTGCTAGCAAGTCGATATTTGCCGATCAGAGACGACGAATGTTTTTCTAAACCTCCGTATATCGCGCGCTACACGCCATTTTAACGTTAAATTAAGTTAAACGATGCCGAGTAAGAGTAGAATGGAGGAAGAAGTAATCTTTCGATAATAAAAAACCGCTTTTTACGATGTTCGTTGAGTAGATACGGTGTTTAATAAAGCATTGATTGGTAGCGAGATACGTTGGATTGACAAGGATTGTTGGAAATTTATCGGGATGAAAGTAACGTGAATATTAAAAAATAATTCCCATGTCAATTGCCTACTTTGTCGGTTTGTAGACGAATGATTTGCAGACGAAACGTGTGATCAAATAACAGAGTGATGTTAACAGAGATTAAAAATATTTAATAAAGATAAACATCGTTACCAAACGATCTGGATAATCTAGATATTCCAAGACATACGAAGCAAATATACAACATTCAATATAGCCTAAATTCACATAATTAGATTTATTATATTACGTTACAACATACGATCGTCTCGTTCCTCTCGTATATGTACACAAAAACCCAACGCGTTACTGTGACAAATCACGAAGTGTGTGAGCCGAGAGAGAGCCAATTTCGACCGATCATGTAACTATTTCGTCAACCTGCGCGCAGGTGTTACAATATTTACCCGACAGACGGTTGTGAATATTCCGCGCGAGGAACGCGTGCCGCGATCGGTTTTTATTTGCTTTTAAGGTAAACAGGACCGGTTCCTTATGAACTGTGTGGCCACCGAACCAGTGCCTCTCGAATGTGTACTACGGCCCCATTAATGAGCTTTCCGTAGTACGCGTGTAAACACGCCACGTGTTTCGTGCGCAGAGCAACAAAAAAAAAAAAAAGAAAGAAAAAAAAAAGAAGAAAGCGAACTCGCGTTAAAATAGAACCGGGGGAGAAAGGACCGCTACAACAAGTTTCGTGTATATAGGGTGTGATTTAAAACGTGGGAAATACACTTTGGAAGTGAGTTTGAGCGCTTTATAAATAACGAAATAAGTTTACGCGAACAGATGACCGATCCGACCTTGTTTTCGAACCGTAGAGTTTTGCGCTCTAGTAACTGGAGCATAACCTCGAATAGGGATCTCAAATGTTTTTTTTTTTTTTATCTGAATCGAACTTTCAATGAAATAGGAAATTATAGGTAGATGTATATACGCAGTTTAAAAATACAAGCCAGAGGGCTTTAGCATCGAGAAACATTTGTTTCTACGATATTCGAAGCTTCGTTGTTTTGCTGAATTATTAAAATACAAAAGTAAATATTACCAACAAAATCATTGGCTTTAGCACAGGCGATTTTACATGTTACGTTAGACATTGTACAGTAAGGTTGCGATAATTCCGAGAGAAAGTATACAATCATATCGATAACCCTATAATCTAGCGCCGTACCAGTGTTAACTACTAATTTTGTTATTATTTCTATTTTTTCCTTACAAATTTCCGAAGTATAATACAGGTACAAGTATGATATACAAGCACACAGTAGTTAGTCAACAATAAGTCAACAATAGCTAGACATATCTCGTCCCCTGATCAATCTTTGCTGCAACGCTTAACAACTTTTTCACTGAAATTAAGGCGACGAAATTAGGAACACTTTTGTAACAATTGAAAAACGTATCCTTATGCATATATCATATACCATTTACTTTGTATGAACTTTTACAAAACGTTGATTACGGATCTTTGTTACTAAGCTTTCAAGGTAATTACGCAAATTTCTTCAGATTAAAAAATTGACTTAGTTTCGGCTAAGTGCTACAAAAGCTTCCGGGCAACGAAATTTGCGCACCTTGCTCTACTTACGGTATAAATAATTAATACAATCTTAGAACTCGTCGATTGCTTTTCATCGTCCTACGACTTCTATCGATCGTGTATTCGATCGGAATAGAATTCACGTTATTAAACCGACGTATTTTTCAAAGCTTACAAATGTCACGAGTGGGAGGATAGAAATCATGCAGATATTAGAGAAAAAGACTCGACCGCCGCTACGATCAAAGGATTATCTGCTCGAACGATTTTAATGTCCAGTGAAATATTTAATATTTGATGAACTTTGAATGGTTTCCAGGATGTGAATTACAATACCTCTGAATCGCGCTAATAAGTACTGGGTGGTTAGAGAGAAGAAGCGTGACGTGTGAAATTCCTTCCTGTTCTTTCTTTCTAAAGAAAAAATATGTTTTCATGGTAGGAATGTCGTATAAATTAATATCAAGCTTCCGACCTGTTTCCTTAATTGATATTTTTCTCCGCGCTCGTCGAAACGTGTAAGTATAAATTGTATATTACCGTGTTACTAGTTTAATCATATTTCAAGTAACAGCAACACGTGCTTTAATTATTCGTTCCGTGCAGTCGCGCGATATGGCAAAACGTTCGAAATACATAATTAGAATTATTATTTTGGACAACTCGGCAAATTGAAACGAATGATTGACGCAAGAAATAGACTGCACGAACCATTTAACCAAGCATTTCATATACATGTTCAATTTGTATGAAATTTATTCTCTCTCCTTCTCCGAACAGCAAAACACACTCGTTATAAAACACGATGGAAATTATTAACTAGCAATAATATTTCTGTCTGTCGGTATCAGAAGACATTCTAACAATGCTTATTCTAACTGGTCTACCTATTGTTCTTGCAAATAGATGCCGAACTAGTTCCTTAAGTAGTAACCTTATTGGCCGGTTCGATGCGACTCTCGGCATGTAATGTGATTTGTTTCTTCCTTTCTCTTTTGTTTCTTGTAATCGTAAACCACTCAAGTATCAAAGCAACTATGTTCTACGTTACACAAAATGTGTCGCTTATATAAGTGACCTAGTAGTTAATATTCGTATAGCGCTAGCGTGGCATCATCGGTCGTCATAGTGTTAATTATGGAATTATCAACGTAGTTACAGTTACATGGCTTACACTGTGCAATGTAACAGATGCGATATAACAGATGTAATATAACAGATGCTACAAACGTCTAGATACTGAAAATTATACGACTCCTAGCAGCGATTCTTAATGTTTCGTTGAACAAGTATCCACTTTGGATAAATTTTCGTCGTCGAGAATACTCGAGACTCGATTCAAAGTTTAAAACCGTAATGTACCCGGGATATGTATATTTAAAGCACTCGTCAATTGCTCGTCAACAATCTTCACATTCGGAGAGAAGACATTTAATATTGATAGATAAAACAATAACTTACGTGTATGACGAAGATCATGTTTTATAATTAGACTGCTGATGTTTATGCAGTTTTATGTTTTTATGAACATAATTGAAGAAGTGGAATTCGAACAGAAATTTGTTTCGTCTACTATAAATACCATAGTAAGTGTTCTATATTAAATACCCCATGTATTTTTGCATATTACACGCACCCTGTATATCTTTGAAATCTCAAATCTTCCAATAATGCACAAACACCAGCAGTCTGCTTATAACACGCAAAGAATACTCAGCAGTAGATAATTATTAGAATCGCTGCTAAATAGTACAAGACAGACGCTCGATAGCGGGTAAATAAATATAGTCACCGTACAACGAAGCGAGTACCGAGTGTTGACTCGTTATTATCATTCGTAGTAACGAAAAATTTCATCGAAACTTTCTTTTTCCTTTTGTCCTACTTTTCAAGCCATAAAAAACATTGAACCATATATGTGGTATAATATTAACTATCGACCGTTAAAATATTTTTACGATAATAGGGTTGGTATTATCAAAACAGCGAAGATGTACTGTTATCCTATGCGATTCTGAAAAATCGTGGATTGAAGCGGGGTAAAGTGTTTCGCGTAACATTTGAATTATTCTGAAAAGAGACGGCAGTTTATATTCAGAAGTTTCGAACAGTTTTAACTAGGTCGTGAAAGACTAAAGGATCTCGTTCGAATCTACTTTTAGATGTTTTACAGTTGAAGCACCGTCCAATATTTATTCGACTTTTCTTTCGAAACTTGGTTGAAATACATAAAAGGCGACTGTAAGGAAACCATTTGCCCCTGTTGGAAAAGACGTTTAAGCAACGAGGTCATTCGAAGATCGTATTATTTAATACAATCAGCTTTCCTACAGGGCTATTGAAATTGTTATTTTGAAGAGGAAAACAGTAAACTTCGAATTAATCTGCGATATTCTTCACCGTGAAAGCTGCGCTTTATTTCACGAATATGATTATTAACGCTAACAGAGAATTTCCGATTATTTACATTTGTCATTCGGATTGCCAGACAAAAACGCAACATTTTATTTCCTTTTGTCACGGATAAAAAGATCGCTCTTCGTATCTGAATATTCCTCTTTGCAGAATTAATAATCATTCCTTGGCGAAAATAACAATGAACATGGAGAAACGAAAAGATCCAAATGACAAAGCATCACGCTGATTCATCCTAGCGCAAACGATATTACTCGACAGATTTTTCCTTTTTTTTCTCTCTTTTTTTTTTTTGCTATTCTTCTACTACTACACTGTTGCAGAACGACGTTACAAAACTACGAAACAGCCATATCGAACACAGCTTCCATACAGCAACAATTCACTGAATAAATTCGGAATAGCGGAAAAGCAGGATATCTGGCGGATTTTCTGTTTTGTACGTATTTTTATCTTTCTCTTTCCATGGTAGCTTTTACAACTGTGACCGGTGCTTAATATTATGACGTTTTCTGGCCTTTTTATGCCCGCTTCCAACTCTTTCATTATTTTGAAAAATGCGTACACTCGAATTTCAAATAATTCTCAGACTTTCTAAAATAGCAGCGTGCACGTGTAATAGGTAAAAACGACAGGCACAACTATTATTATTATTATTATTATTATTATTATTATTTCTCAGAAAAATATGTCAGAAAGCCTGCTCCCTCCAAAAAGCAAAGGATCCTGCAAATTTTTGAGCGAGAATGTGAATGATCCGAAAATATCTTGGTCGTTACAGTTCGAAGAGAAATTCCAATTGTAACTTTTAGTTTCATAAAACTCAAAGTTTGCTAATTCCAGCATACGACAATAGAAATATAATAATATTCGGCGGTGATTTAAACGAAATTTGAAACATAAGAAGGATGAAATAGTATTATGTTTCGTTTATTTTTATTGTCAGGGATATTCATTCGATGCTTTAGGAAACATTCACCGATGAAAATCGTACGGTCATTACGTGAAATGCATTTGAACGTTTTTCAAAAAAGGCAATACGTTGCCTATAATCGCGGATACCATAGACACGTTATACGTAAACGCGTGGATCGAGTTTCAATTACGCCGAGATAAATATACATATATATATATATATTTTTTTTTTCAACTGGATTCTATTTCCTTGTACGGATGCAGAACTGCTCTCCCGAAACATCGATCGGAGTTTAACGCATTGTATTAAACTTTTAAATTCAATTGCATTACAGGGAACGTGCCAGTAAGGAGAAAACACGAAGCCACTTCTTTCTCCATTCCTGTGTTGTTTGACATTCTTTTACGCAAACGGTGTTCTAAAATCCTTATAAAATTGAAACGCTGACTACCTGTATCAGTGGCATCTTTTTCTCTCGTATTTATCCGCTTCTTTTCTAAATTAGATCGCATCCTTGTATCGTTTCTATAAAAATATCGAGATTACTCGAAGATAATAACATAATCGTGTACCTCTGTATCCATTTTCATATGTCTTACATAAAGGTAGCATGCAAAATATAAAGTTTCATCGAAAAGAAATAAGAAGAACATTGATGAAATTGGATCTTACGAAACTATACCTAATATAATTATAATGTACGAGTTGCTTGGAAAGATCAGATTCATAAGTTGCAAACTAAACACGCGCGACGATATTACAAACACGTTTCTTTTAAGTTCATCTGGAGACTTACGATTAAGACTCGTGTGATTTTTCACATATCAGGAACAGCGTGCGTCTGTCGTAACCGCAATAAAAAAGAAAAGTCGCTCGATAATCTCGTTTCGAAGATATTTACTTGGAAATAATTCACGCAGCTCGCCGACCATAAATAATTTTTCCCCGGATAACAGAACCGACTACGAGTTATTCGTATCTACCGATATTACTGCCCAAAGCGATCCGAGCATTTATCAAGCAACCATCTAGAACGACGCGGCCTTTCATCTCCAACGTCATCGAATCGTTTCATCCAGGAAAGCTTCGCCCTCGACTCGCTCAGAAGGACGAAGTGAATCGTCAGCTCGTCGTAGAGAAAACGAGCCCGCAAGCACGGCCGACACGCATTTTCAGTTCAGAGAAGAAAAGCACACCCGACACAGAAAATCGATTTAGACGTTTCACAAAAGCTGATTCGCCTTGATCCGTTTGCCGGACGGTCTCTTTCCATACGTCGGACAACTCGATCTTTTTCTACCCATATTTCCTTCCCCATCTCGCCTTTCTATGCGAGTTACGTGTATTCCCACGAGGAGAAAGCGTTAAAACGTTCTAGTCGGCGGAAGAGGTATAAGCGAGATCGTAAATTATCGCGTGTATTGCAAGAAACGAGAAATTGGTTACATAAAAAAAAAGGACGGTTTGAATGGGTATTTTTGATAGATACGATACAATCAGAATAATAGGCACGCGTGTTTACGGATAGAACGAAATTTATAAACGAGGATTTATATGCATAAGGAAACAGTTGGAAATCGATAAATTTACAAACGACCGTGTAATCGTGTAACTGTAGCATTTATCAGTCGCCTTATCCGTGCACAGTAGAATATGTTAACACTAAACCTGACACAGCGGTCAAATTGACCGCTTTCGAATTTCTACGTAGATTTTACATACAAATATGCATACAATATATTCTTCGGTAGCTATTTCTAGTTTGCTTGCTTTTTTTTCTAAGAAAAATTTGTAGTCTGTCCTGCCTATTAACAAGTTGCGGATTTCTGTGCAAATTCAGGTTTTTGTGGAAATAGGCAAGGAAAGCCTAAAACTTAGGCAGACGTTTGCTTCGTCTGCCAAACAGTATGACAGATAATTTGGATTTTTTTTTTATATGTCTTTTTACGTAATATGTACAGTCTACGGGGTTTTACACCTTTACGTTTTCCATGAGTGTATAAAAATTCACAGTCTAATTATTAAGATCGACGAACCAGGAGTATGGGACTGGAAGTAAAGTTTTGGAAAGAAAGATCAAATTTACCATGTATGATTTTTTAATCTCTTGTGATATATATCGCTTAACCATAATCCTAATCATATTGTTAAACTGTTTGACTATCGAGGACAGAGAAATATTTAGAAACATAAATTTCTGAATTTGCAAGTGGTCGCGTATTTTAAGTCCGGGAGAAGATGATTGTGCTTTTTCTAAGAATATTTTGTAGTCTGTCCTCTCTTATCGCGCTCAATAAGTATACTAAAAGTGTCGATGGGTTTAGTGTTAATAATCTCAACCAGCCAGGATTTTACTTTTTTAAAATTCCAACTACTAAAGGCGTCGAAATGTTCAATTTTCTAAATTTGATAAGAATGCATTTTTGGGGGGGATTTAAGCAACTTTCAGTCATATTCTGTTTTAAATTCTGCAAAAAGAAAGAGCTCAGAGGTAGAGGTACTTCTCTCATAGAGTTGAAATCTCGAGGCCCTTATCTTCCACAAAATGTTTCCAATTATTTATTTCGCTGCTCGAAACGCGTAAACTTTAAATTCTGTCTAATTTTACGACCATCCTATATCCTTTGCACCAACTATACCACAGGGAACCGCATTCGCCACGGTTTATCGTATGAGTTTGCAGATGCATACATCATTTTCATTGTACCACTATATCCTCCACGCCACGGCCCTATCTTCTTCTTTCTGCCTTTTTTTTTTTTTTTCTCATTTTCCTCTCTCCTAAGAGAAGAAACGCATTCGTTTTGTTCTTTGATCGACCTTGACCGTGCTTTGCTCGATAGCCACACGACAATGGCGCGTCTGAACGCGTTCTTCGAGGCTCTTCGAGCTCGATGCCAAACGAGAGGTTCGAGTCAACTTGATAAATCACGTACCTCGATTCGAACCAGCGTATTCAGCGAAAAACGAAAGAATTGCTAGCCAGCGCGGTTCCAGACTACGTAAATCATTTTAAGTGATTTTAATGACGTAGAAGAGAAAATTGGTCGGATTAGGTTCGTTTGCCGGCTCGTGGTTACAAGTTGAACGCTTCATTCGTTCTAGGTGCTTTGACCAATTATGTATAGACTCGTCCGACCCTAAATATGGTTGCCACCTACGGCAAATGGAAGCCGAGGATGCGTGGTCTTCTTTTTCAAAGCGATACGAGGCTGCTTCGAAAAATAAGTTCGAAAATTCGAAGAGGAATGCGCGGTCGTTAGTAAAGAAATAAATTACAGATCGGTAATAGACTATGGATACTTTTAAGAAGTTTGTATTTTTGCGAGTATAATTAAAAAAAAAAAAAAAAAAAAATAAGTTTCATCCACTCTATAAATGTTATAAGAAGCAATATATTTTAGACGTTTTATATGTTTTTGCATATCGTGTGGATTTTCTGTATATCTTTGCATCCTCGACATTCCCCTAAAATGCATGAAAATTCGCAGTCTATCGATCAGCGTACTTTTCGAAGATGAATTTCCACTTGTCCGTTGAGTCGGAATACTTTCGCGTTTCTTTTTTTCGATAAATATGAAGATTTAATACAAATTTGTTCTTTTAGTCGAATAATACACAGCTGCTTCGAAATCGATTATTCGTTCATTTCTAAAAGCTGCTTCAACCTCGCGAAACACACTTCAGAAACTAATTGGCTCTCGACGTTTCGTTGCAAATTCACGTTTTCTACCGTGTTCTAGATTAAAAGCTTCTGAAGATGAACGAAGGTAACAGAGGGATAGTTTACGTTTAAAATTTGTAAACCTTTTTGGGGCGATGGATCCGAAATGACGAAAGGAGCGTAACAAAAACGATATGTGGACGATAAACTGGAGTGGAAGAACGGAGGAACAGCACGCGTGTAAACGTAACTTCCGAATATCAATCTACAAAATAAATATTTCAAAGGCGACGAAAAAACAAAGCTGACCCTGTACAATGAATCAGTCTATCGGATGCCTGTATTATCGTACGCTATTCAAACACATAAATATTACGTGGTAGCTGTTGTAAACAGCGCGAGAATAACATTTTCCGCCGAGAGTCGAGTCTTAAATAAAACTATGACATACGTACATACCTTCGCATATTTCACAAGGTCCGATACAAACTTAATAAATTCCACGCGTGCAACAAATAACTTTAACGAATGGAGGATCGGGAATCACGGTCGGTCGTCAATCCGTCGCTACTTTTCACGCAGCGTTTTTGTACGTTTATTATTGGAAGAAATTTATTATCTTACGAAGCACACCGTAAGACATATCAGAAATATATTAAAAAAATCGCAAAATATATTAAAGAATCAGCTTATCGTTCGATTAATTATAAATCTTGAGGGACGATACTTTTAAGAGTTGGAACAGTCACATAGAAGTCCGTGACTCGCAACTTACGTATAATATAATATATACATTACTAATTCGTAATGTTAATATTAATGATATTACGTGATATTACGTATAATATGATATAATATTAGTAATTCGTAAATAATCGCGCGAGAGAACTCTAATCTCGCTATAGCGCTGTAACTAACGAATATCGAATGGAAATCGAAGATTTTAACGTTGTCCCATGAAAGCTTTGCCCACGGGGTAAAATAATTAAGTGACGGAGTATCTTTGGCGGGATAGCGAGTGAAAGGAGTCGCTTGTCCTGGTGGTATCCAGGCCTGGAACGGTGGCTCGCCATGAATTCCAATTTGCACGATTAATTGTAACGAAACTAAGCTTCTACGACCGGCAATTCTGCGCGGAAAACATTTCTTAATTGAAAACTCGCCGTCAGCCTAGCGGAACGGCCTGCCATTTCATTTTTTCTCCGATTATCGCCAACCGAGACCAGAATAAATTACCGGAATTCCTGTCCATTTTAAGTATCGGCTACGGAAAGTACGGACGATCGATTTCTATTATACGCACTTCGCTTTAACGGTGCCATTCAGCACGCAGTAACAGTCTAATAATCGAAAAATAACGACAGACGCACTGGCAAATCGTAATTGCGCACGAAATAGCTCGAACAGCCGAATAAATACTCTCACGACCGATAGTATCTTCGAAATATCTTCCGCATCGGATACACAGACAAATGTACCGAGAAACTCGTCCGATTTCAAATAGCCTCCGATACGAAACGGTCAACGCGAGAGTCTTTCGCCGACGCACACATAGGAAATATAATTTACGCCGTTAGATGCGAGCGGATAATGCGTTTCTTCCCACCTCTGGTCGCGAAACCGCGCGAAACCACGTCCAGCACGACCAAGTGTACACCGCATCGGCGATTAATCACGAACGAGGGGATGGTTATGGTGGGGCACGAAAATAGCCGGGAATGGCGTGCATAATTCGGTGGAAAAGGGGGCCGCGCAAATATTTGCATCTATTTTACACACCATCGGTGCTACTGAATTTTGGATGCGCGCTATTTTTAGCGGAATAGGCCGTGTGTGTCGATCTATTCTTTAGTAGGCCGCGGCCGAGGGTGGCGTTTCGTTCCCGCACGCCTTCATTTAGTAATATCGACAGTCTTGACTCGAAACGCGAAACAAAAGCGAAAGAACACCAATGGATATTAGACGGAAGGACACCGATTTACGCAAGCAGCGATATTTGCGTTGGAAAGTTGGGCAAAATTAGTTTTCTAGCTAAGTCACGTTTAATTGAGGTAATTTGTTACTCCGACAGGCATAGATAGCAACCTTTTAAGAGGAAAGCGTTTATTTCAAGTTTATTTCATTATCTACCTTCTCGTAAACGTTGAAGTATTGCATAAAAGTATTTAATAAAAAAAAAAAAAAAAAAAAAGGACGCATTCGACTAATAATCACTATCATTTCTATAATTTTCCGAAGGAAATGTTCGTTTCTTATCTTGGAAATTTATAGCTCGTACGAACGATTATATTTATCATCGTGCTTAGACGCTTCGTGTCCTTTTATAGAATAATTCTGCATCTCTTGATTTAACGAAAGATTTTCGAGATACCGAAATTTGAGAAGATCGTATCGGAAAGAAAAATCTTTTCCGAAATATTGCATTCTCAAGAAATGTTACCATTAACGCTACTTTCCTAAAATACTCGAGAATCGCTTCAAGCATACCATTTCACGAAACAGTTAATTGATATTTGATATTTTCCTCCGGTCTATATAATCCGAAATCGACGTTATATTCCAATAAATATTACTTAGCCACGTTTATTTAATATTACTGTTCCACATTTTCTATAAATAAGGTATCTCAAAAAAAAAAAAAAAAAGGAAACATCTCAAAAGGCAGAAACACAAAGAAAAGCTGAGTAGAGCAACGCTATTAAATAAATCACCTATCAGCTTCCGAAATATGTATGTACGATATTACTTCAGCCGTGTAACCCACGAAAAAGTAAAGTCTGGCCACTACATACGGGTATTACCTCTCGCTGTTCGATTTTCCCTAGGAACGAAAAATTAAAAAATCTCTAGAATCGACTTCAAACTATGTTTTCGATATAGACAGCGTACGCGACGTATAAAGTGCTCTAGCCGTCCCTGTGATGCGATTGGTGCCAATTAAACAGTCTCGTTGGACCGACTACGAGTGCACTTCGTACGAGTAACGCGACAACTTTGTAAAAAAACGCGACGAATGGCCGCGCCGACGATGGCAGGCGATGGTAGGTGTATAATTCACAAAGCGTGGAGAACGCTCGCGACTTTCACGACACGATTAATTTACATTGCTGTGGAAGAGGACGGAGGGGTGGGGGGATGGCGGGATGGAACGGCTCGGCAGCGTGAGCTCTTGACGCGAGAAGAAAGAAAACCGGCGAAACTCGTTGCAACAACGAGGATTGCAATCAAAGACAATCCTTTGTTGACTAATTAGCAGCCGGTGGAAGTTTATGATAATGGTCGATGGAACGACCATACGAGGGAAATAAAGTCAATAAATACATTGAAACATCGATTACGCGAAGTACGTACTATCGATCTACGATCGATCAACGGTGTTTCAACTGTTTTAACATCGGAATCCCTACTACGGTGATCAAAATGGCAGATTCATCATTTTTTCCAGTAGTCTCGTACATTTACGTGTATATAATAAATGTTTCAAGATAAATTAATATCAAAGATTTACGTATGCGATATTTCGTAAAATATATGAAGAAAGATCTTTCGTTCTTTTCAGTATGTGGTATCTCTTCCTAGCACCTTTCACTTCGATTTCTTTAATACGAATAATTACCGCGCGGGATTTACTTTCGACATTTGATCGAACGTGCCTGAATCTTAGTTCTAAGTTTCCAACGAAATACATAGCTCCTAGTAAAACAAGTTAGAGGAAACAGATAGGGTATAGTAAAAAAACAAAAGAGATACGTGTATCGCTAGTGCGAGGGTGTACAGTGTATATTGTATATCCGTTATTTAATCGAGGAAAAAGGCGGCCGATAGGCGCGATGTGGCATCTCATTGATCCAGCTATAATTTTACGCATTGATGGTCGAATGGCCGTGACTTAGTGAATAAAAGTACGACTAAGCAAAACGTAGCTGTACGATGGTTATCGAACGGTAACTGGAGATTGCGTTGGATGCGAAGGATAAAGGAGAAAGAGGAGGCGGAAGGGTGCGGTAGACATATTAGAGCAAGTGACAAGAGACTCACCTTGTCTGAGGGTATGTTGCGCGAACTCATCGTAGATGGTGGCGAAGGGTGGTCGCAGGAAATCCAGAGGCCGTCCGTAATTTGACCCAAAGGTGACTTTCCGAATGGCACAGGTATTCAACAAACTGATGACAGCGATGACAGCGATGAAAAGCCAGTGTGCGACGCACTTACTCGATGAAAACACACTCACGCACAGCTCACTATTCCGGGACCATTTCGGCCCGAGCCTTCCGTTGCCCGATCACACACTCCGACACCTGTCGTTACTTGTACATGTCGGGCGAAAAGTATTTAGGTAACATCTTGCGGATAATACACGGATAATACGCTCTGTAGTTTGCACCGCACGCACCCACCGTCCCAGTCTCAGAGCCAAACACATAAAATGGCGATCCTGAGACGATGCAGCCTTCTGGGGAAGCTTCGGTCACAGAGTACGCGATTGCACTAGTTACACTCGTTGGACGTCGTGACAGGTGGCAGTGGGAGAAGCGCCAGTAGCGTCATCCCCGGTGTATACCTGTACTACATCTATAAAATTAAATTTAGGAGAATTATGCGAACGGGACTTGTGAAAAACATGTGAAAAATCATACGTTGAAAACTATTTTTACGTATTATTTTCATCGTACTGATATTATTGCAATATTGCAGAACTGAAGTTTGAAGTAATTGTGATTTCATCTGTGAGAATAAATCAGTCGATAATGAATCGCTTTAATTTTATTGTGGATAGTACTTTACACTAGTTTGCATTAATGTTACGATATAACCTCTTCGGTTGTATTGCGAGCGTTAAAATTTTGACAGTTTCCGAATGATAGATTGTATTCTACTGTTGCAGCGTTAGTTCGCATGTATATCATTGTAAATTATGTATAAAATTAGAAACTCAGTGTGTATCTGACGCACAATGAAATTACTGTGATAAGCAGTTTATGAAAGTATTTTAAAAAATGTCTGCAATTATAGATGATAAAGTGGTTGCAGGAGCAAAATCCACAAACATTGTTAAAGAAGACCCCATTGTAGCATTGACGGTATATACACCGTTTTAATAACAGATCTTAAACAATTAATTGAGTTGGTTATATCTTTTCTTTTATTGATGTGTAGAAGATAACCTTTTTCCTCTGTTTCCTTGTAATTTACTAAACGAGCTTTAATATGTATAGAAAGATATAATTCCATCGTTAAATTTACGTTTACCTTTATTTTATGTTTCTGTGACACTTATTTGTGTATTTATTTTAGGAAAAAGTAAATGCATTATATTTTTTTCGAGATCACTATTTTGAAAATCATTCTATCGAAGAAGCCATTAAAAAGAATGGTGATGTAGAAAAAGAAATGAAAGATACTTTAAGTAAACTCGATGAATGTAAAGGATATGAAATTGATGGATCACGAGCAAAATATTATTACCTAAAAGGAAAAGCTTTAAATGTTACAGAACGTTTTATACCTCAAGCGGAAGAGTTACTAACAAAAGCAGTAAAATTAGAACCTAACTTAGTAGAAGCATGGAATGAATTAGGAGAATGTTATTGGAAAAATGATGATATTCAACAAGCAAAAAATTGTTTTGTCGGAGCTCTACGCCATGTAAAATTTCTTTTCTTATCATTATCCATATATATTTGTGTAATGTATAATTGAAATGCAATAACAAATATTATAGGGTAGAAATAAAGTATCCTTAAGGAATTTATCAATGGTACTCAGACAAGAACCAGTCCCTAATAATGAACAACGAATAGAAAATATACAGAAGGGAGTGGAATATGCAAAGGAAGCAGTCAGTCTCGATACATCAGATGGTATTTCTTGGGCAATCTTAGGAAATGCTTATCTGTCTTCCTTTTTTACAATAGCACAAAATCCTGCAACTTTACGACTTTGCATGTCAGCTTATACACAAGCAGTAAGTTAGATTATTACAATTCTAAACTTTCATCGTTGACTAGCAATAAACATGTTGGAATTGTTTTTAGGAAAAAGATATTGTAGCAGGAAGTAATCCTGATTTATTTCACAATAAGGCAGTGGTAAGCATTTTATTATCTCCGATACAATATCGACGAACTTTAATTTCTGGTATTCATGTAAATAAATTACAACAATAGGCCTTAAAGTATCAAGAAGAATATAGTTTAGCATTAAAATCTTTTGAGAGGGCAATACTACTAGATCCAGTATGGGAAACACCTCATAACAAAAGGGATGAATTGTTACAATATTTAAAAGATGTACAAAATTCAGTAAATAATAATGGAAGAGTAAAACCGAAAAGATTGTACCAAATGATAAGGGTATCTAAATTTTTTAAATGATATATTTGTTTTTATAATGAGAATGTGATTGCAAGATGTGTTTCAATTTATAAGATTCTATAAACTTAATACATGATGCTGGTACCTATACATATTTATAGGTTTCTGATTAAATGTAGGCATTGGATGTTAAACATTTGGGACCATACAAAGGTGGCTCTTTCACATCTGGCCAAAAGACTGTAAAATTAGATTTAGTATTACTCAAAGACCTAGTCCTCGGGCTAAATCCAGAGAAAGTTATATTTGGGAAAGTAGTATGTTGGATACAAGACACCGATTGTGTACCTTTGTAAGTCTGTTTCTCACTTTCCTTACTTTAATTACAACAAACAAGGAATGTAATTTATGATCATGATTAACAAATACGTATCCAATATTTTAGCGCGTTTTGTCTCGTGGATGAAGAAAAAATGTGTATTGCTGTAACAGTATACAATCTTGCTAAAGGTCGTGGAGTAACCGTAGGAGATTCTGTTGCTATACCTGAACCATGTGTGATTCATCATAAGTTTTCTTATCTCAATAACGTTAGTATTATTGTACTGATATATATGCTAGTTTTAAAATTAACGGTTATACAACTATATACTTTTTCAGGATTTTGACTTCAAATCTATACGCGTTGAAACTCCAGTTATATTGGTTGTTAATGGAAGAAAATTAGGTAGAGAGCAACAAGCATCTGCAAAATTGCACACCTTTAAAAAGACCGATTGAACATAATGCACAAATGTTTGTTCACGAATTTATAGCGAAACGTAGATAGTGATGAGATTTCCTTTTATCTCGACTTTAAATCTCAATATCACTGTTAACAGACAATGTGATATTCAAATTTTCAATCTAAGTATTAATATAGTATATGAATAGAATCGAATAATCTTACCACAGTCAATATTTCTGGAGATAGGTCAATCCACTTACAATTGTTGTGCATTTCCTTAGAAGAATGTCATGCAAGTTAGAAATGATGAAATTTAAAAAAGAAACTTGGCCTTTTACACAGAACTTCGCTCATAAGTATCGTTATAATTTGTTTGCGATATGTTAATTCGCAGAGAACCTTGAAGAATCCGAATTCATCGATTTATATGAAATTTTGTATATACATAATAAAACGCAGTTCATTTAAATGATTGTATCTTGTAGAATTTTAATCGCACTCCTGGATGCGATCTAATAAGCAATAGAAACTTTTACATATAATGTATCTACAAAATGTTATAAAAACAAGTGAGTACGCATTCTTCAAGTTTCTTTTGTCAGCTGAAAAGTCAGTTCCAGAATATAGAATATACAATCGAATTTTGTATAAAAATACTAGATTTCACCATACACCTAGGTGTAGTTTTAATCTTTAATCAAACAATTTTCCTTGAAAAAATATTTGAACGTTCTGGAATTTTTTAATGAACTTGTTTCGCACTTTTATTACGTTTATTGTTGTAGTTTTTTAAGAGGAAAGACAAAAGATAAGCAAGCATAAAGATAAGACATAATAATATTTAATGCTTAACAAGATCAAATAAACTGACTTTTTCTATAAGTTCTATTCATCAGTCGTTCCATCGTGCCAATAAAATAACTTTTGCTCGTTTGTACGAAACATACAAACTAACCATTCTTTTATGTTCGAATACCCACATCGATTCATTTCGACTAAAACAAAAAAAAAAGGTAACGTCCATAAGTTCGTAAGGATAGAACGTATTATAAAATACACAATGTGTAGATTTATTTTTAAAAACATCGGTTTATCGAAGTTCGAGCACGCTCGAGAAGAAAATCAACGCGAGAAAGAAGAAAAAAGGTCACGAGTTCTGTTTCTGCGTTTGTCGCTACGCCCTTGAAGAGCTTAAACGGGAATGCAACATAAATTTATTAAACCGGTATCAAAAGCGAAACGACAAACGTGACAACAGAATGTCGCGCATTTTTCAGTCACTTATACGAAAATTGCTTGTGATGTACATATATATATTTAAAACGTTTGTATAAAAATGTTTTCTATCATCGATTATAATATAATAAATACTTATTTAATAATAATATAGTAGTTGGGCGTTTCTCTATGAAAACCTAGCGTCCATTTGACGGAGAAACAATAGTGAACTTGCAGCGGACCGTGACTAACGACTCTTCGAACACTAAGAATCGTTTCACAACGACGAATGATCGTTTCACGTCGAAGTCATCGGCCGTCGTCTTCTAAATTAAATACGTACGCGTATACGCGTGGTCTTCCACGTACAAATCATACCGGTACGTAATTTTACGTAAGTGAAACGGAGGTGTATCAATGTCTCGTTCTACTTCACATGTTCACCTCCCATAGCTTAAAGTAATTGTCGATCACCTCGAGGAACCACTCGCGTCGTTGAGGATCTTTGAAGATCGGCGCGAGCGTCTTCAGTTGAAGCTGTAGTAACGCTTCGTTCTCCAACAAACCGTCCAGTTGCTTTAGCAACATCGCATCACCGTGTAATTTCAGCAAGCTGGCATACGAGAAAATGTAGTATTGGTTTCGAAGCCGTTCTACAGCCCAAGCCTCGACGGTGCGGTTTCCGCTCGCTGCTTGTATCGAGCCCATGTGCTCCGCGTACCACGGCGAAAAATAGTTGCTCAACTCGATATTCGATAAATCTGCTACACCACGAGTCTTTAGCCGCTCTTTGATACGTAGATATGCTTGTTGCGTATACACGAACACCTAAATGGAATAAAAACACTTTAAACATTTTAAGGTAGGTACATATAATTTAGCACAAGGTATCAAGGTATCAAGGAATCAAGGAAAGATGAAAAGGATAAATTTACATAGAGAAAGTACTTATATATAATTGCAGACTTTTCAATTTTTCAATCGATATTTTTTACAGTGCAACTTAAAAACTTTTATTAAAATATTATAGAGAAGAAGGTTGAGTCGTTGACGAACAAATTTTAGGGCGATCTTCTAATTTATTTTCCCCTTAAGTATCACCACCCTCCTGCTTCGAATATCTTTTGTCATACTGTACGAGGATTTACGTTTGTAATTATCTAGGCAGTCAACGAATTAATGATGGCCACTTATTTTTACGTATCCCGTTCTTGTTTCTAATACTTATTCCGAGTGGTCATCAGGTTATTTGATGTCGTCATTCTGTTCGTAAACCTTGAAACTGGTCTTTACGGTTTATACATTGGTAAAAGACGGATAAAAGGGTACAAACGTTTGTTTCTTCAGACTATAATTTTGATTGCGTGGGAGGAGCAAATAACCGCTGAAGCAGGATTTCTTTGGTAACGTTTTGTAACGCGACGTGAGTGGAGATGGTTCGACGGTGCCAGCTAGAGATTCAAATTGATTCTCGGAAGTAAAGCTTGAAGCAATAAATTTTATGCACCCATAAATCATTGGTCTTGCGCAAGTAGTCAAGAGGAGATGTACGAAGGCTAAAGTATTTGTTGTTACACGCCGAGGATCGTCTGTGTAATTTTTCCCAGAAGAGCAGAGGAGCGTTTGGTAAGATGAAATGATCGATGATCAAGGATTTAATTATTATCTAGAATGTTCCAAGTTCTATGATTTAGAGTTTCTACGTTTTACGGTTCCATAACAAAGCCGTTTAATAATAATAACAACTATACGCTAAAACAATGAACACAGAGATCTCCATCTTTACCTGATACAAAGAGTTGCCAGTGACATAAGCAGCGATATAGTGCGATCCGAAGTGCTTGATGAACCGAACCACGCTCGCAGTATCTCCAACCGTGACGTTTTCTGTTTCCCGGAGGACAGCCTCGTCCAGAATCATCGAGTCTGCTGTAACAGCCAATTTCTGATTCTCACGGAACCTGGCAACGCGTACCAGCACGTAACAATGTTCACCGGTGATGAACGACGAGTTGATGCCCAAATGACGAGCAATGGCCGCCTTGGACCAGCTGGCGCTAAACGCTCGCCATGGCCTTTCCAGTCGTTCAAACGTGAAGTCCCGGAAGTAGGCTTGCAGAAGTTGGCGAACATTATCGCAGAACTCCATATGAAAGTCTCCATCGAACACCGCTGTCTGCTGGCGTTGCTTAGTCGTTATGGGGGTTGGATTCCTGAAAACGTCTAGGGTCGGTTCTCGGAAGATCCAAGTGTCGGTGTCGTTTCTGGGGACCACTCTCATGCTGATGCTGAGGTAACCGTAACGGCTGAAGATGTTGACGGCGCCGCCGAGACGCGGCCTCTGCGACCCGTTGCTGAGCCGTACGCCAGCCAGCAACGCGATCGTCCACGCCAGGAGCAAGAATCGCGTGCGTGACCACATCTCTCGCGGCTGCCTGCGGCGAAACCACCTGGAAACACACGACGAGATTGCTTCAACACTGAAATAATATCAAGTCTGTGATCCTATATCGAGGACTAGGATGAAAGAAGCTGCGAATATAAAGGAGTTTTCGGTGAGCTGGAATCTTTCTTTATTGAGAAAGTTATATAGAGGATATATATATATATTTTTTTTTTTGGAATGAAATAATGTTAGGCGTGAAGTAGGGTGAAGAAGTGGAGGGTATGCAGGATTCTTGGTGATCAGGAATCTGTATTTGTCGAGAAGTTGCATGGAGAATAAATTAAAAAAGAAACAAAGGAAATGAGATAACATTGAGTATAAAGTAGGATGAAACTGGACAAATTGTTTTGGAATGAAACGATATTGGGTATACGTAGAATAAGGGGGAAGAAAGTGGTATGGAACGTAAAGAATCTTTAATGATCAGAGATTTTTATTTGTTGAATGGTTTTTTAATTAAAATTCAACTTCTTGTGAAAATAAAAATGAACAGTTTAAATTTCCAAAGACCCAAATGCTGAGACGAATACAAGTTTTGAACGCGAATGAATATTTGCGCGTGGTTCTGAAAGAAAATGAGTTTCTTATATTGGAATCGTCGGTAAATATCGATTCCACTAATATAAAACATAAGAGGATTGCAATGAAGCGTTTAGCGGATACCTAAACCGACCGCGTTTCGCTTTGTAACGTCTTTGCAGATTCTTAACATTCCTTCGCTGGTGTTTCTTATCGTACCAACTTTCGCTAAAATCTCTGACATTGTAGGAATCGTTAAAATATGTTTCACTGGAATACGAAAGTTTGCTAAGTGCTTTTTATACGGATCCTACATTCATTAGAAACTTTCGATGTTTGTTTGTTCCGGTACTTAATTATTTCTATCTCGTTGTATGGTACTAGCTTTAAACATTTATCTTCGAACGAGATTTTTCTTCACTTTGAATATACTTTCCTACAAAATATAAGTTGGCAGGCTACACTGAAATATCAATCATGTAACAAACATAAGTAAATATAAAAATAAGAATAAATATAATATAAAACATAAATACAAATAAAATAAATATGATGTAATAAATACAAATAATACAGACTAATCTTAGAAGGCTAAGAAATTAATTTTACATATAAAACGAAGCGAGCGTTCAAATGTATTTTAAATATTCATTTAAAAAGACCTAATTGTTCAAAAAAAAAAAAAAAAAAAATGTCTAGAAAATCCTATGATCAATAGAAAAATAATGAAACTATCAAGCAAACGAAAGATCTTACAGAACCGATCCTTGAGACAAGCAGTAAACGACACAAACTTGCTCACACCATCGACAACTTCATTCACAGTTTCGCGCCACAATTAGTCGAAACTACTAATCCAGCGATATCAGAACTTGTTCAATATAAAAGCAGATTATCATGAAAATTATACATAGATGATACAAGTTACACAGTCCTTCGCAAAATGAACCTACAAGTGGCGGAACAACTCGTGTGCTCAGCTGCAATCTACCGGCACTTGAAAACCGCGAGTGCACGCGCGACGCAACGAGTCCGCCGGTAGATCGCCACGAGTTATCTCGTTTTGTAGGTCTAGGTGCACATCGTCGAGGCGTTTGCAGAAGCAGTACGTGGCCTTCATCCCCACCTGTCCACCGGGCAAACACGCTGGTCTAACGCGGTTCTCCAACGTGCGAAGTCGGGCCTCCATCGGTCGGACAAGTGTTTCGAGAAGTTCTAACCCCTTCTTTACGGACCATATTGCTACCGTAACAGTTGCTGTGTACGAGGAGTTCGCCGCGAATATTCTGCCATAAAAGTGAACGTCGATTTCGCCAATGGTACCTGGACACTTTTAATAATTGCAAAACCGAACAGCCTATAACATTGTTTTATTACTAGATGAATATCATCGATTTACGATCTCTCAAAACTCAGTCAGTTGGTCTGTAGAAAGTTTCTACGGAGAAGAAGAACTTGTCCATTTATATCTTCCAAAGCTTCGAGTGCAAGACTTTGAGCTTCAGATCCTTCGCTGTTTGTCATATAATTTGTTATTCATTAGCAAAATAGATATTCCTTGTGAATGTCACTCAACATCTTCAAGTTCTTACGAATTCTCGCATTCGTGCGCATTCCGCGAGACTGATGGAGCCGCGGCTCGATGCTTCTCTGAATCAACTCGAGATCCGTAGATTTTTTGTCTTCTGCAGGCTCGAGGAGGATATGGAAGGTGTGGTTCCGGGCTGCGGTCACTCGTTCGTCTCGGTTGGCCGCGTGCACGCGAACCCGTGCATCTTGATGAATGTCCACGCGACACGATTGATCGTTATGCACGCAGGCTACGATTTATGCGCCGCTGTGTTAACGGTATATCGCTCGCGGAGTGCGTTTGACAATGAAATGCCTCGAACCATTTACTTCCGTATTGGTAATTGGAGAAGACGTAAAATCGATTGTTCACCATCTTTCCTTCCTTTACGAGTTTATGGGGAAATGTTAGAAGTGTAAGGAAGTGGTGGCCATTTTTTGGTGTGTGCGTGTGTGTGTGTGTGTGAGATCGATCTTTATAGATGTGTATCAACAGGATATTAACAGGTTATTATAATTTCTCTTGTTATTGATTGTCTTACGACGTAATTATTAAATTACGTATTTGCGTAAGAAGAGTTTTTTTCAGGATTAAAGTATCACGTGGAAAAATTCGAGGAATAATCTTAAAAAAAAAAACCAAGTTAATGATGTGACGCAAATAACGATTGCAACATATATTTGAAACAATCCGGAAGTGATAAAAACAGTACGTGATATAGCGAGCAGACGATTGCGATGTTGCATTGCTGCAACCAGATATACCACTATAAGTATCTTTTGCGAAACAATTTCCTTGCTTTACTTTTTCTTATATTCAATGTTTAATAACCTTTTACTGCAGTTCATTGAAATCGACTAAACATCCTGTTATTTTACTACTAGGAAAACAAGGAAGACACGTAAGCCTGAAGAACTTAAATACCATTTCAATATAACCCTGAAATTGTTGGAAATCCTTCAATTAAAAAAAGATAACTATCGACCGGTTATAAATATTGGCGAAGGTAATTAAATTTTCTGTTAAAAATTCCAAACCTTTGCAAAGACCAATAATCAATAATTGAAATTATCGATTCACTAAAGAGCATAGACGAATAAGCGTGTTAAATGCGTACCGCCAAGCCAACTTAAACTTGTTGTACGTCAATCGAGAGAGCTTCTTAGAAAAACCATTCCGATAAAGTTTTAGCCACCTACTCCCTATTATTAGGGTAGTTATTAACCTAAACACGATTTAAATTTGCATATAATATTTTTCATAAATAATTATGAAAAAGATCTGAGTTATTATAGCCAGTAATTTTTCCACATTTTTTCTGTGCGAAATCTATTTTTTAAAAATCAGGAATGTTTAAAAATGCCAATTTTGTACTAGTGTTATTAAACAATGTATAGATTCATGTATCTATATAATTTATATAAAGAGTATATCGTACGAATATTATATGCAATTCTAAATAGTTGTATTTTTATTAAACGAGCGAATCTTAAAATGTCTCACCTTTTACTAATCTTCGTCGCTGTCAACGTTGATCGCAGGATGTACTCGCTCAACATTGAAAGTTTTGTTGAGTATTTCAGCAGGCCTTATCACGCACGCGACATATATATGTATATATATATAGAATGCGATAAATAATAAATTATCGCAGCGATATGCGAGAAACAAAAATGTCTTTCTATTCCCGGGCAGTCAATTGAGTTTGATATGTTCAGTGCTGTGAATAATTACAAATCCGAATGTATTTTCTGTATACGCTTTACGTAGCACATGTACGTTTTATACGTTAATAGTTAATAACGTTTTTAGTGTCAACAGTGTTAATAGCGTCGTATCATAACTTTTCTCTAAATAACAATTTAAAAATTTTTCTTGCTGAATCCTATCGATTATCTCAAGCAGCGTGATACTTGCTAGAGGTAATGGATTGAAAAAATAATATAGAGCAATTGTTCGAAGGAAAATAATAATACATGGCTGCTAGAGAATAAAAAGTCACTTTTACGAATGTGCATTGCGCAAACAGCGATCGCACTCTTGGTTGTAGCTAGTATACCATATAGCTGCGATAATTTACTATTTATCGCATACTGGATATATGGCACACGTTATAGGCTCTGCTGAAATACTCAACAAAACTTTCAATGTTGAGCGAGCAAATCCTGTGATCAACGTTGACAGCGACGAAGATTAGTAAAAGGTGAGACAATTTAAGATTCGCTGATTTAATAAAAATAAAACCATCTAGAATTGCATATAGTATTCGCATGGTATGCGCGTTATATCAGTTATATAAATACATAAATCACTCTTACAGGCATGGAAAGATAAAAGATGATGACTTTTAATTTTGTTAACTATGCGTCATTGCGGAAAATCTGAAAAAATTACGAGTTATAATAAACGTGGATAGGTAGCTTCTACTGTAAAAATATAGATGTTGTCGTTTAATAACGCTAATACAAAATTGGCATTTTTGATTTCGATTGACTTTCCTAATTTTAAAAAAATAGATTTCGCTCTCAAAAAATGTGGAAAAATTCCCAAAATATGTAACACCACGGCTATAGTACCTCAGATTTTTTTCATGATTTTTCATAAGGTAGAACAAAAGAAACCAAGCATAAACTGTAACTAATGTTTAGGTTAATAGCTACCATAATAATAGGGGTAAGGTACAAAAATTTTGTTGAAATGGTTTTCCTAGGAAGTTCTTTCGATTGACGTATCATTAGTTTAATTTCGCTTAGAGGCACCTTTAACATGCTTATTCACCTTCGTTTCAACCGTCTTTTTTTCAAATCTAAATATAATTTTAGTTTCAAAAATTTAGCTTCGCATTTCATCCTTTTAAATTGCAACAAATATTCTATTCCAATAGCAAGCACACTAATTATGCTACAAGTTTTCCACAGTAATCTAATAATAGGCATTAAGAATCTCTAAAAACTTGCCTTGAAGGTTAATTCGTCGAACCTTCGTCTACCTCTTTTTGCTCCATTTAACGACGTCTATGAAAAGGCTACTTTAGGAACGAGGCTTCGTAGTAATATCGTTAAACGCTTTCGCTCATGCATAGATCGCGTAACGAACGAAGGTTGTGCTAGGCCCTTGGATTTCTTCCAATCTGGCAATCGTCCCAGCTACGCGAACGTTTTACAACGATTTACATCTGGAGGAATATCAGCTGGTAATTACTTGTTGAACGTTTCTCTGTCCAAGGAATGTGGACAATTACGCGGTTGGCTCGGCTGTACATTTTATGTTTGCGTTCGTGACTCGAATATGTTAGAGGAAGATTACTTTCTATTATGTTGTTTCAATGGAAATTTGCAAATGCAGCGCTCAATGATTATACTAATCCACCAAGTAAATCATCATAGTTTATACCGTGGCTCTAAGTATACAAATTAAAATTAGATTAGAATAGATGGAAAGAAGAATTCTAGTGAATATAATATTTTTCCAATTTTATAACTTTAGTAAATTTATTACTTTATAATCTTTGAACATTAACTCTTATGTATAGTAGAGCCTCTCTTATCCAAACTAATAACAAATAGTATAGTAAGTAATGAATTAAGATTAATTGATAGATTAGAAGATTCTTAAAATATTTATGGTTCCGATATGTTTTTGGCTGCTAAGTCATATAATTTTTTCAATACAAGTAACTGCATAGAATTACATTCCTTTTGTACTTCGAACCGTCGAAGTGCTTCCTCGAATGCCACGAATGTTCTGGCAAGAGAAGGCACGTCTCAATTACCACGTTCGATTGCTCTTTCTATTTGTATAAAATCGTCATTATTGACCACTTCGTCGCAATGAAACCATTTCATTGTATCGGTATATTTGAGGTTTTCCTATTATTCCCGGCATCTGAGAAATCTACGTGCTTTAGATAATTTTCAATACGATGTTTTTGTTTTTCAGTGTCTACGATGGTGACTTTTCAACACTTTTTAATTAATTAAATTGTATTTTATTTCGATAGTTAGAACGTTGATAGTTTCATGCTAAATTCTTATAATCAGAATTCTCTTAATCGAATAAGAGAAAAAATACATCGCGTATGAACAGCAATTCGGATTAAGTTTGGATTAAATTCCACGTAAAGAATTTTTCAAGTATGTTTGTACAGCATTTAATTATGCCTTTGTTGCTATTTTAATATTTAATATTAATCGCGTTCTTTCCCCATTGATTTATAGGAATTTGGGTGCTATTGTACGAAAATTGTATTCGATAAATGAATAATGGAAATGAGTTCAAAGGAAGAACGTTTCAAACAAAGTACCGTATTGCAGCATCAATTAATACGGTAAAACGTGATTGTTTCTCTCAAGAGCGTGCCCATAACGCCGAAGAAACGGAAATGCATAAGAACTTCTCTGGTTTATAAGCGTAATTCCTGGAGTATAACGTTTCTTGGAACGTGTTATGCTATAATGTTGCATTTGTCTCGTGATAAAATACGAAAAATAAATCCCTTTGGTATTTATGATATCGTTAGAACGCGGAAAGCCATAGAATATCATTCACGAAATTAACATTGTTACTATGTTATAGCAGCGTGACACGTTCTTTGCTAATTCATCTATTGGAATTATTTGCAGAATTAAGATCAGAATTTTACCTTAGAATCTGTCATAATCTCAAAAGTGAAATTACTATGGAGACACGTGAAGTAATTAAACCACCGTTGAGAAATAACATAGTTTCTAATATTTTTCCAGAAGAAATATCTAATTTCACATCTGTCTTTAGCATACAATAATTGGCACGTAAAAAGTTGCTACAAGCATCTCATATAGAATTACATAATTCCGTCAATTTGAACGACGAACGAACAATAATTGCAATATCGTATCGTACATAAAAAAGAAGTTAATAAAATTAAATCTATATCTAATATTAAATCGTCTAAGAAATAAAAAGGTATATTCATAAGCATTATGTAACATTTGTTAAGTAAGTGTACACGAAATTATACAACACACAAGGTGTGTAATTTAGGCTATGCGAAATCGATATTTATCATTTCAGTACCGAAAGTTACTCCGCAGATCTCACAGGATCCATGGGATCCAGAGCTCATAAAATCATCTATTAATTATTAATTAACTACCGTGCTGCATTTTTGATACTACGTTGCTCAGGTTTCATGGAATCAATGTCATAAAGTAGGGTCATTTGCATCCTAACGTTCTAACGTTAGAATTAAAATAATACGAAGCGCAAGGTTCGCGATTTATCGTCGATGATCACTTATTGTGTCACGAGTGCATCCTAGAACAAAATGTTACAGCAGAATAAATACACGCTTCAATAATCGGATGCTGCGAGATGAGAGTGAAAGTGGAACTGAAATCTTCCTCCACACGATATATTTAGACCGTGTACTTGCATTTTTGGGTAACTTGAAACTTACAATTATGATAACATGTATCACAATGAAGGACCAAAAAACGAATAAGAAGATACAAGAAATATTCACAATTACTCCACGTTTTGGACTGATATTGAGAATGATTTCATCAATCTGAATTTGTTCTACTATAGCAATAAGAACCATCGTAGACTCGACGTGAATTTTTCATTTTACAAAATTCATATATCTCTTAAGATCTTTTACATAATTTGAAACATGGAAAGAAAATAAAACTTTCAATCCCTTTCCGCTGAAAACTTTTATCAAAATGCAGAACAAGCATCTACCTAAAAGTATCTTCCTCGAAGAAACTATCACTAGCTCTAATCAAAAGATTGGTCAGCTATTATATCCTAAGCATCCTTCCTTGATAAAAGAACATCCACTCCTACGCGCTATGGACTTACATAATAGGAAACTATTTGTCGATTTATCTCGAAAGGAAGATCGTTCCACATACCCAGATTCACGGTTGCCGTGTTGCGAACGAAAGTTGCCATACATATTCATAAGATTACAACAAAGGGATCACCGCGTAGAACTGTCGGCGCCTCAAGGTGATCTCATCCTTTATCATTTTAATATTTAATACAGCGAGCCGCGCGAAAGTGCACTGCTTTTCCACGTTGACATCGAATATGTCGACACGAAGAAGATCTTGTGTTTGAAACAGAGAAACTGAATAGAAATCGAGCTTTTTCCTTACTGAAAGTTACGAACGTTAGAAATTGTTTCGGCGGTATGAGAAATCATAAAGCAACGCCGAGATCAAACGGGAAGATAGTTTTCATGTAGAATCGATCGGCGACATATCGTTGAATTAAATCTCAAAATCGTTCTTCTATAGAAGATCAGAAATATGACTTATCGTTCGACTGCGGATTTTTACGCAGATTCATAGTTTCGATATAATTACGATTGAGTATTGCAGAAAGCGCTATGTTTTGGATGTTTGATATATTTTTCCATACTACGTGTGTGCATTTTGTTAAATTTTTGCGCTTTCAAATTTCCTATAAATGCATAAATATGCATAATCTAGGTGTCGTATTTTTCACCCATAATCTTCGTACACCAAACAACATGATATGAAACGATTTAATCGCCGATACACGCGATACTGGAATTATTTCCAGCAGAGTATACGATTAACCAAAATTAACGCCTACAAGAGCGTATAAATACAGCTTTCAACAGCCGTGAGGCCGACGCGAATGGCACAATGGAAAATTATGCAGCGCGCATCCGCCCAGTCGAGGACGTCGAGGCTTCCAAATTAGCGAAACGGAAGTGGAACAGGTTCCACTTTCGCCATTCTCCATTAAACGCAAGAAAGTGGTTTGTCACCATGATTAGAAGTTCACGGACATACTAAACAGGTGAAGTTCGCACTGTGCGCGCATTGTGCGCTAACCTAATTGACGTTCTCTTTTATTGGATTTCAAGGATAGCGAAAGGGAAATTTACCGATTTATCATAAACGAGTTTGCCTAGTCATGGATCTAACGGCGTTAGGTCTTAAACTATTGTTGCAAACTGTTTAAGACAGGAAACTAATTCCGGTTCGACTATTGGCGCGCGATAAATATTTACTTTCGTTCGAGCGTAACGTAGAAAGTCTCGTGGAATTGAACGATCGTAAACACCATCGGATGTCCCTGCACGCTCATTCCCGCGATGCCGTACCAAGAGAGGCATACTTACGCCAAACGTTGTGTAATACGTGTTATGCATCGAACGATCGTATGGGGCAGACATAAAGTGAGATGAACGACGTCGTCGTCCTCTGAAAGGTACATTTCGTAATTTCGCGGGTGTGTAAGTCACGTGCGTGTATTTTATTCCTCGAGAATCGCTTGGAATTGATGCGCGTTTGATGGTACAGGACACGAGACATTAGAAACTGCGGTTTCGGTAGGGGAATAATGAGACGTTGAAAATGAGACACAGAGGATACGCACGTAACCGTTCATTTGCGAATAATTTGTTCTATTAAACGTTCCTACGTATCTATCGATGGCTGAACATTTAAAGAGTTATTTAAAGACTACCGCGTACAATGAATCAGCTGATTCGTTAGAAAGTCGAAAGTACGAGTCAATCGAATGAAAGAAACTCGTGGAAAATATTTATCTCTTATAGAATTTTGTTACAAATAATAAAAAAAAGTACTCATATTATCTCGTAACATCGTGAAACTCGAGCTACAGGTGCTGTTGTGATGATCATGAAAAAATTACGAGCTTTCTACGTTCTAAAACTTTTCATCTATTTCAAATACAGTCTTCCGACGTGTATCGATGATGCTTTCTAAAACACCACTTCTCGAAAAGCGATTTTCAAAATGCCGAATTAACATTCACCGATCGTTTCAACTCTGCGATCGAATCCCCTTCGTCAAGTGCTTTAAGGAAAATAGAAATATGTAAAAATAAAAGAAACCAGGATATCGCAGCTTTTTTAAACATCGATCCTAACGTTTACGTCACACCAACTACGACGAACGTGTCGACTGTCATCCATCGGAAAAACCACCTAACCGCAATGACGATCGCTCGAAGCACGTACCTTTCGCCTTTCCTTGTCGAAGAAACGATTCTTTGAGGATACAACAGAGTCCAAGAGGAATATCGTCGAAGAGCAAGCCTTCGTTACAAAATTCGACGCGTTTCCGTGTGCGCGCGCGCGTCAATAACGCGATGAGCAGCCGCGTCATGAAAAAAAAATCACGATTGAAAGAACAATCGAGCGGTCGCTGCGATTCAGTTGTCGTCGGTACAAGAAGCGAGAGAATCTACGTGACGCAGAGGCAAATGGGGAGGAATTACTTAAGTAGCGTGGTCGTGTGGTCGCTGGGACCACGAAAGGAGTGTTTGCGGGATGGATTAGACACCGGAAGCGGTGTCACAGACGAATTATTCTCGGGTGAGATGTCTTTTTCAGCGATCATCGTCTAACACGAATTTTATATACTTTTCCATATACTTTTGCCCGCGATAGGTTGAAATATACTGTACGAAGATATTTAATTTGCGCAAATTATTATGTTGTAGTTGTGCGTTGTTTCTCTCGCGACGTTATCCAAATCGTTCGTATTGTTGACAATTCTTCGGTTCGTGAATCTATCTTATTTGAATCGTTCTTAAAAATTTAGCAACGCCGGTCGCCGATAACCACCTTTGATTACCTTGACTCTCAAGTGTTGTATAATACACTCGTTACGTAGAGCGTATTTTTGATATGCAACTTCGAAGTTCTTTCTTCGATCTCTAGCTTTATTTTATGCAGAAGCACTATCGCGCCGCGATATTAATTAGTAGCAATAGCGTAATATTAGTTCAGTTGTAAAATGTTATTCGATGGGAGAATTACTCAGGTTGCAGAGAGTTTACGCTGTAACGGTTTCGCTTGCTCTGCGTCGAGATAGTGGAATGTGTATAGAAATCGAGATCGATATCATCGTGTGGATGATGGAAGGAAGAATAGCGTGTTTTGTACCGTGGAAAGAAGCGATGTTTTCTGCGAAGAGTTTGCGAAGTGTAATACGCTATGTGATTCGGAAGATAGATAGCTACGCTTGTGTTCAGGTGTCTATGTTTGCTGGGAAATTTTTGTTCGTATATTCGCTGTATGTGGCTGCTCGCCAAAATCATAAAAAGATTTTTAAACGAGTGAAACTTTCGCCTAAAATTTCTCATGAAGTTCAGCACGAAGATAAACACGAAATTGCAAAATTTTCCGGAACTTGTAGAAAGATCGGCAACCTACCTTCCTAGAGAATCCGCAAACGTGTAAATTATTCGTTGCATTAGGCACTGCGCATAATCATCGACTTTCCCGCACCCACTTTCATCACCGTACATTAATTTACGAGCGTAACAAGTCGATTCCCGTGATTTGGCTAAATCGAGGCTAGTTAGCTGGATTCGCAATTCGTATGCACGATACATATTTCAAGTCTCAAGACATATAAGACGCGAGTTGCGTTCTCTGAAAGACAAAGAGTTTAGAGAAAGGGAAAGAGAGAAGTATAATAAATGATTGTCACAATTATAGCGCTCGTGAATCACGATGCACGTGCACTTTAACGACGTGACTGTTATTTGCTGGCCTATCAACTTCGTGTCCAATATGGTTCTCAATGTCTACTCCTAAAATGGTACGTCTGAATGAAAGAAACGAGGACACGTCGTTGAAACTGGATTTCATCTAACAGGTTCGATCCGAATCCTCAAACTTTTCCCTACTTTGGGGGAATAAAGCGATTGATGCTGGTGGATTATCGCGACTTGAAATAATTTTCCAGATCACGTTTTTTCACACGTTGAGTCGATCTAACGTGTAACTCAGAAGTTGTTTGAACGTTTGTAGAACTCGTTTTTACTCTGTCTATCCATGTTATTCTATCTTATTACCGATAGCTTCATGTTGCTGTTAGATTATTCATTCGTTAGAATCGTTTATTCTTAGTTGTCAGATTAAAGTGTAATCATCTGCGATATATCTTCAGAAGCAAATTATAACGAAAGCACTAAGAAGCTAAACAATAGACGAGATTCTTGTGACTAATCTTCGTGATTAAATTTGTTATAAATAGCCATAAGTTCGTGGAGGCAAAGTTATCGAACTGATGGTTTCTGGCACAGACAAGCCTGAAAACTTCAAACGCGCAGAGGTAGATAACTTCAAACACGCAGCATCTCATACAAACGACTTCCTATTCTTCGAACACTAACTTCGTGTGACTCATAGTGTTAAACCATGAATAATCGAAGATTTCGTGGGATCACCAAAAGTTCTCAGAATTATATCAGGTTATAACTCTTCCCTGTGTGGTCCACCCTATAAGATATATCAAACCTACAAGAACTCTATTATGAGAACTCTGTTATGTCTCACGAATTCCAAGCGGCGTACCAGGAATTCCAAACAGTCAAGGTTGTCACTTCGCAGACTCGTAAAAACGCATAGTCGTACAGAGAATTTCCAGTTTTTACCTTACTGCTTTTTATCAAATCAGTAACTGCTATCAAGAATGTAATTTTTACGATGTTGAAATTTGATGACGCAGAAATACATGGAACGCGCGTAACAAGTAAAGACACACAAAAGATCGCGGCACTTCCCATAAAGCATGGTATTTATGAGAAATTTTCAAGATACACAAGTACACAAAATACGCACGACGAGCAAAATAGAGTATTTTCTATAACGTCAAACAGGCAAAACCTTTACAAGTAAAAGTTCTTTTTATCGAAACTCTATATTTCTAACGACACGAATAAAAATATAAATTTGAATAAATGTCCGCGGTCTGTTCATTAGCCTAGATTCGACGTATCGAACCTGAGACATACTTCGACCCGTATCATCTAATCCTTCATCCTCTATAAAGATACTTTGATCCATCTTGCAACAATGCCCCTTGTCTTTCACTTCGGCGAACACATCAATCTCGTCCCTCGGTAACACGGGTGCAGATGAAAATGACGTGTTCCCTTCATTCTCGGCATTGCTATCGTATGACGGATTTAGAAAGGGAGACACGCAATTCGTAAATAGAATCCGCGGTCCCGTCCAACCTGGTCGCGATCAATTTTCTTCCTCGGCGGCTGTTCCACTAGTTAACGGTAACGCACTTAACGTTACTAATACGCTTGAAATGCATAAATGATTGGGCACGCGTTCGCGCCATTACTCAGCGACGCGTGCCGGCTGCACGTGTGTTTCAAGTGTATCGAATTTACGCGATCATCGATCGATCGCATTCGACATTCGTTAAAAATTTAATTTCTCGTATTATTACTTAAACTTGCCACTGATCTAGTTACGTAGTCATTTCGCGAATGCGATGTACGCTACTAGGACGCGCAAGGGAGACCATTGGCGATTCTTCCGAAGTATAACGTGGTTTAACACTAAACCTACCACAGCGGTCAAATTGACCGCTTTCAAATTTCTACACAAATTTTACCATATTTAAACGTTATCGTATCGCTTCCTAATCTATGACTTTTCATAAAATACGCATAGAATATATTCCTCGGTATCTATTTCTAGTTTGCTTTTTCTTTTTTATAAGAAAAATTTGTAGTCTGTCCTGCTTATCGCGAGCGGTCAATAAGTATACAAAAAGTGTCGGTATGTTTAGTGTTAATTCTCTGTCCTTTTCAACTACCTGGTTTGGGACATTCGTTAGTAGTCTGGTTTACCTACAGTACCGGATAAGAGTTTAAGACGACTGATAGATAGTTTTAGACGACTTTCTGATAGATTATCGCACTATATTATGGATAATAAACAATCGATAAATGCTTTTCCTAAATCTTGTACTGTCCAGTTATACTGTTGCACTTGTCCTGTACAGTCTTGTTCTTCGGCGTTAGCAATTCACAGTCTCTGACTTTTAAGGCCGAGTATTGGATTATTTCGGAATAGTCCTTTGAGGCCAAATGGTTGTTACACAAACGTTCAGATCATTTATAGCACAGACCTCATTTAAATATCAATTTACCACTGTGTTTGAACGTTCGTCTTAAACTAATGTCCGCAGCAAATACAGCATCGAATCGTTTCCTATCCTCTCAAGTATCGTTTACGTTTTAAAAGTCTCGTAGGTAGAGTACGAGCACATATGTAATTGCAAGGATAACTTCGAATTGATGATTATTCAGTATCGATAATACAACACGACAATCCTCAAAATATAAGAATTTCCCTACTAATAAATTTTGATATATTAAAAATGAACTAAAGAGTAGAAAATTAATCATTTTAGTCTATATTTATGTATAACGCTAGTAATAAAAAAGTAATAATTTTCTAAAACCAACGACATTTGATTATAATATAATAAAAACGTAGCGGCAATATCAAATCAAAAAAAATTTGAAGCTTCTTTAACAATTTTAGAACTATATCGTCAGTTGAACCACTTAAATTCATTGGAAAATAGATCTACGGAGTCTATAAACCAATAAATCATCCTTTCTAGACCATTGAACTACTAAAATTCATTCATTAACCATTGTGCAACGTGACAAACCCATGAAGGAACTGCATAAATTTTTACAGACACCGTTACCGATCTACTTCTATTTGTCGATCGTTCGATCGATCATTTTCATGCACGCATGTACGAACTCTGCGTGAAAACTTTTGCGAATGTCGCATTACAAATTCGTGATTTCAATGCACAAGTGCATAGGGATCTTACTTGTATTCTGTCTCTGACAATGGCTGGGTAATTCGTTTGATGGATGATTCAATAAATTGCGTCCGTGCCTGGGATACAATTTTGTCGCGTCGTTGGTAGGATTTGTGCGTACCAGTTAAATGTATCGTTACATGTATCGATCGTGTTGTACATGAGAATGATACTTTTTACTGATCGTTGCATTACATTGGTAGGCTTTATTAATATGGATGTTGGTATATTGCAGTATTATTCTTGTATATCGTTATGTTGGCATCATTATGTTATTGAATATAATATCGTTGTATTATTATGTCGTTACGCTGATGGTTCCTGGGATCTTACAATAGCTATTCAATCTTTATATGATTGCACTTTTGCGTTGTTTCTCTCGTGTTACAATATTACTACGTTCGATCGTTTTTACTCGACATTTACTCGCGAATACGCAGAACCTTCTTTTCTTAATGATTAGTGTCACTCGTTGACTGTTAGGTTGGCCGAAAAGTTTCTTTCATTTTTTTTTTTTCATTTTTTGTTTCATATTATTTTATCGAATTACGTATGATCGTAATAATAGAAACGGAACAAAATGGATCATACGTGATTCAGTGAAATAATACAAAACGAAAAGTGTCGTGCGTCTATTGTTTCCTTATAGAACGAAAGAAACTTTCCTACCTAATACATTAACAATCTTGGAAAACGTTTCCATCGAATGCAGTTCTTCCGTGATATAATTACGAATAACACCAGCAACGATTACACAATATGATAGATGTTTTGTTGAAAAAAGTCGAGATCTCTCGAAACGAGAAAAGGAGAGAAATATCGACGAAGATCTCTTTCTCCAATAAACTCCTTAAATATCAGTGTAACCAAAACGAGAGGCTCGATGTCCATCGTTGGTGTGCGAATTATACTAGGGTCAAGAAGTCCAGCTGGACTTACCCTACCGGATCACCCAAGTTTATTCCACTTCCGTTAATCGACATTCCCCTCTACATCGTAGAGACTATCCCTTCCACCATGAAACTAATTGTTATGGGTCACTGACTGAATACTTGTTACAAGACAGCCAAAGATAACGCGAGCCGCCAACGTTGCCGTTCCAATCACCGCCACACTTGTTGCCACTGCACACTTGTTGCACTAATTCCATCGAACCAACGATCCTATGGTGTCGTCCCTAATTGTTCGCTTCAATGTATCATTCTATCATTCCAGTTTTTTTATTAGAGTGAGAAGGTTGATCGTATATTGTTATATCATGGTTATATAACATTAGGTATAGGTGCATTATAAATAAACTGTGCGTGTGTGTGCGTGCGTGTGTGCGTGTGTGATTATGCGATTTTATGTTTTTGTAAACACGAAGAAATGCAATCTCTCTTTGCGCTGATAGTATGACATTAAACGCATTAATTTTATTTGCATCTTTTCTTCGAAGCCGAGGCGTATTATGCAGTTTCATAGAATTTTTATTAAAGATAGTATAATTTTATGGAGATACCGAGTTCTGTTAAAGCTTTGTACGATAAATTTTACAGTGAGCTTGAAAACTTTCGTTTCGTTCACTGAACATCGTAATAAGTATTAAACATCATATTCTGATATTCTGCTTATTTTCGCCTATTATTTTCGCTTATAAGTTTCGCATAAATGCATAAACGTCGGTAATCTAATTACAAGGAACTGAGTCGTTGATCCATTAAATAGAGACAAAAGCGTTTGAGATGTTAAATCAAGCAAGAAGAGACATATGCTTGTGGAGAATTCAAGTTCATTAAAATTACTATGGCTGCATGTTTTATATTATTTAATAACCAATTATGTCATAAAATTAATGCTCAAATGTCAAATGTGAAGCAGAAAGAAAAAAAGTTAAAGGTTATATGCGCATACGATTTCCAATGCGTAATAATACGCATATTTAACGATATATAATTGTATATGCGATACACGTCATCCTTTTAATCGCTTAAGCTCTATGATATCTGACGAATGAGTTCAAGAAGCTTCGTTGACTAAAATTTCCGATAGCATGTCGCAGAATCTGCAACATATAATATTACCTCTGCGTTGCTCGGATTTATTGTTTTATTGAGAACTGATAACTTCTAAATTTAAGTATATACTCGAAACTAGTTTCTTACGTTAATACGGAAGGAAATTTCTACTTCCTACTTTTCTAAAAATAAAGAATTAGGTATTGGAATATCTATTTTGATATATTGCTAAGAATAAATTGACAACGTGTTAAATAATCGCGGTAACAAATATCGAACGAACATTGTATAATTATTACTGCTAAAGGAAAGAAATATGGAAAAATATATTACAAATAGAACCAATCAATGAATTACTTTGTTTATCATTTGTACATAGTATCAGGTGATAGGAAAATTTAAATTGGTTTCTCGAAGCCAGGCTGGTAGAACATGACGTTTTTCTTTTTATTACAAAACATGCGCAAAGAGACCGGGGAAAAATCACAGCACGAAGCCACGTGAAATATGACGCCGTAAAGGGGAAACACGTATATCTAAAACGGAGTCATTTGCGTGCAGCACTTTGTGTCAGCAACTCGTACTTTTTATCACAAAGCGTACATTTGCTTGCTATAAGCGTAACACTGCAAATTATATCTTCATAAATGAATTACGACCTTCGACCTTAAATAATCGTGAAAATTGCACAACTTATCCTTGACACAAATTGCTAATAATAATAATTACCGATAGTTCGACCAATTTTGCTATTGTATAACTTTTTCGATATTCTTTACATGGAAAAAGATTGAGATCTCCGCATCTTTGAAAGATACAGATAGGGAAAACTTATATTAGAATCTTAGTATTCACCTAAAATTTATGTTCGCGTTATCTCCGGATAGAATAACTTGAATGGCAGTACTTACTTTTCGGCACCAAAGTGTACGTGTCAAGTATACGAGAAAATCTAATTGCACTAAACTATAGTGATCAAACAGCCTGCAAGAAAATATTTGTCGTTATCTAACGAAAGTTTCGCAACCGATAACCGTGGGTCATCGGTGATCCACGAAGTATGTTAATTGTAGATATCGTGACATCGTTTCCACTCTATTTTTTATCCAACCTCGATACGTTAAATAACAAATGTACTGATCAAGCATTCTATTATTAGCTCGTTCAACATTAATAAGACCCCGATATTTACGCAACATTTTCAATTGGGAGCCGAATAAGAGAATTTGGTGGATAACGCGGTCGAGGTCATTCACTCGACTGATGTACGTATGTATGTAAATTAATTGCGAGACGAACGCGGTCTCGAAAAGCAAATGCTCCTTTTATCGGGCGACAAGACAAATTACAGATATTTTACAGCCAGGAAATCAGTCTGTAAACAGCGGCCTGTGTTTCGAGCTCGGCGACACGACCACGTTAATCGCTCACTATTATAATGATAACTGGAGCAGTTCGCTTATTAAATTACTCATGTTTGTGACTTGCGACACTTGCCTCTGAACCTTCGTAACCTCGTTCGTAAACGTTTCGAAAATCCCTATTAAACACACGTCGATTGGGATCGTTAAGGAACATTAAATATTAATGTGCGGTCAAGTCGACTATACACGGTGTTCCAAAGATTTTCAAACCTTCGTTAATTCTTTTACGACTAGAAGTAAGAAATTTTATGAAACGTAAGTTATTTTGAAAGCCTCGCTTCTTTCGTACTCCACACTGTTCTCGCAACTTCTTTTCTAAAATTTAAAGCGATCTATATCTATGCGAAGTGTTTCTCCTGTTTCTACATATTCGTGAAACATGTCGAAGTTTAATCGAGAAATTCTAGAGCACGATCGGTCTATTTCAGGCATATTTAGAAAGAACGCGATTGAAAACATCTTTTTCGAACATTTTATGATATTTTCAGCGACGCGAATATTTGTGTTTTATCGATCTGTTTTCATCCGTACACGCAAGTCTCGATTTCACGTAGCATTCTGTAATAAAACGTGCGTTTATCAATGACAAACAGATATTTTGCAAGAATATCGTTATATTGCAATGAAATTGTTCGTTAAATGTTCCACGATAAACGACTTCGCACCTCCATGTTGTCGTATCACGACAATCAATACGGTGAATCCGGTGTCATCCGTCGCCAACGAGCCATGATCCATTAGCTAGCATCCTAACAATTTGTGTTTACGACGCGGCGCGCTCGCAGGAATTACACATACGTCAATATTGAACATGCCACCGTTTATACAACTGATTGATAACGAGTCCATGGTATCCATGATATCCGTCAGCGACTTTACGCGATACCCCTCGTTGTACCATCGAACCGCATATCGCCATTGTTAAACAGCTGGAGATTTCGGATATGCGACGAAATTTCCTCCTACTTTACTGGAATTACACTCACTACGAAAAGTATCGCCATAAACACCTATTTTTCGACGAAGACGTTTTTTACCATTGAAATTTCATTTTCAAAGTTTCACAATAATATGGAAGTGCCGCTAAATGGCAGGAGATTTAATATATTTATTTAATTACTATTTGATTAATTACTACGTAGATGCCGGAACAAATACAACGACGAGGCTTCTCGTAGCCATCGTATGTATTTTTTGAAACGTCAGTTTTAACGAATTTTATATTTTATTCGCATATTGGAACTTTTGTCTTCCACGTCTTCGACTGTGTCTTCAATTCATAAATCATCTTCTTGGCTCTTATCTCGAAAATCGAAGCAAGCAAGCAAGACGAGATTTTTGCAGTTCGACGACGCAGTCTCGCTTATTACTCTTTGCATTGTCATTACTGAACGACAGGCGAAAGAAGAATATTCGTATTCCTTTTACATCTTCGGGAACCAACCTGGCATTTACGGAGGCATTTTAAGTGTATCTTTAGAACCGCGGGGTATAAGAGCACCTCGTTCCCGCGAATACTTGCATGCATCCATACACTCTAGTATACTCCACCGTTTCGAATCTCCCAACGAAGAAAAAGCAATCTCCTCCTCCATCTCCAGACCCTTAGTTCGTATCGCATTAACACGATTGCTTAGGAAAGATCAACGAAATTTCTTCGCTATTTTTCACAAGAGCGAACGAGAGAAGAATTCAGAAAGCAGCTTAGCACGTACCAAAATTATTGGCATTAAGGAAAGGTCACTATTTTTGAAGCAATAAATTCCAAAAATTTAAATATTAAAATAGACGTCTCGATTTGCCAATCCTCCTGTAGAAACGGAAATCGTCGACATTTTTCACGAGTGAAAAAAAAAAAAAAAATAAACAAGGCCAAACGCATTAGTAAGTAAGGATTTGAGTAGCAAAATGAGACATCGCTATTTATACCTGTTAAAATATTTCAATAAAAAAAAGTAGTTCTCGTCAACCTTGGGCCAACTTTTAACGCGCACCGCCACGTCTTCAATTTCCTTTACAGTTTCTCGTGTAATTTCGACCGTTTACGGTTATTGTGCGATGTCATTGTGTTCGATCGTGGTTATTACTCGGAAAAAGGATAAAAAGTGTTCGTGCGAGGTTGCACGTGCAATTCTCTTCTGTCCACTCGACAACACATCCCGTGACATTTGCATGACGATGCTTGCGATCATCTTGCGCCATGGATCTCTTCCAAAGGAACAACGTTCGAAGAAGCGAAGATCTAGTGCCGCATGAGAAGCCAATCGCGAAGATCGCGCCAGTGGTCACGTTTCCATCGGGAATACACGAGCGATTTTGCAACGGCTGAATACAGACTTTCAGAGCCCAACGTTTCGGAGGAAACCGCTTTCAAGGAACATTGTGTAAACGCGAGGATTATTAAGGTTCGTTGCGATCCTGGTGATGCAATCCGGGCGATATCGATTACTGATGTTTGAATGCTTTTTGGAAATCTTATGTTCGAGATTTCATCGATCCTTTGACCACCATAAGTAAAGTAACGGATAAAAGTATGTAAACGCAACGTTAGTGAGCGAAACGAAATTTGGAGAATTGAGAAGTTTGGAAATTCGAGAATTGGAAAAATCGGAATATGTAACTCCCTATTACGTTATGATATTGAATTCTCTCGGAGAATTATTACAGGAGCAAGTCCACGTAACACTGATATCGATTGATAGCTTTTTAAAGCAATTGAAAGGAGAGCATATTTATACCTTCGATTCAATAACAGAGGTTGCAGCTAATTTTCACAAGACTTGTTGCAACGCTTTTCTTATATGTATGTATTATGTATATTATACGAGTATATATTATCATGATTGCGCAAACAGGTAAATGAGAACAAATGTTGCGTTATATATTATAGAAACGTATTATCGCAGAGGCGATTGGAAAAAAACAAAGAATTGTTTTAAGATATTAGAAGGTTGATTCGATCAAGTCATTCGTTAAACAAATTACAAGTATATTCTTCTTAATGAACATCGAATGGAAAAGGATAAAAGGCAAAAAATAAAAGAAGAGGGAAATGGTGGGAAAGAGAGGAGACAATTTTGGAGAGTAACGTGAATGTAACTGGCGGTTGGCACATTCAACGAGTCTAACGAGTTTGCCAAAGAATACGCGTTGCATTGTTGCTTCACTGGAGAATGCTGGATAATCGTGGAGCGCGGAGGAAATAATGATTACAATGCTTTCTTCAGCTCTGCGAGTGGTGTGAATGGCTTTGAGACATTAACCTCGAGTCATTTTAGCGTTGAGCAACAATTTCGCGGTTTATACTTGATTTGTTACCACGTAACAGCTGACGAAGCAGAGCGGAAATCCTCGAACCGCGAAAAATATTCTCCGCTAAATTCCTCCACACATACAATTCCTCTTTATTTCTTAAAAACAATTTATATTGTACGTCTTAGGATTATTTATGAACAATATCTGCCACGTTTTACTCATCTAAATTGTTTCCAATCTAGTTCCTACGTTCATTCGAGCAACATTTTGTAATTTTATAGCCACGCTGTATTATAAAAAAATTTGTCACCTCTTTTTACGCTGTTTAATTATTTGGACAAGTGAATGAACGATTTAGCAATCATTCTTTCCGCAAGATTTCCAATAACTCAATCGATTAAATTCTTTTCCTTGGAAATGACATAACTCGAAAACATTGTTATTTCAGTTATGCAAATAACCGTCTTTAAACACGACACCCTTTTATCGATCGAATTTACGAGCAAAAACGACAATGATCATAAAACAGGATCAAATAATACTTCCGACATTTCCTAATTCTTCCAAACCATCTAAGCTTAAAGAACCGCGAGAATCCCTTCTAATTTGAAAAAAATCACAAGGAGAAATATTCTAATAATTCGAGAAAACAAACATTTTCTTGCAATACTTTCGTACGAAGACTGCAATCTACGAGTACACACATCGCAGTACCAAATTGTCACGTTCCTTTACATCGCAGTCTATCGCGTGTTATCAGCAATCAGAACCAATTAACGTCGAATCCACAGCAATTAGTATTAATGAATCAATGCCTATTGTAATTCATACAAGCGCCTCGTATCAATTAACATCCAATCAATGCAAACCATTAACGCCACAAAAGTATGAACATTATCAAACCACCCTAACGAACATTCGCTCATCTTGTTAAATCGCGCTGTTGCCTCATCAATTATTCTATACAACAACGTAACAATCGATTTTATTGATGTGATCCAATCAGTTGCTATTTATACGGTTTCACGATATGTTGATACAGATAACGGTATCAATATTTCACGGATAACGAACGAACTGATCGATCGCGGCCAATGACGCGCGTAAGGTCGTCGATTTAACTGGCCAACACGACTTGAAAGTACAAGCTCCTGGTATTTTTCTTGCAAAATCCTGTCGTGCTCGCCGGTACTATTCCGAGACCGCTTGTTCCTGGTTGAAAATCTGGGTAACTGGTATAAGGACGGTCACCCGCAATCGTACCACGTGTTATAAATCGTTCTGTCTCGCTTTTCCTCTTGATCTGTCGCGAGCTTACACATCCGCATGTATCGATACTTGCGTGTATACTGCGAATACATTACCATGCAAATGTCTGCGATGGTAATCTTAAACGAATCTGTAGATACTCTTCGTGGTATATCAGCTGTTCGTAGTTTCTCCTAGTTTGTGAATATTTTTAGAAATACTTTTTTCTTAGAAATAGAAATTAGTCGTAGAACACGCATTCCAACGTCATATCCTTGATTAAGCATTGGATTTTTATCGCACGCATTTTCATGCACATGGGTGGATTTGAAACGAGACGCGAGGAGAAAAGGAGTTTATCGAAAGTAAAGTTTATTTAAAAATTATTTTCCTAACAGAACTGTTGCTGCTGGAAGAATAAAAACATCGCACGGAATATTAATCGTTTCAAGCTGACGAATGTTCTTCGAGCAAATGAGCAATAATTCTTCAACTAAACGCTTCTTATTGTTAGAATAAGTAAGAACTGATAACACTGGAAATAATGTGTAACAGCATAGTATGATATAAGGGAAAAAGGAAGGAGAGACTTAAAGCAACATCGAGTATCTTTTTATTCTTTCGTCGAAACAAAAAAATTTCTGTTTGATAGGCGATAAAGAGTATCGCGGTATTGTATTGTACAATAGCGACGACGTGGTAGTGTATAGTACGCGAATGTGCGTGAAAGTGCGTCGCGATGCCAGTGATAAATGCAACGAGAACACCGTGTGGCCTGACTTTTCTATAGCCTTACAGCTCGTTCTTTCTTTGATAGTTTCTGTTGCACCTGCGGCTGTTTCATATCGCCGGATCTACGAATCGATTGGGATAACGCGTTGATCCTACGAACTCACGCTCGACGGTCAGTGTTGGTTCGTTATACATGCATACTATATACTTCGCCTGATTCATAGTAAACTGTAGGTTACTTTGTTTTAGGAGAGAATTAAAATAAGGTTGAATAGTTGCACGATTCTTTTCAATTTCGTTCTGGTTTTCTTGGTAGACGCGTGTTATTATCAGCACACGTGGCGCAAATGCAAGAGATTTAGAGTGATTGCAGGTTGATTTGTGCAATGCAAATTTAGATTGGTAGAAATGAAATGAAACGTATACACATATTTTGACTTAATTTAATTTAGAAGTTAACATAATATACAACTATAATTTATAATTATAATTTCATAATATAATATACAATTATATTTTACAACTCTTGTAATGTACAAATTCTTGAAATTGATAATAGAATACATACATATAATTTCATACGGTGAAAGTTTGCTATCAGCTTGAAATCATATACTTTAGGAAATTGTTCTTTTATGTTCTCCTTATCTCTCTCCTTTATTTTTAGAATCTATAATCTATAGTCAATATTTTCATATCTTTCATCTTAATTGATCTTCCTCTGTTGACAGCTAGCCAATATTAAACCATTAACGATCCCAGAGCTCAAGTTACACTAGAATTTTCTTTCTAGTTGTTATCTCGTGGCGTTTTTATTTAGAAATGGAGCATTATTTCAATATCGAATCAGGTGACAGATTTAGTGGCGTTCAATCGCTGGAATAGTGATTAATGCGATTTAGCGACCGAAAAAATGCAATTAGCAAGAGAGAAGATTCGCATTCGCCAATTTCGCGAAACTAATTCGCGTTGACACGGGTTCGCGGACTGCTGACTCACATTGTTCTAGTCTAATTTTTCTTCCACAAGTATACAAACTATCACGACACTCGTGCGTACGAACAGCAGATACTGTTTTATACACGAACGAGCACCGTCAACGAAATCGTTGCCTCGCCGTAAACGTATCCTGTCCATTAAGCAACTTACACAGGGAATAATTTCTATTATGACGCGCGTGCCCCCCTTAATCGAGCTGTACTGCCACAGAGAAAGTATAATAAAGGCAATGAAAGTTCATCGTGATAATTGATTACGAAATCAACTGCCTCTGGCTCGATGCGTTACGAATTTGCGTAATTGTCGCGTGAATTTTAGTTCTCAGCGTCGAATGGAAAGTTGTTTTCACTTTAATGAGCGTAAATAGATATTTAGGATTTCATTCTATCATTTTATTTACATGGTTATCAGTGAGCTGGAGATACCGTATCTTTAAATTTATAAATTATTTAATTTATGAGTCTACGAGTATTTATAAGTATTTAATTTATAAATCTGTTAATCTAGAGATAATGCGTGTTTGGAATATTAATTTAGTTAGAAGTAAAGATTTGCGGACATTCGCCTTGACCAACATATCCGATTCACCTATTGAATGAGAGCAGGAGGTATCCTTGTACGATTTCGAAAATTTTGACCTTTATTCCAAAATTCGTTTGCATATTATGCAACTTTCGATCAGCCGATACTGAATGAAATATTATACAAAATTTAACTGAAATTATTACACGTTCAGATTCATTCTGATAAATATAAAAAGCTTTGCACGTTCAATGTTAAAATTATCATATATTTTGCGAGCAAGTTAGTGTAAGATTTGTCTATAAGTCATAAGATTTATTTCCACTCGTTTTTCACTATATTTCAAGCTCAATTTCATCCAAGGAATGCTTATCCCGATCCTGTCCTTCCTTCATAAGATCTATTTTCCTCGCACAGTCTGTTGAGCTATTAATCTACCTTGCAACTTCCATGTAAATCCAGACATCTGTATATTACTGCTCAAATCAAAAGCCTTGTTTTTGCACGTGTTAAACACATGTGCTCAAGCGGAGTTCGAAGTACCTCACTGTTATTTGAAAATCGAAAGCAATCGAAATTATTAATGACTTACTTGCAAACTTTCCAGACATTATTCTCGTCAGATATGATTACTCTAGCAATCGCTATTCTACGAAAGAGTTCTCACTATACGAAACATTATTCGACAAAAATCATACATATAAGAGCATTACATTTAAATAATTTAATAATTTTTATGAATTACTAAGTTGCAAAGTTTGCAGCAATGGTATATGTGGAATAATATATTACGTTATAAAGAAAAATCTCTAGCGGTTAAACGTTGCCATTCATAACGTCGAAATTCTTTTACAATTGCACGAAGACGTAGAAATCAGCTAGAGAATGAGTCCGTTAATCCCCTAAGTACAACGAGTCCAAGGCTAAGTTGTCGCAATATAACTTTCAGTGGGCTCTGAGGTCTTCAGCTTAGTGGGTAATTATTGCTAGATATTTGGAGGCTCATCGTTTCGAATAATAGTATATAATTTCACAAACAACTGTACTCGAAACGCGATGTCTCTATTAAATAGGAAATAATTTTCAGAATTTTCTAATCATTGCAGAAAAAACAGAAAGGGATCGAATTCGAAGATGTAAAAATACAAAAGACAAGCAGAAATTGTAAGATTAATAATACACGTACTAATTACACCCTGCCATACACATACACGTAGAACGTTGAAATACTGTACATAATTCACATGTATTTGCAACAGTAACAAAAATTAAATTTCTGTACGTAGAATAGAATTTCCCTCTACTACGTAATAACGAAACGAATATCGAAACGTCGAATCCTAATCGACTATCACGCTCTCACCTCCTGTGAACATTGTTCCTGTGAATTAGCCCTTCTTGCACATATCTGAATCTCATTCTTGTTTCAACAATCAAAAGTCTTGCAATATTTCAAGAAAAACTCGAACATAAAATTGCAGAAACTGAACAGAAATTCACGAGCATCGGTAACGGTTATCTCGTACATTCTTCAAATTTGAGAAATTTTTCATTGGCAGGAAAACGTGATCGAGTGAGAAAAACGAAAGTGAACCAAGAAACGTAGCGAGGCTGCCGCTATTATTTTAAATGCGACAAGGTTCGCGCGCATCGTGGATTAACGGTTTTAGTCGATGCTAACGGTGCATCAAAACGAACCTAATGGACGAGCTTTTTGCAATTGATCCCGTAGCTATTGTTTCGTCGTTTGAGCATCGGTCATCGCGAACAATTCGGATAGAATTTCGGAATGCAATCCGATGGTCCCGCGGAATGTAATCCAACGTTTAGCGTAGCGAGAGGTTAAATAACGCGTTAGGTAAGTCGATACGCAATGTTCGAACGGTAGACTCACGTGCAGCTCGTGTATACATGTGCACCTTCATTTCGACGGTAAGTTCACTTCCTGAATGGAGACCTACTTTACCAAGTGGCTGACAGATCGGTTCCATGAGCTCGAAATGTACGAAGAAATCGTTTGGTGTTCGTTGAAAGTAATTTTTTTATCATCATGGACAAACGTGCGAGTCTGAATATAGGTTAATGTTATGTTATCGTATTTATAACGTGTAATGTGTATATTTATAACTGGAAGTCTATATTTGTAGGTAATTAATAAGCAGAAAATTTTAAACTACAGCTTGCAAGGGATGTTGGGATGTTCTTTAGAAGCAACTTGATGACTTTAGGTTAGTTTAAATAATCTTCTAGAGTCAAAATTAATTGAAGGATAGCAGGTTTATAACAGTAGTTGGCACTTGATGCAGTTGACGAAATTAAGACGAAAATTGGCAGGAAAACAGTGATATGTTTGATTATAGAGAACTGTATACCTTACCGATCCTAAAGTTTCGGTTGGCATATGTGTAAGTAGTTGTATTTGATAAGTAAGCAACGTTAATAATTATCTTTGGTTTGTGTCGTAATTTAGTTAAACTAATAGTGAAATTATACATATATGTATATGTAAATATATAGTGAAGTTTCCGTTTCGTTAAATAAAAATCATATATTCGCTAACATAAATTGTTCTATCAATAATACGTCAAGAGAATCAATAAAAAAAACCGATAAAAGATTTCTAGAAAGATCGTTAAAATATCCATGCAAACGTGTACCGATCAGAAACATAATTATATGAAAATCGTACTAGAACTTTAGAACATGATTCAGCTATTCGGATTTACTTTGCATAAGATATATGGAATAATATTATCATAAATTTTGTTTATCTTGATCATTCTCAAAACTACACGTCAGAGTATCTAACAAAATAAAATATCGTTTTGTATACGTAGTGAGTTCGAAAACATGCATTGTAAGCAGCACGTGTTTATTCAACCATTGATTCTCACGACTGGGCATATTCAATATTACATATATAGAATATTTTCCTTCGCCCCCTTTCTTTCTTTCATTTCCCTATTTGAATAAGATACTCGTGCTCAATTGAATTTTCATGAAAACGACCGAACATTGGATACGTTTCAAGAGCCGACCTTACCTCGATGCTAAAAGCAACAAGGTGCACGAAAGATGGATCAGGACAGGAGTATGAAATAAAAAGACGCGAAACCCTCAAATTCTCATTCATGGCGCCGCAGGGGCGACCGGGTGTCCAATAATCAAACTATTTATGCGACGACAACAACGACCTCTCATAAAGCAAAGGAGCTTTAATTAAATTTTCCCCCTATCTGTCAAGAAATAATCTGTCTTATAAAAAAACATTTCCATGAACGATATTATTCTATATTCTATATAATGATATGAGGGCCGTCTTGCACAATCGTACCAACATTATTAACGAAAGAAGTCACGTTCCAAATTACAACTATTAATAAGTATCCTTGCATGACATTAACGTTGTTTGGTAGCAACGCAAATGAAATTTCACAAGTAAAGTTGACAAATTATAAATTTACGAAAAATGATCAGATTGTAAAGATATGTCTACGATAATTTCTAACCTGTCAGTTTACTAATACATACTATATATCGTAATTAATAAATTATTATGCAAGAAAAGATCCCAATCTCGACATTATCCGTCGATGTTATCGCTCATCAACTGACTTCGATTGCTTCGATCGAGCAGTCAAGTCTTCCATTACAAAATATTGACGTCAAATCGATAAAACTGCGACACCTGCATAGACTTAAGAAAGAGCAATTGATAGGCTCACCTGAATGTCTTAAGGATTCTCCATTTCTCTTTGTTCGCAGTTACTCTTCCAATCTTGCCGCAATTATATAGATCCACCGACAGAACGTATCAGCATTTCTCTCAACGAGACTCGTCGTTTCTCACTACTAAATCACCACTGTGGTTCTTTCAGACACACACTCCTCGTGCACTTTGAGTTATTCTATCTCGTACCAAATGACAAACATCCGCTTAACCTTACTTTGATAATATATTACATCAACGATCAAACTTGACCACTCAATGACGCTCAGTCTCCAATTAAATTCAAACCAATTGCCACTTACTTTCTTCAAATTCATACATGCAATTTGTTAGAAACATTAAAAAAATATTGTACGCGGATAAGATGTTGTCATTGCGCAGAATCGCACCGGCAGTTTACGCGGTCTTTTATTTCCCGCGCGTCGAATCGGTCGTTGTGAACGCGACCATCGATCGATGTTGCGAATCTTCGAGGACAATCGATCGATAAAAAACGAGATCACCAATCTCTCTCTCTCTCTCTCTCTCTCTCTCTCTCTTTCTCTCTCTCTCTATCTCTCTTTCTCTCTATCTATCTATCTATCTATCTATCTCTCTCTCTCGTGTTCTGATCCTGAACGATGTATTCTCACGTGTGGCGTGTCTTTCCGTTCGTTCTTCTTGTCACGTTGGGAATCGCCGCGTTCACCACTGACAACGATCGATCGATCGATCACGATCGACACCGTTCTCCGTTGACGATCCCGACGTACCACGATCTCACCGTAAGCAGCGAGCCTTCGCGACTGCGGCCGCTATTTCGTATCTACTCGCTGTGAGCGAACGATCACCGGTGAATGCGCGCGCGCGCCTGTGTATAGTAAGTGCCTTGCTAACTGGCCGGAATTCTGCCTTGCCAGCTGACCATAGCTATCCCTGCCATCTCTTAGAACGGACTTCGTATAGCAGAGCACTGTATCATGGATTTGTTAAAGGAGTAAATCGTCAATTTTGAGACAAGAATCGATTCTAAAAGTACGCTATTTATCAAGATGGGTATGTCATACTTGTTGCATGAAATTATACATATTGTCATAATTCAAAATATGGTCATTTCTTAATACAGAAAGTATTTATACGGCGTTCAAGTATATTAAGTTTCATATCATTTGCTAGTACATAATATACTTTCATATGACTAAAAAAAATTTAACACCATGAAAATGAACTGTAACTGCTGATAGAAGAACGTTTCATTGGAAAATGAGCATATGCGCCAATACAGCGGTACTGGTATGGAATGCTAAAAGAAAGAAATTTTTGTCTGTTAAGTGATATTAATTAATAATTTCTTGCTTTAAATTTCCTATCTGATAAAGACTTGCTGCAAGATTTACTTCCCTTAATTTTCCATTTCTTTCGTTTCGCTTGTCTCAAGTTCTAAGACTCAACTCTTCGCATACAATTCTGACTTCACAATCTCTGTAGTACCTTACATTAAATCTAATATCACTCACGCTATCTTTATCGTCTTTCGCGTCCACGTAGAATCCTTGCTTAAATGTTGCATGTTTTTTTAAGCCTTGTATCAATTAACGAAATTCATGTCCAACTTGCGGTCAGTTAACAAGGCACTGCCACATGCAACATCCTGCACACATAAAGCGACAGTAAACGATCGTTCACGCACACATTGATCACTAAGTGGAGTAGTTGGGATAACGTGGAGGGAAGGAACGAAGGTTCCATCCTCGCGATGGGTGGTAAACGACAGATAACATGCATCCTCGTCTTTTTTCCTTCTTTCGATTCACGTCTGAATAATATGGATCCTTAGGTGGCACAGAATCGTCCGTGTCCTTAGTGGCTTCTATTTTGTGCCGCTTGGACGCTGCACCGCAGGGAAGAACGAGTTTTACAGCAGGTGGAAAATCTGTGTCCATCGTCGATTTATGTCGAAGATGAGGATGAAAATAAGAGGGACAGGACGCGTTATTTATGGTCGTCTGTTCGGGAAAAAGATACGAGGAAAACGGACAGATTACATAAATCCAGAAAAGAGGTATACACAAACGTCATTGTGGTCATAAATGTGCAACTCGTAAATGCTTCATGATATTATACGTTTGAGTGTAACGAATAAAGGCGATCGGAGTTGGTGCGTTTACGACACGTTTCCTTTTTCAGTTGCAGATGCACGCTAGATAGTGGATAATGATGGTATTTAATCCATAGTGATATTCATGTTTATATTCAAGGAAAAGGAGATTTTAATTACAAGATCGATTAAGATTAAGAGATTCAAGGATAACGTGTTTTATATCTTGCTGATGGCCAATTTACTTATGATAATTGATCGATTTTCAAGATTAAAATGTATGAAATGTTCGTGGCGTTGAGCGGCAGATGCATGACTAAGATTCGAGTATGTTAAGATCGTTTCCTATTACGCGTTCAAGGTGTCTGTATCGACAAAAGGATAATATCGAAGGCAAGTATCGCGTAAGACAATAAAAGCTCGAATACGTTTCGCTATATTTTACATAAAACCTTTCACAGTATATGCATACACGAAATGACAGATTTCCACCTGATATAGCATCGAAACAACTTTCCATTATCTCAGAGTAATATCTCTAGAAAATAAGTACTATAGAAAAAAATTGTACAAAATTTCAATTGAAATATTTCATTAACTTTTATAAATTGATACGTTGTTTATATTTATTTTCAGAAGAATATAACGCAGTTCGCGTTTCGCGTATATTACACACCGATCGAATATGAAAACTAAATACAAATAGAAGAAAAATGTATTTGCGAAGCATTTTGAGCTGATAACGCGTTGAAAGAGTGTTACCGTAGCGATCGAAGTGACACAAAAACGATGTAAATATGCACACGACAAAACAGGGAATAAGAAATGTGGTAATCGTTTCACTTTTGAAACTTCATCGAGTCTGTTGCAAGACAACGTTGGTAAACGATCTCGTATTTCATAACCGGCCGATCTGATTTTCCTCGTTACGCGTAAGCTTCCTTCTTACGATAGCTCCTCTTCCTGTCGTTTCTTCGATAACAATGAAGCCTAATTCGCGGCACCTTCGGCCCTTATTTCCGGTCTCACGTTCATTTTAAATGGAATCAACGATCTTTTCATCTAGTCACCTCCTCGCTAGTTTGCTGCTCGTTTAGACAATTGACTCGAGAAAGTATACTGCAGCTCGTTTTGGCGTCTAGAGATTACTTTTTAGTAAGTTTAACGACTTATGCCGCTTGAATCGCAAGTTACCTTATTTATTCAATTTTTCCTAGCAGAAATTAATTTTTCCGAGAACATTTGTCGTTCCGATATTTCGTAAGCAGAATACATAAGCGCAGAAATAATCGGTGAAAGGGATTCCTATTCGGTTGACAACAGAAATCTCCTCGAGACAGTTAATTATGTCGATCTTTCTGACTGTGAAAGTATCCGCGTCTACGTAATCACGAAGATCTCGATGCGCGAGAAATCCAATCTGACGACCGATATATTCCGAATATTCGGAAATTTCAATACGCAGATAAGGACTGTAACTTTGACGCAAGTGCCTTAAAAATTGCTACAGCAAACTATTGCATTAATATTCTACGGTAAACTAAACCTACTTACCGACGGAGACATTTAAAACCACATCGAATTTTAGCTATAATTATATCTCATTACAGTGCCAATAAAATTTCAAATATTTCATATAGTACGCAGCGCACGTCCAGAGTTTCTACAAGTATCCGAACCTTTTCCTTGAGTCATTCGTATACATTTCTCGAGAACTTCATCAAAATTCCTCCACTCGCAAAGCAGTCCCGTGGAGCGTATTTTTATTTGTACGCGGCATTGTGATGCGAGGAAAGTTCAATTTATTGGCCAAAAATAGCTGACACACTCGGGTCCCTTACACGAGCCACAATGCCCGATACACGTATCTAATTAAGATGCGCATAGCAGTGAGATACGCCCACGCTCGAGGCCTATCTCGCCTCTATAAACGCCCTATGTATTCTGAGCATCCAACGATCGCGACCTTGAAGAATACCAACGACCCATCCAACGACACGTAGCTGACGAGCTGCAATTCTTCCGGCAGTCGGTTGTTGTGTCGGCGTCGTCGTTCGTTAGGATTTCTACGATGTAATTGGTTTATAAAGCGAACAAGCGAAAAGCCGGCGAGTTTCTGTAAATATCATCTGATTTCGCAATGGCCAGCCAACATTTCGAGCGTGAAAGTTCTGATACCACGACCGGCCGGAAAAGAAATGACTATGGATATCGCGCGAATTAACTGGGTGGTTCGGTGCAAAGTAACGCACGTTTAATCGAGTCGAATAACGTTGAATAACGACGTTACGTGATCCTCAGACTCTTTTTCGTTTCTCTTTTCCCACTGCGTCTTTGCAGCTTGGTACATCTTTTGTGGGATACTTCCAAGATATGCGAGACTTTGCGTTGAATTCGCTGTAATTTATGTTTACGAAGGATACAAAACGGTACAGATCTATCGTCGAGAATAGATCGGGCGTTAATTAATTGTAATTTCCTAGGGTTCGTGTTTAGTTCAATTTTGAACAACTTTCATCACGTGCAATTAGCGATTGAGAACAACGAGCGAGGGAAATTTTCTCTCGAAATTTTTCCGCAAATGCTAAGTTATTAAAGATCGCGGTATTTTCAATAAATCATTCTTATTCGACACGAGTGTAATTCACAAATTATATCATTCATTTTATAGGATCGTAATTAAAATATCGCTTGAAACAAGGTTACTTATTAGCATAGTCTACAAAGTTGCATAGAATAATGTTCTCAAGATATAGCGTTCTTTTGAAATCAAAGGGTTATATAAAAGCCTGTTACAAAGGCCGATATCTCTCATCCAATCGATCACCATACAATCTCCTTCTTTCAGAGTTTCGATCAAGTAATTTAATTCATTCTTCTTCCTGTGCGATTCAATTTCAAGAAACTGTCGGTTTATTGAAATTTTTGATAATTGCGAAAGATATACGATCAAGCCGAGTACGTGTGTGTGTGTATATCGAAGAACGTGCTAAATACGCGAAACATTGCATCTTACGCTTCTTCCGCGATTTCATCACGTACCGATCACCGATGCGAAAACTTGCAATACCGGCGTCGTCAATTACCATCGAGGAAAAATTAACGAACGAAAAACCGCCATTAAACTGAAATTATATCTCCTATGAACATCGAATATTTCATCTTGTCTTTCGCTCGCATGATAGTAATCGGTAATCACCGCGAAGACGTTACTTGAAAAGCTGCGTTACCAGATTAACAGCATATCTAAGAGCAGCGAGAAAAAGGAACACCGTTTAGCAAGAAACCTGCACGCTATTAGAGATCCGGCGAGGAATCTCGCGTCGAAGTAAAATATTTCACATTGTTCCTCTTCTTCGTCTTTGTTGCATTAGCGATGTGTTCTAATATTGACGAAGAAACGGATCGGATTTATGAAAGGCACGTTAATTTTATCTTGTGAAATATTTCTTTCGTCTACGGTTATTCGATTAGCAGCATGCTTTAATGGCTCCGAGAAGAACAAATTACGCGGCAAAAAATTTGGGGATTAAGGACTTTACAAAGAGAAGTATCTCAGGTTGCTGCTCTCCTTTCGTTTCGTTGTTAACGAATTAAAAACGCGTCTCAGTTCCGCAAGACAATATTCGCAAGTTATATTTCGTAGAATAGTATGGAAGAAGAGATTATTCGATAAGAAAGAACATACGCGAAATAAAATATATCAGAAGATACGTAAAATAAAATGAAAATATATTGCTGCTGTCGTTCGTCGTTGTAATAAAAATTATTCGCTAAAGAATTCGCAGAGTGTTAACGATACAACGAAGAAATCTTCGTTCGCGATACCATCACCTAAACATTGGCAACCGGACCGGCTGCGGTGCTAGTTCAAGAAGTTAGCTGGCCACTGGAAGAGAAATGACCAGTCGGTGAAACGAGGCAAGGGTGAAGGTCACATTAGTCACGAGCAGCCGCGTCTCAGCACGATACACCATCAGGCAGGTTATTCACAGACATATGTTTCAGGCTTTTAAACAAAGACGATCGCGTTGCTGATGGAAACAATTCAGCCATACTGGATCTTATCCTCAGAATCGGCAATAATCTCGTTATGTCCTCGCGTGGGACGGGATTTCGTTGCCACGTTTCGAAAGGAGTCTTCCACTTCACTTCGTGTGGCTTTGTGAAAGTGAATTCGGCCCTTTTGCCGAGCAACCGGTGTGAAATAAGGCCGGGCCGGTTTAATGCCAATATGTATATTATGCGAAATACATTGGCAATTTGGCAGGCAGTGTATCAAGAAAGCGTACGTTTAAACGTAGAAATTGAAATTGCTCGATACACTTGCATATGTACCGCTTTACAATTCTCCTTGCTTAAGATCATGAATTGTCTCCAATTCGTTCGCGCTTTTTGGACATCGAAAATTTCGCACGGTATGGCTATAATTTCTGAAGAAAATTTTTGCGAATATCAAACAACCCACGTGATAAATAATAGTTTGCTCTGAACAGGAATTAATAATTCATTTATAGTTAAATATATATAGTTGGTAGTTGAGATAATTTATAATTTGCCAAATTTTTCAGGGGGATGAAAGACGCGTGTTTAATCGCAAAATCAAATGGAAAGATAGTTTTGGTATGGAATTGGTTGACGACATATTTCGGTTGAAAATTACTCTTCTATAAGATGCGACTTGTATTTTTCACGTATGGTTTTCGACTAATAACACTTCGAGAACATCTCTGAACGTGCTTGAAATTTCGTTTTTCTTTGTAAGTAACAGCGACGCGAGAGCGACGCATCTTTTGCCAGACTATCGAAGTAATCCGAAGGAACCGGTTGCACGAGCATCGGTAAGAGAGTGCGTTCGCGGCCTTGAAATCGAATGTTATCACAAGCGCGGTCTTCTAACATCATCGCTTGAGCGTGCTTCTCACGCTACAACGTTCAATGACGCGCAAGTATGCAGACGACAATCCCCGACGTGGCTTTCGTAATAAACTGAAAGTCTGTAATCGATTAGGCACTCGCTGCACGAGGTAACCCGATTAATGTCACTTTTTAATCGGTTTCACCTTGTCGCATAGGTGTTACTTCACGCAATTTGGAGACAAGCGTTAGACGTTACTTTTATCCTCGAGCGAGGCTCGACTGGATCTTGTCTTTGCGAAGCACGTACTGATCGAAGAGTTCTATAATTAAATAATACATATGCACGGCGCTGTTATAGTGGCGTAACACGTTACATATTCTTTCGCTTTTTTCATAGAACTTTTTGCAGGTTGATGGAATGTAAGAATGTGTTCATGTGCAATAAGCTTATATATAAGGGTTAAGTGACCCTGGAAAAGGGAAATGGTTATATTTAAATGATAATGTAGCGTCAAACGCTAGTGTAAATTATTAATGTAAAGATGTGTAATAACGCTTTAGGAAGTAAGTTCAAAATTGTAGTGGACCTAAGCCTAGAAGCTGTATTTAATTTTTATTCAACGGTTACTTCTTTTGCACACAAGGAACAGTAAGAACAAAAACAGCAAAGTGGAAATATTAATAAATTAGTAATATCGGTAGAAAGATAATTGTTACGTCGGCTAATCGAATACTTGATAATCCTTACCTATCCTCTCTATTTATCTATATCATCTACTTTATTCGTAGTTTCATAGTAAAATTTAGTTTTAATTCCAACCGCTACTGATATTCTAATCTTATTCTTTGCTGCATCGGTAACATTGGGAGTGACGTTAAAATAACCATTAGAATAAGATGCATATCGTATGAGCATACTTTCATAGCATTTTCTACTTTATCAACCGTAACTAATAACAATATATTACCATCGGATATAAATGTACCAAAATCCATTTCCATATCGGTAAATCCAAATTTCTTCTTTCCAAAATTATAAATCACGTTCGATCTCTTTTTCACTGTCTATACAAGTCACCTTTACGTTTTAACGTCACTATTATACGTTGTGATATCATTTATCGAACCAAAAAGTAATTGAACACGCGAAAACCATCGTTTACCAGATTCCATAAAGATAGTTCCACTAATTTAATACAGCTTGTCTCTAACTCGCAATACTATACTGACGCTGTGAGTAATCGAAGTAAGGTTAGAAAAATAATTATATAAGTCTATCTATCTATCATCATCATTATCATCTATTAAACACCTGACTAACTTCTCACTCAAGGAAGATTCTATGGACTAAACAATGAACCTCTTACGCATAAGTTACGCACGTTCGCGTTTATATTTCAGCATCGAACGGCATCAAGGAACCGTGACGAAGTAAAACGCGTATGAATGAAAATTTCGACGGGCGTATAATAAAGTGGTTTTCGCTTCTCGAAGTTTCGACGAGGGGTCGTCCCGTGCATAATTCTGGACACGGGTCCCGTGTAAAACACGCGTGTGCACAAAGGCTGCCATGTTCAAGTGACACAACAGAAAAACCGATTACACGGACGAGAGAGAAAGTGAGAGAGTTGATTTCCCCCGAAAAATAAGGAGGAGGAAAATGAGCTAGAAGGCGAGAGGAGTCGCGTCGCCGCAGCTGCCCGTGGCGAATCCGTTTTCAGCACCGCGTTGGGGTTGCAGAAACCCCCTAGATCCAGCGCAGTCCATCATCCTCGTCGACGACTTGTCAACTCCATTAAGTTATGAGCAGGCATGTGCGAATATTTCGAGAGTTTTCATCTTCTCCGTCCTCGAGCTCGGAATTCGATTCCCTTTTCGCACGCCAACCAATTGACGTCTTGAGTGGCTGAAATGAGGTTAGAAAAACGTATAGAATTATTATCTGCTGAAATCAGGTAAGAAAGATAAACATATAGAGTTGTTATTATTAGCTAGTATTTTTGGAATTTTTTATATGTATTTGTGATAACTTGAAAAATACGTATGTTAACGATAGTTCGTTTATATGTAACTAGAAAATAGAAAATTTACGAGAGAAGGTGAGCGTGATCAGGTTGAAAGTAGCTTTTGGATTTCTTTCTTTTTACTCATTTCTGTTGTAACTATCACACCAGGGTCCCTTTGTACAATAATTTACTAAACTAACAAGTTATAGGTTATAAATTGTAGACTTCTTCTTTCGAGTTTTATAAGTTTTTCGTTACATAATTCTTGTAAAATTTCACTAATTTTATTACTAGATTCAATCAAATGATAAATATCTTGCAAGTTATAACTTGGAAAATTTCATTAACGTCGTTAGTTCGATCGTGCAAAAGCAACCGAATATCCAAGTACCAAATCTATCATATCCAATCTAACTGGAGAATTCGAAATTCAGTACCAAAAGCCAAGGAACTGGCCGAAAGTTTTCAATTTTCCAATCTGCGGACAAACAACTGAACAGAGAACAAATAAGGGAGGGCAAAAAACAAAGACATATCGAAAAAAAGGGGAAAAAGAGAGAAAGGGGGAGTCTTCCCCCATTCTATAACGCGGAGTGCACAGTAAAGGAAGGGAGTAAATATCATTACGTGGCTGCGGCGCGATTCGATTAAAACGCTATTCACGTGTATCTAGCCGAGGTCCGCATAAACCTCGAATATAAACTGGCCGATAGTAAAGCGGCGTAACGTAATTCTGGCCGGGCTGAAAAGCGGCGGGGTGTTCGTACAAAAGGAGAAGGGCTGCTGCTGCTGCTGCTGCTGCGGTGGTGGGCCAGAACGTGACGCAGCGTGACTCGTTTACTCGCTACGCTGGCACAATGCGTTCGTCAGTGGCGTAACATACCATGTACATATATATAGGGTGTTTCAGAACTACTGGTCCATTATGCGAGGGCTGATAAGAATAGTTGTAAATAACATGTTTTGCCTGATAAACGTACGTACATATATATATATATATATATATATATATATATATATATATATACACATAGAACGTGGATTTAAGTTTTAATAACGAAACCTTAAGAGCGCAGGTTTTGAGCAGTTGCCAATGAGCAATCCACTTTGTAACTTTATGGACCGTTTTCATGATGTTTCGGTATTATTTGAAATAGGAAATTACATATGCATTGTTCGATACGTAAAGAATGCTGTTCCCTTTTTTCTTCGTTAAATAGCAGTAACATTTACAGTTTTGCAGTATTTGATACCAAATATTCGAGAACTGACAATTATAACACCGCTGGAAACCTTTTAACTACTTCTTACTACTCTACTGATTACTCTCTCATCAAATTTGCAAAAGTACTGTAACAAAATGCAAGAACAGGACACTCTTATTCTTCGTATATCATCAAACAATAACCCGTTTATTACTTCGCACTTAACAACTGCTCGTTCCAAACAGGTCATGCTCGTTACCAAACGTACCAACTCGTGCGCGTAACGTGCGTTTTTTACAGCTGTGTTGCTAAGAAAGTAAAGCAATATGAATTGCATATTCCTTAGACAAAAATATTCCTATATTTTCAATCCTTACCATCGCCAACCTAATTGACCTATAATTCTGAGACACCGCATATATATACGAAGACACGTGCACACAAGGATCGGCCATTGAGGCAACTATCCAGCGAACGGTAGCTGGTGCAAGCATGCATTCGTAGTCGGTCCCGTATTCATCTTGTGCGTTGCACTCGGCCGAATCCTCGTCTGGCGAGCGCGGTAACCGCGCGTGTATTCAGTTTTCTACCGAGCATTAACGCGCTGGGCCTCCGTGCTCCCATGAAACTGATTGATTACGTGCGCTCTCCGCTCCATCGCCGCGCCGATACCGCGCGCTCGTTTCATGCGCGCCGCTGAAAGAGAAGCCGATGGATGCCTTTTCAAGCGCGCGCGATCTTGCCCACTTTTACCAATCTCCTCCTCTCACCATTCAGATTCCCTTTCTCTTTCCCACTCTTGTCTTTGATGTTTAATGCACTACCGCCAAGCTGCCCTCTTTCGACATTGCGCATCTACTTACCACTTTGTTGCGATTCTCTCGCGGAACGTTCCTCGTTTCGCGCTATTTGTTGCACTGGATATGGCGAGGTTACCGCCAGATGTTTACAGATTAGGAATCTAGGAGAGTTCCGCTGGAAAAATTGAGTTCAGGCTTTGTTCAAAACGTTAGAAACCTGGCTTAATATTAGTCTTCCCTTTTGCGATTTCTTACTGTAACTTTCTTACTGTATTCCTTTGGAAGCGTAACTAGCTTTTGGAGAAACAGCAGATTCTTGCACAATAATACAGAATGGTCGTGTAATTTGTTTCTTCGTTTGTTTTATTGCGAAACTTGTCGATGTTACGCAAGTGTTATACCTGTGCAAGAGGACCCGATCAATCGTGGTTATCGGAATTTAATCGGTATATTGAATTTAGGAATAACGTTACTTTGAAAAATATCATATAAAATTCCATGATATCTAAGCTGACCTATAATCGAACAAACGCATGTGCGCGCTGAGGTACGAACATTTCACAGATACGGACACTTTTTTGATTCTCAAGAACTTCCCACTGTCGTGCCGAAATATATTTTCGTACAGAGTGCAGGAGATGCTCGAAACGGGTCGTTGAGTTTCCGCGATCGTGCTATGGGCGGTAAATAAATAAGACGCGAATACTGTCAACTCCCGTGGTACATATTTCATAAGGGCAGGGACGAGCAAGTCCTGAATTTCTGATTATATTAACGTAACCAGGATCAATTCTTTGCGATGGCCGTTACCCCTCGGTCGACTGTATTATACGATTACAATTAGTAGCACCCCCTGCGTATTCCCTGATTACATCAGAAACCAACCTCCAGAGGCTGCACAATTGGGTAGTTATCGATATCGGGGTACAGGATGTTTTGTTCGCGGGGAGTTAAACGTTGTGACTTTTTCCTCGTTGCGCCAACTTGCGTGCATCCAGGGTATTTTAAACGACGTTCTGGCGAAGAACGAGTCAAAGCTGAAGATTTGATGACGTGCATATGTATATATAGTCGAACCTCTGTAAGATAACGATCTCATTAAAATTAATCCCTTTTGCCAAAGTGAAGTAAAAGTCACTTTAACTCGAATTATTCGCCACAGGTCCGGATGCATTATTTTACCTCTGTACCTCGAATTTGGAATAGCCAGGTCTTTGCACGCCGCTGTCCCTGCGACTAGAAGTGCACCTATAGCTACGCTGTGTGTCACAGTATGTGAGAAATCAATTATTCGATTGTCTCTTTTCTTCCAACCGTTGGGATTGTCTCGAATAAAGTAAGACCTTGCAAGCCGTACTCCTACCCCTTCGTCATTCGATTACGTATACATCCGTGAAAGATAATCGTTTTTCATCAGTCGAATGCATAATTGCCTTCATCCAGATCTACTTAAGATAAATACATTAAAGTAAATTTATATAATACAATACACGAAGCAAATTTGTTACAAAGTAAATAATTTCAACTCGGGAAATCACCTTCTAAACGCCAGACAGCTAATAGTACAGCGCTAACCGCAGAACTCCTCCTGCGTTTGACAATTCACCAAAAAATGTCATCATACTCAGCTGCGCAGGTAAGTAAACAACTATCCGGAAAAATCCTCAAATACCAATAGAAAGGGATAGCCGGAGAAATAGCAAACTGGAGTAGAGGATATAATTTATGGACAATCGTAGGATCGACTCGATGTTATTTCTCTGCGGGAACAGCGACGACATCTTCATTCATGGAGCCACTAGCCTCGAGAGAGCTACGGTGCCGATTCATCGTGTGCACAATTCGTCTCGTTCCTATTCACTCGCACGAAAAACGGAGTCAATGGGCCATCATCTTTGTGTTCGTTCCGGTTCCAGGCTTATTATTATGGCCCGAATTATTTCGGGAATAGCAGCCAGTAGCTACAGGTGTACCCGTTCATGGATACGTCGATCGGCACACATTCAGCGACGTTCGGTCATTGAGAAGAGAAGTTTTTGCCGATGACGAATCGTAGGAAGCGACCGATCCTCTGGGGAAGAAGCGTAAAAAGGATCTGCCGGCATTCAACGATCCGTTCGTTCAGAACGGACCGCTCCCGTCGATGGAAAGCATCCTGGTTCTCCTTCTACATCGAATAACCGAGCAACTATGTAATTGTGAAGCTGGAAGCACGCTGTTCACCGACAATGCGCACATTTGTCAGGAGAACAGTATCGATGAGCACTTCATTTCTCGAGATCGTGGAAAGTCCTCGAAAGCACACGCCCAGGTTATTCCAGCTGTGAGAACTGCAAAGTCCTGTATGGTGCTTTGGATTTATTGGAGTTTTGTGTAATTCGTATGTTGGTATCTTTGTTGCGTATTTTTGGAATTTAGAAATGTTGCTTTGTTAGAAATTGGTTATTCAGTTACTAGCGAATGGTAGTTGTTGGATGAATCTGAGGATGTGTAAGTTATGGTTCGTGTCGTAAAAATATGTACGTTAATAACAATTAGCCGTTTGCTTCTTTTCGACAGTGAACTTAGAAAAATCTTGAAAAATCTTAAAATTGAATATCAACTATGAATGAACAATGAAATTGAAATATGTAGCTGCAAGAAGTTCGACGTCTCGGATAGTTCTATTCATGAAAATGGCTTCGTAGATCTTTGTCCATTTTCCAACTGCTTCTTTGTGGTTCCTAGCTTTCAACGACAACTTCCTCTACTGCACCTTAATTTGTGTTTCCAGTGATCCTGGCATCGTCGTCAACCCTTGTAGACCTGCACGTTCACCGTGTGGTCATCCGTTATAGTTACCGGGCAAGTCACTGAAATCTTTGTCCGGAACGATCCGAACGCCGATGCAACGAACGTTAATGAGTATTGATGTCCTCGCAATCGATCGACCGCCGCGATACCGCTTAGCGGATCTCGCATCACGCGGAAATCTTCCACGCAGCTGTATAATACGGTCCACATCGATGATCGAACCACTGATATAGTTATCGATACGAGACATTTGGGATCATTTTTAAGAAAAGACGCGATTTGAAAATGTCGAAAAGTCGACTGAAGGAAGGCTCGTTGAATATATTTAAATTTTTTTTTTTTTTGCAACATGTTAAAGCCTAGTAACGGTTATGATCTTTTCCGAGATTAGTTCCTTAAGCTGTGTAATTTTTGAAATGTTTGACATGGACATGGAATAAATGTTAATCGAACATCTCAAGCTTGCAGGTCGCGTCAAAAAGTGCAATACATGACTATATATATATATATATTTCTTGTAGTAATTTCTTGTAGTGAAGTGTTAAATAGTTAAGCGAAGATATACATTTTTATGTGTTCAGTATCTTAATTTAACGATAATGTCGAGTAACATCGCGCAGCAGGTTTCTCTAATCAAAAGATCTCGTCTACATTTGAATCCTTGCTCCTATCGATTGATCACAATGTTGCAATAGATTGAACATAAAGTGTTTGCGAGCGTCTATTTGCAAACAGTGTTCGTGAACTATTCGTCGGCAAGGCACGCCTTTAAACAGAGTATATACGAGTGAACCATCAAGGTGATGCGAACTGCGAAGACTAAAGGGTACCTGCAAGCGATTCTACCCTCTTGATCGCGATCTTTCGGCAATCCCTCGCTAGTCGCTGGTTGTGGCGTGGATCAGCGCGCAGAGGTAGCGCACAAGATGACGTGCGGCGAACATCAAAGCGTTCGACATCTTTTTAAGGCCGCCACCGCCTTAGAACTCGTTGAACTGGCTCCTCCTTTCTCTCTTCCCTTCGTGATTCCTCTGTATTCGTCTATCTTCATCGCGTATCGTTCCTCTGCCGTTCTCCTCATCGAACTGACTCGTGAAGGATCTCGACGATGCTGCCGTGTGCGTACATGTTTTTTTTCTTTCTGTCTTTCCTTCTGCGTTTCGTTCTTTTTCTTGGTCTTGTTAGGCGTTCAATGTTCTTTCTCCCAGTTGATGAACTTGGCCTGGATAAGGATGTACGCAGCTACGTATTTCGTATGCATAACCGCGCAGACGTTCGACTGATTGTGAGTAATGAGGGGAAGGGAGTATACGAAAGCGAATGGTGATCGTCTTTTACCTTGATTTCTGCCGTTTCTTTACCGCGGTTTCCACTTTCGTCGATACGAATCTTGTTTTAAACGATTTTATTCTCTTGCCTCATAGCATCGTGCTGCAGTTATGGTATGATGAGTAATATCGGTAAATTGTATTTGTAGTTTCAAGTTTCATTAAAACGTAGTATTTCCACGTGTTTGTGTGAGACGCCTTGTATAACTCCCCTTTCCTTATCTCTCTATTATCCTTCACAATATTTATGCAGGCACTCGATCAATCATTCGTTTTATCACGTCTGTCAATTGCATCTAAAATTGAAATAAGTTTCATTTAATTTTTCTCAGTGCGAAACCTTCGAATCGAAGGACTGTCTAATGAATTTATTATTTTAATTCTTTGCAACTGTAAATAGTACTATTTACGATTATAGAATAAAATTAACTTCTGAACAGTAACGCTCCTGATCGATTCGTATGCAATAATTAATACGACATTTATCATTTCTCCAAACAAATTTCACACGAATCTATGCTTTTCAAAAAAAAAAAAAAAAAAAAAAAAAAAAAAAAAAAAAAAAAAAAGAAAAAAGAACAAAGTAACAATATAAAAATCTATCTTCATGGAAGCATTCGTGTCACAGAAAACCTTTGTGTCGTTACGAGGTCTAACCTAACACACGCAAACAAACAGCAGAAAAATGGTCCTGTCCAGCTTACTCGGTAAAACGGCGCTGGCGATTTCAGTGGAAAAATTCTGGACAACGATCCAGGTTCGGTCTCGACACCTTTTGTCAACGGAGGATCATCTTCGGTGGCGTATCCTTTAAAATCAGATAGCGGGTCCAGAGTAGCGCTGGCATCGCAGTAGGCAACCTGATACTATTTGTCACCGTTCAGTCAGGCAGGTTAGACTCGGTAGAATCGTAGAAAGGAGATTAAGGGTATCCAAATATCCAAGTCTTGGTTAATAACGAAGCTAAGCAGACGGCAACGAGTATCGTTCTAAAGTCTTGGCCTATTTTACAGACGCGTCTGTACCACCGGCACCGTTTATCGCCACTGGTCGTCCTAACCTCAACAATAGATGCTTCGTACCCTGGCATCCTCTACTTCTCAACCGTCATCGTTTTTCGCAGATTCATTACATTTAACGGAAGGTTTATTATTTAAAAAGGATTTAAGTTAATTCGATGGATATTTGGCTGTCCAACGAGAACAGAAGGTTCGTTCAGAAGGAAGTAACAAACAAGTGATTATCCTTTTGGGTTTCAATAGTAACTGAAAATTGAAAGGTGCTTTCGTCGCGTGAGATTTTTGAGTTTGTGGGATGAAGTACTGTTGGGAATCTTGCCTGATGAAGTTTGAGAATTAAGTTGTTCGTTTCGCGAATATTTAGTTAAGAATATTATTCTTCGATCTGTCAAAAGTAATTGACTTTATATATCACCGCTAGTTTAAGAAATAAAAATAACGTAGATCCCTACAACATCTTTCATCACTCATGTCATGGCTCCTTATCTCTTTGTCAACCACGTATCTTTCGTTTTCCTGCGCACGAATGAAACAAGTTTCAACGATATTCGTGCTTCTTACGATTTCACTTTCAATTTTATATTATTTTTTTCTTTTAATCCTCGTGTTCGCGATAAGATTGCACCCTTCTTATTTTGCTGTTCTTTATCTGGTCCGCTTAAAAAAAAAAAAAAAAAAAAAAATCGCTCGAACCCGATAGAGGACGAATACGTACACGAGGGGGAATGTTAGAAATTCCTGGTCGTATAGTGTAACGCTCCGTTGACACGATGATGGATCGTCCACCTTGACCGGACAGGTAGTCGTACATTCACACTAACGCGCTGAAAGTGTATAATCGTGGCGGCACGCAGATACCTTTACAAGGGTCAACAACTCCATCAAAACGTGAAAATCATCTGATACGATGTTCGACCCGTTTGCTCGCAAACTTGCCACGCTACGAACCTTAACAGATTCACGGAATCCAGTGTTACATGATCGTTCTCAATGAACAATTGACATATATATATATACATACGTATATATTTAACTATGAACACACATATGCGTATGTTCGTAGTTATATAAATATCGTGAATATAAATATTCTACACTTTACGAATGTAAATGTTCTTTTATATAAGTACATCTGTATAACGTTTGTTATTTCCTCTCTTCTGTTATATAAATTACTATCGTAATAATGGTAGATCCCATGTTTCAAGGAATATTCTTGGAATAAATGTATCCATACAATATCTATCCGTACATTTAAACAAGGTCTGAAGAGATATTGTAATCTTTATCGTCATAAAATTACACTCAAGTCACGCTATATTGCTTAACGTTTATTTTTATCGAATCTGAAAATCGGAAAATCTTCACGACTTCGAAGAAGCATTTCTACTAATCGTTACCAGAAGATAGAATTAATAGATCCAATTATTGGTATCCAATTATCTAGAACAATAAAGTTTAATCCCCATTTCCAGTACCTGTGCAGAATTTGGGAAGGAAGTAGTGAAAGTACGAGGAGCACGTCAGAATTCTATCCGTAAATGCGTATTAATTCCTTAGCCGCAGTCATGTTATAGGATTCCCGCAAACTAGATTCGGGTTTGAAGAAGAATGGACGAAGGGTGAGCGATTACAATAAAGGTCTTTGCACGAGCAGCTAAGAGTTAAGTCGTGGGTAATAATTACCGATCCCTCGTTAGCACTGCCAATAGAGTGCCTCGCCCACCTGCCCACGGTTATAATAATATAAGCCGCCTCTTTTGCGGTTCGCAGCCCTCGCACGTGCCGTAGTCGGGAGTCTCCTTTATTCGTTTTCTGCCCTTCGTTTCTCACCCTTTGTGTGATCGACCGCTGCATCGGTACTTCCACTCTATATCTCTCTGTTCATCCTTCCTACAAGACTTACAGATTTCTAAAAGAGATTCTTGAAGTTGTGTAAAGAATTTTTAAGTTATGATCGAGCGGTTGGTGGACAGCTTGGTGTGAGATATTCGATACCTTGAAATGTTTCTGTCGATAGGTGTTAGTCATCTTAATTTTACGAATGAAATCTCATTGACTTTCGGTGACAAAGTTACGTATGCTGTTTTCTTTTTCCGATTTAATTTAGATTCGTGACTTTGGTGAATTGAATTTTATTACTATTTTTACTGATCTTTGCAAAGCGTTATAACAAAGTCGGAGAATATTTTGAAATCGTAGACTGCGAGGAGAGCTTCGAAGGAGTAAATTTAATTATTCAGAGTTAAATAATGGGTAACGAGATCGTCGCATGAAAAAATATGAACATGCCAGGAAGAAAAACAGAAAGTAGGAATTCAGGTTATGTTTTAATTCTTTATGTTCTTATACAAGCAACAAGATTCTTGTTCAATTAATTGCGTTATTCAGAAACGATCAATCAGCAATTAGCTATGTACTGTCCAGCCTGGGGTGAGCAGACCGTGCAATCTAAAACAGACTAGGACACGGTGCATGGTACAATTATAAATTATCTCGGTGGATTACTTGTCTTGAACGAAATGTATCATTAAATCGTTAGTACTTATACACATCGGTAACAATTATCAATAAAATCTGTATTCATCCAGATTTACAATTGTTTTACTATATTTTTTTAATGTACATATGGATCAGATCTATACATACATACAGATACTCCAGACAGATTTTAGGGGGTCGGCCCTTAACAAGAAACTTCTACAATTACCAGATTAAAAATGATCAAAGACAAATCAATTCCAGTTAGATAGGTTTTAGCCTTTTCATCCTGTACAGAGATGAAACCATACGTAGAAAAATAGAAGATTTCTATATGAAGAAACTATAACTATCCCGAGGAAGTGACAGTCCAAATGACAAATCATCATCGAATAAACATCAGCAGTCTACTGTATACCAACCAAATATTCACTCAGCGATGATACTCGTGAAAAAGAACCTTCTCTAATCCAAGCAACGCGCAAACGATCCAAAGCAGTATCACGAACAACCGGAGATATTGACTCTAATTATGGATCTTGAGACCTTGACCACCCCTGTTCGGTACATTTACGTCGGCCTCGAGCGTTCTCGCGGTTTATTTTTCCCTGCCAATTTGCAACGAGAGGTTGGGCCCGCGAAAGACGCCTTTGGCGGAACAAGATGGAGAACACGCAAGAGGAAAACCGGTGCGTCTCGAACGAAGAGGACGAACAGGACGAGGTGGAAGGTACAGAAAGAAAAAGGAGATCGGTCTGGTCACACATGACAATGTACGACGAAGGCATGATGGATGAGGGGGCGGCTAGTTTACGTGATCGGGACATGATCGCTGGCAAACGGGGTGGTCCGTCTGTCCATGTCCGCTCAGTTTTCTCTTTCTTTCGCACGAGACTGGCTCGTCCTCGCGTCTTTCGCCCTTCCTGCGCCACGAACGCAACACACGCGCGTACGAACGCACCCCTGTCACTGGTCTGACCGATCTTGTTGTCATATTCGACGGACGCGACCGTATAGCTGGGAAGAGCTGCTCCCTTACTGCGTTCTGCGTGCCAGCCAGTGCCTTTTATGCCGTATTCACACCGCATAATGACGAAAAACGGTCGTCAGCATATTCGCGATGCTGGAAAATGAGATGGTCTCTCACTTCCTATCGATAAATTATTTCTTGATAGGTTGGTTGGTCCTCGATGTTAGATTTTTAGTTTTAACGATACGAAAAGAGAACCCAATGATGCAATGCTTCGTTAACATTGGATTTAGATACCAAAGTTCTTCGTAAACCAGCTCCAAATACGTTTTGTCGTAATTCGATTAAAACGTTCCATCAAAAAATTACGTCAGAAATACCAACGCTAACACTTGCGACTGTTGTACGCACGATCAAAGACCGATTTTCTGCTACAAATTCGAATCTCCCGATCTATCAACACCACTGCACCAAACCTGTGACTTCAAAGGTCCTCTCAACGAATCAAATCGATCAATACGATCTGGAAGATCGTTCGCAGGATCCACGTTGTTTCGGAGTCTCTCGTTCTGCGATTTAAAATTCAGATCGTTCCACCGACCTGGTCGATCGCCTTACCGCGTTCCATACGGCTTCTCTCTCTCTCTCTCTCCCTCTCTTTCCTTCTTATACTAGATTTTCATACGGGACCCGACGAAATGCCGCTGAAATTCGTACGGACGTGGTGGATAGAGGCGGATGAAACTCACGCTGTGACGCGTTACGAGCGTACGGGAGCACGCAGCGACTTTTTTGACGAAGGAACGAATCACGGGAGAAATTTTAGAGGTCCACGCGGAGAAACCAGTAGCCCCTCGTCGAAGTATCCCGCTGACCTTTCTTTCCTTCTCTCGTCTCTTCGATTCTCTCTTTAACAGTGGTGGATCGTCGTGAAGCTCTGACACAAGGAATGCTTTGCCTGATGCCGAGAACGAACCAAGCTACCTTGTTCGTGCTACCGGCCCGAAACGCGAACCTCCAAACGTCTTCCTCTTGTCGTTCCTCTTTGATTCTACGCTGCGCCGCGTCTTGTTCCGACGTTACGTTTCTGGCAGCGACGTTGATTCTTTAGACCTTAGATATATCAGAGCGGGCCGCGCGAAACCATCGTACGCTGTCTGGTTTGAAGAATTCTTAATTAAATCTCGATTGGACGTTCTTTTGGCAGCGTTTAAGACGAAGGAAACCACGCTCGCTGTGACGCGGATCATTGGGTCTGGGATGAGTGGACGAGGCGATGCGGCTATTAGTAGGTTTTTCTCTGTCCTGAGCGTTCTTATACGGTATAGCGAGGAACTGTAAGAAAGTCTTCTAATCGGTTAGAGCACACACTTATGCACGGTAGAATCTCGACTAACCGACGTGTCGCGGAATGGATCTACCTCGGATAATCGAAAATTTGGATAATACAGAAAGTTCTATTAGCGTTCATAAATCCTACAATAAGATCGTAGAAAACATTTTGGTAGTGTAATATCGTGCTCGTATTTAGGTGTAACTCGTTGTTTAATCGGTTGAAAGTTTGATTCGCTGCTTTCACGATGTGTCTAACTATTAACACTTCCGTACTATGCGCGTTAAAATTGAAATTTGAAAAAGATGAAGTTATGGTAAAGTTGAAAGCACCTCGGATAATACGAAACTTCGATTAAACGGAACTCGGATAATCGAGACTCCGCCGTATTTATGGGGAAAGCTTGTTCAATTTGAACTACTTAAACAGTAAGTTTTAATCTAGAGAATTGAACATTTGAAGTAGTTGTTAATTTATCGTATTAAGGGATGATTCGATCAACAGCATAACTAAAATCATAAGGAAACGTAAATGAATGCCATCAACCATAAGCACGTTAAACGTACGCATACATTTCTTTGTCTAACGCAAAATTTAGCAAACTGCAAATTCAACTTCCGACAGTGGAATACCTGGCGATATCGTTATCGGGTTTTCGTTCGTAAATTATTACGATGTTACGATCGTGGTCGTGCGATAACGCGGGGGGCAATCAAGAAAATTACGGTTAAGGATGTTAAACCACGAGGGCATAAGGAACGAAGGGGATGGTTGGGGTTTTAGGATAGAGTCGAGTTCGGATCGACGTTTTCCCTCCTATCGAGACAAATGCACGAGCCTGATATCCGCGTAGAAGCGTCTATCGATCCTGGCCGTCGAAGGTCATTCGTTTTCATCCTAAATCCAGCGAGATTGAGGGACGCGACTCGATAAATGCCGGCGCAGAAATTGATTTAGAAGATTTTCACGGATCGTTTGCCCGCGCGGAACCCGTGGACAGAGAAACGGAGAACGCGTGTCGTTGTGCGGCTCCACGTCGATGTGTAACGTGCTCGATCACACACAGATGACCAATCAGGGAGCCAACTGTTTCCCAAGAGTTGGGAAACCGAGAACGGTCCGCTGTTGTTATCGCGTTCCCTATACGTACCCCCTCAATGATCCTTCTCCAACAGATTCCTTCTGTTCTCGAGCTGCGTTTTATAGCGCCTCGTACATTCTCGCGTCTTAACCATGCCAAAACCCCTCGATCATTTTCAACCGTGCTTTTCCTATATTTCCTCTGCTAAACAATTTCTTAAGTTCGAGCAGCGTGCCACGTCCTTTTGACTATCGTCAATCGTGTTCCTCCCAGGTCTTTTTTCTCTGTCGTTCGTTAAACAATTTCGTAAGATGGAGAAAATACGAAAGAATCATCGTCGACTTCTCGTTTCAATTTTATGATAAAGTTTTCGTTTGAACGTTAAGGATTTGCTGTTGTTTATTGAAACGAGAGGGAAATTTGAGATACGTGGTAGAGTTAAGCTTCGCGGTTCAAGTATTGCCTTAGTGTTAGTTAGATAGTCGACCAACTATAATAAAAAGAACCTTTAATTCCTTTATTTACGATACAGCGAGAACCGTGGAAAAAGTCGTCATTGCTATTTATTTCACTATGTCAACAACGTGGTGGAAGGATGTAAAGAGTTCGTGAAACTCTTTTATACACGCGCAGTATGCGCATAGAAGCGTGTACACACGTACACACGTATATATAGGGGTTGACATATCGCGTAAGTTAAGATAATTGGTCGTACGACGATCGGGACAAATATTATTTCGCGTAAGGGCGTACAGGGATTATATTTGTATGATAATACCACATGCATGGGTGGTTCCCTATAATGGCAAAAAGGGGACACGATATTTGGGGGACCGTTCTCTCGATTCGTCTCGCTATTATTCGTTGTAATCGTCGCTTCATAAATATTCGCGAATTGACTTCTCTCTTGCCGATCGTTTACATAACGCAAACACTGTGAAAGCGATATGTGAAAGATACGTGGAAGGTACGTGGAAGCACCTTTAACAGGAAGATAATTTTTAGGACACACGGAGATTCGCAAAACTATTTCCACGCTTATCATCCAAAAAAACTCTATGAATATATTATGTGTGTCGTACAAAATAGTTGAAGATTTTATTAGCCCAGCAACGAGACACGATTATCGTGATTGTACCGATGAAATTTCAAACAAGAACGAAACATTTGCTCAGCCCCCGAAACGTAACCGTTCTCTCCGATTCCGTCTTCTTCAATTAACTCGATCGCATTGTCTTTTTAGCATAGCGGACGAGGCAAAGGAAGGATCCAAAGGCAGCGCGAGCCTTCAAACAATAGAACGCGAGACAGCTTCATATCCATGGGACGTGGCCATCGGCGTGGAAAAAATCCGGAGCGACACGTTCGAACGATTCGAAAATTCGGTAGCTTTCCGTTCCCCTGAAGATGATACCGTTGTTGCGTCCCTAGGGTGCCTTTGTAACCAGCGGCCACCGCCACCCCCGCGCGAAAGCCTCTGCTTAAGGGTCGGATAAGAGGAAGAAACAAATCCGCCACCTTTGGATATGAGAAGACGAGCGATGGCCGCCGCGATAACCGATCGGTAAGCCGTCTAGGAATGTGGCCTCCTCTCCGGCTCCCTTTCTATTTTATTCCTGCCTCTCTTCCCTTCCCGGTTCCAACAGTGCCTGACACGACATCCGAGAAGCCTTCATCAGGACCCCGATATCGAATGTGTCCGCTGTTACCCCGTCAACCGTCCACGAAGGATCGAATACGCCTTTGACTCCCTCGATCGTGGTCAACGCCGAGATCCCTCGACTTTACGGAATTTCTAAAGGCGACGTGCGTGTGCTTTTTTGTTTTCTTCTCTTCGTGCAGACTACCGCGGTAGATAGGATGACGGCGAAGCTGGTGAAATGGTAAAGAAAAGAGCTGGAAAGAAGTGTGGATGGTCTTGGTTCTTTTCTTTTTCTTTTTTTTTTTTTTTTTTTAGGTAAGAAGGAGTAGGAGGAAGATTTTTTTACGTGGAAGGTGATGGTATTAGGTATTAAGTCTAGAGAGATGATGTAAGGTAGCTCTAGGTAGGTATAATTCTCTATACACTCGGAAACGTTAAAAGTATATATGTAGAAGATATATAGAAAATTATTCATGAATAGCGCGTCATAGAGAGAATGGCGACAATTTTGAAAGAATGTAATAAGATATTCTCTTCCAGATAAATAAGCAGCCCACACCGCTGGACTACGCAACTGTGACAACGCCAGGACACTTCTATATCCGAAGGAATCTTCTATATATCCCAAACTTACCTCTCCTTAATGTACGTGTAAGCATACACCTCTGGTGGCACGAATCCGCTCGATATCACCTCATTCCTTCTTCCTCGAGTAAGCGCACAAAGTTCAGAATAGTCAAACTTCGGCGAAGCGATCAGAAAAATTCCCGTCACGATGCACACGGCGGCGTCCACGTGGAAACGTATGAAGAAAGGATCTTAACCTCTAGCCGGCTCTCCTTGCTCTCACGATTTTAATCCGTGGAAATTGTGTCGGCAAACACGACGATTGTTCGCCAGGAGAGAAAGAGAGGAAGAAGCGCGCGCAGCTTGATCTGTCACGGGCATTGAGGATCGCGGTCGGATGATCGCGCGTAAGCACGTTATTCGCAGCGGCTTTTCAGCCGTGGTATCGTTGCCTCTTATAGGGGTTGGACATCGCAGCGCGCCGCTCCACGCGGAAGGGATGGGGCAAGTAAGTCCCACCACCGTCGCTACGCGGATTATCTCTGGGCGGCGCGGACCGACACCGGCGTTTTTTCCTACCTGGACAGCTACGTCGTCCAGGATCCCGAGTTACCTGGTTCGATTCCCCACTGGTCGCGACAATGGCCGATGTTTTTTGGATAATAGGGTGTTTCCTAAGTTTCCTTGGCCTCGCACACTGCGTGTTTCGTCAGATACGTCTGCTGATGAGAGGATGTAGAATAATTTTTGCGTCTTTATTCGGTTTCTGCTGTTTTTTAAAACTGTGACCAAGTTTGTGAGTGAGAGTCGAAGAGCAAGGGGATTTACAGAAGTAGATTTTAAGAAATCGCGCTTTTATTGATCAATTGATGAACGTGAGAATTACGCTTTTGCGTTGCCTTCGTAACATCGAATACGATAAGTTACTCGTAAATGGTGGGTAATACGAACTTAAAGATGTGAGAATAGTATTCCGATCAAAGAGACACGCTTTTTATACCGATGTATAAGCAGTTGAGCAGAAAATTCGTCATTTGCAAACTTTCTATCGTTAACCATGTAATCAATTACATGGCAATAGAATGGTGATAGTGGTAATAACGGTAATAGAAAACCCATGTAACCAAGCTCAGATTGAATTTCAATCTACTAATATTCCTGTCCACACCCTAAACAAACTCCTACTTTTTCTATAAATACATCCGCAACTTACGCAGCCCAGTCGGTATCCGGCGCCAAACATCAAACGCACGAAATAACAGAACGCCGTCACAACCGTCTCGAAAAAGGAGAGAAAAAGGAAGAAAGTAAAAAGAATCGCGGCAGATATCCGCGAGCAGCATCCTCCTAGGTCCTCGACGCTGTTACGGATCGCAGCTGTGTGCATCGGATCCAGGCTACCTAATTTTCGAGAGGGCGTACAGCGCGCAAAGGGGAGAAGAGGGAGGTCAGAAACCACCTGGAATCCCCAGGATCAGGGGAGTGAGAGCATTCGAATGCGTCGAGCCGTACAACGAGCCGCCACAGAATAAGGGATGCTCTTCCAATCCTGTCCTTGTCTCTCTGGCCTTCAAACGCTGGCGCGCGCTTCTGAACCGTGTTTTCAGCCTATGGTATCCATCCTATGGCACTTTTTACAGGGCACCGATATACTTATACATATAACTAAACGGCGTACCCTCGTTGCAACTACCCTTGGTTCGAAGGGTACCGGCGAGACTTAAACACCAGTATACTTACCGCATGTTGCCATAATGAGTGGAAAGGACGTGGAGGGGATTTTGGGGGAAGAGATGCAGAGGGCAGAAACCCCAGCCCGTTCCTCCTTTTCATCGAACGCCGCAAAAGGCGGCCGATGATGCCTGGAAAGAAAGATTAAAGCGCCCGCGATCCGAACGCCATGGTTTGTTTATCGGTCGCTTTTTCTTTTCCTTTTTTCTCTTCTTTTTTTTTTTTTTTTTTTCTTTGAAGGCGGTTCTCTTCTACTCGCGGCTTCTCTTCCTCGTTCCGGGCTTCCTCAAACGCGCGGCGCGCGCTGCGCGTTGCAAACGGACCGCCGGACTTTGGTTAATATGTATGTTATGTGCCTTTGATCCGAACATTGGCTTCCTCTTTTTCTTTGGCCGATCCTTTTCTTTTTGCCGCTTGGTTCTTTTCTATCCTACAAAGTACATATACGTACGTATGCACGCGCAGTGTATATCGGAGAGTGGAGTCGTTATTTTATTAGTTTTGAAAGCTTGTTTTGACGAACCAGACGATTTGGTTGGCGTTGATGAGTACTATGTATCGAGGATTTCATTAGGTTGATTTAGTGGATGCTTATTTTGTCTGATATTTGTCTAATGTTAACATTTGTATGTATTACTCGTCAAAATATTTCAACCAAGTTTCCTCGGACGTTGAAATTAATCGCAAACCTCAAACGTGTTTAAATACATAGATCTGGAAAACCAGTAAAGCTCCAAAATTTTGAAAGAAATACGGAAGATACCCTATTCGTTTCAACTTTCAAGAAGCAAACGCTCCACGATTAAAATACAGCGATGCGCAACGTATAATACAAAAAACAAAGTGCAACGTACAAAAATGACGAAAAGAAAGCAAATATTTAAGAAAGCCTAATACCAAGGGATAACCCTTCCACGTTGACTCCTCGGGTTCGATTACGCGTGTAGGATGTTCAACAAGCTGGTCCGGTTAGTTATTCGGCAAACGCCACCAGCAGCGTAATTATTATCGATATTGCGCTCTCCGGTTCGTGCATCGCCGCCTGTCTGCAAAATGTATTCCTCTGATGCGCATACCAACGTGTACAAGGGTTCAATCGCGGTTTGGCGAGGGGTTGGAAAATCGGCCAGGGGGATGCGCAGGGGGATGTTTCGTAGTAGGGCGGACCAGTGAAGGGAAAACATGGTGGCCACTGGTTGCGGCATTCATCAGAGGCGGTACTCTGCGTATATACCTTTTGAGATCTCTCCTTTCTCCTCTCTCCTCTCTTCTCGTTCTTCTCTACCTTTTTTTTCCGCTTTTCTCTTTTCCTCTTTCACTTCGATCGTTCACGTGTGTACACGTCGGTATACAACGAAACACCAAAGGGGGTTTGTGAAAAAAAAAAGAAGCTTCTTCCATTGAGAATATTCGCAATAAAGGGAACCGCCTTCGTCGGCTCCTTTCACCTAATATTCCAGCGATGCCGGGGGAAAAAATCATCCGCCCGTATTTACACCTACTTTCGGCTACTTGGAAACGTATTATCGCGCTTCTCTCCGAGAGCACGGTCTACGGCCGTTTCTGAAAAGTTACACGATTTCACGGATACGCGCGTACCCAGTGTATTGTGTCGCTCACAGGGGAGGTACCAATGATACGCCTTTTGTATTATTGTTGTTTCGTTTAAGCAGACTGCGGTGGATGGTTATTTCGATGGCTATTTAGCGTTTGGCAAGTTTTGTTCGAAGCTTACGAGATCTATCGAGCAGATCGTTCCTATATATTTGCTAGATTACGTGGTTATTCCGGATACAAGTTTTTGGTCTAGCTTCTATCTGTAGTTCCAATATTTTTAGTTACGTGTGACAGTATAATTCATCTATTTATCATGTTACAAATATATAGACGACCAACTGCTAGATATTTTACTAAATGAAGATGTAGTAGTTCATAGAAGTTTCCTTTATTCGTAGTAAGTAAACTCGTAAATTTTTGAAGCCACTAGAAAATGTGAAAATATTCAGTCCACAAATGCCATGACGATGTTGCTTCCATCGATGCGTCGGTATTATTTGGCATTCTTTTCCCTCGAGACTCAGCCTATTATCATCGACGTGAAGTAGCTCGTTAATCCACAAAGCCGTATTACCAAACCGTATCTAAAAACCTCATTAACTTTCTTTAATATGCTGCACATGTAAAAAGGAAAATTCGATAAAACAATTTCCCGCGACTTCTCAACGACGAATCCCATCTTCTGCCAGTATTACCACTGATTAAAAAAGGGATAGAACGTATAACGAGTTGGCGTTTTCACAAAGCCGTAACACAATCGTGAAAAGAGCATTGAGAACGAGCGTTCGGGACGAGGAACAGGTAGGAACGTTTCACAGGTAAAACGCGAAACGGGAACGGGACGGGATAGAAATCACGGGGAAACGACTTTTAATTACGGGACAGAGGGGAGGCGCGTACGCCGCGGCGAAAGAACGAGAAAAAACGAGGAGGGAGCGGCATGGATCAGAGGCACCACGAATGTTTTCAATTACATTTGCAGCACTCCCCAGCATCGGTGTCTGATTACACCGAGATGTCGGGAGGCTCGTTTGCCGCGAATGCACTTGCCGTTTCGATGCCGCGCCTTGTGTTCCCATCCTCGCTAAATCGGCCTATATGTATAAGAGCGAATTCGCCTAACCCAATACATACAAGTAGACCAAGCATTGCTTATTCGAATTTTCAATCGTCGCAATATTTATCTTTCTTCCAAGTGATATCGTGTAAACAGAATTAATGTTCTAAATACATTTCATAGTATATTCTTTACGTATCGACGAGTTTGGTGTTTGATTAGATTGTAGTTCTGAACTTACCATCGAAGACCAAGATGCTAAGGTAAACGATATAAATTAACCAAATAGTATGGGGTACGAAAGAAAAATAATCTTAAGTAATTGGTTTAAGAAAGGTTTGTAATTTTATAGCTTAAAAATACGCTGTGTAATGTACTATAGTATACTACATATAGTATGTTATATGTAATAAGTTATGATATTTGTATGAAACGCGAAGAATTTTATTATCCGATTAACCTGCAACTATTTATACGTTTTTAAATAGCGCCAATAATTGAGATTACAGTATAGAAAGGTGAATCGTCTAATCTTCTCCTCTCTCTCATTCGAAACGTCCTCGTCAGTTACCATCGATTCTCTTCTCGAAACGCGTCTTTCGGTAATCCGATACTTTTTTTGGTCGTCGAGTGAGCCCACTTTTAGTCCGCTATGTAACCACCGAGAAATTAGGCAAAATCTAATCTATATACTATGTTTCTTCCGGGCGAAGTTACAGTGGATCAAGGCACTAAAAATAAAATATGCCCTATATTCTTCGGAAATTTATCTTATCTTATATGTTGCTATCTGATCCATTCGACTAAGGTACAAAAAACGTGCAAAGAAGTTTATTCTTTCCTTCCTCACCGGCGTCCTCACCGGAAGTACATGCAGCGAACCATGATCCAGCCGTTGGATCATATTTCTCGTAGGATTTGCCACGTTGTTTATGTGGAATTCACGTACCGTGAGTTTTAGCCTAATAATTAGGAAACGAGGCTGCCATTTAAAGCAAGCGGTTCTCGTAGGAAGCGGATGTTGGAAAATATTTTTTCCGCGGATCCATTTGCACGGTCTCGCTACCATGAATGAAAACTTGACTCCCGGCGGGTATCAGCATTTCCGACTAGGTGAATTTCATATTCCACGGGTATTATTTGAACGATTAACGCGAATGGAAAAGCTCGTTGCCAGTCCCTGCCCTCGTATTGTTGGCAGCATTTTCAACCGAAGCATTTACAATTCTCTCTTTATTGCCTTTCGGCTTATCCGGATTGCGTCGGGCCGCGAGCGAGCCGCGTTTCATTCTAATAATAACCATTAAGTTAACGAACTGCAACGCGGCTGTTTGAACACCGCTGGACACAGGGATTAACGTACCATTAATAAGATTATCCGCGTAAACAATAGATTGTCCATTTCCGACCTCCGGCCATCCGATTTCGCCGGATATATAATGCGAGCCACGAGACTCGCGGTTTATTGAAAAACTCGATACACGGCCGCCAGAGATTTGCAAATGTGACAATTCGTGTACCAATATGGCGAAGATACGGTGTGGCATTGACGACGAAACATGGTCTATAAAAGAAGGAAATTAGAAATTACTATTTGCTAGATATGATTAGATTATATTTTTCCCATTTTTTAGATTGATGTTGTACGATCAAGATTATTTAGATGGAAATATTTAAAGATGAACTACTATATAGTTGTCGTACTTAAAATAATGATAAGGTAAAATCATTTGAGTCGGATGAATTTGGAAGTTTTAGAATACAATCTTACACTTCGTGTAGAATAATCAAATTTACATATTATGATCTTTATTTCGTAGAGAAGTAAAAGTGACATATGCGTAATGTGATAGAACGTTACCTTAAATGTTTTTCACATTCCCAACAGAAACCAAACAGTTTCTCATACAAAATATGTAAAAATATATAAAAATCGCTACCTTAAAAAATTACTCTTTGATAATCATCAATTATCAATTTACAGTAGACGCCGTTCAACTTTTCAAAGAATTCCCAACGTTGCAAAAACACAGAGAAATAAGGATTACATCTATGAAGAACTTCTCTACTAAAAAGATAATGAATAGTGATAATTGAGAAGCGTTACAGATAACCGACTCATGGAATATCGATTTGGCATACTTTTGAGACGAACTTTCAGCAGCCAGCAGCCAAGTGGAATTTCCGCGGCAAAACTATCCGATGCGGCCGATGTTTGACATTCACGTTTCACGAGTATAGACGTCCCAACGGTACGTGTCATCGACGTTTGCAACAGGAACGCATGGCACCCGTCGCTTTCGACTTTAACTTGATAAATCCAATTGTACGCGCTGGATAAGCTGAACGGTACACGAGGGGCGTGACGAAAGAGCCGCGTCGAAATTCTGACAACGATATGACTGTCCCACGTTTCACGGAAGCCACCTAATCCTACCGATACAAATGCTATTGATCTCTGTTCCATTATATAGTTCGGTTTGAACGAAGCTTTGCATCATCGATAGAAAATTTATCGAGATAGAAGGAAGGATATCAAGGGATCAAGCGACTTCCTCGTTATTACCGAGACGTACCTTGATATTAAGACCACGTTTTTTATATTTTTTAAAACTAAACTGTTTTCCAAGTTGGCATTGCGACGCACGAAGATTCGGACAAACTCAAGCGATGTTTACACGAACAATATCAACAATACGCAAATATACCTTATGTCGATTACATGTTACAAAACCAGAATAGAAGAATAGAATTTTGTTATATGGATTATACCGGTCATTCTTTCACCCACTTAACCATTTTTCCAACGAATCCCACTTTCCTAGCCAACCGGTGCGAGTAATGTCTATTTAGGATTATTCTTAAGGATTCAGGACCCAAACCTGTAGGGCAGAGCTTAGAAAAGCTCATAACCTGTTGACAAGAATCCTTCGAATCAAATGGTAAATACTTTGCTTAAGATGGGTATTCTGTTAAAAAGGCAAAGTGCATTTCCAAAGACCACGGATAACGTTTCTAGGAAACAAATTAACTGTACAAGAAGAGGCAAAAGGGAATGAAAGAAGATGGTTACGGCGTTCTTTGTATCTGTTATATTTCTACTTGATATAGAGGCGGTTACAAACAATTCAGAGGAAGACGTACACGCGGAAGTATCGTTTGCATCGTCTGATCCATGCTTGTATTCGCGGAGCATTTTAATCGGGAGCCACGCGTAAAGAGGGTGCTCAGTTGTGGGATCAACGACCGAAATAAATGAGAAGTGTCACTCAAGCGTCGAGACATAATTATATACATAGGTATCTATCCGCTACCCATCTACCCGTTCTACTTTAATCTAGTTACATATCTGGTAATCGTCCATCTTCCTTTCTTTTCCTCTTCTCCTCTCTCCTTTCGTACTCTGTTTCCTGCTTTCTTCTGAGAAGACTGTCTATGTAATACGTAGTTGAGTCAGATACAATTTGATCAGTGAGGTGATACGAGAATTTTGCTTGCAAGCAGATTTTTCCGCTCGTATAATTTTATTGTTGTATCGTTAATAACTGCCATTGATGATTTATGGATGAGATCGAAGGATTAGTATCGACAAATTCGAAGGTAGTTCATTTATTTCCTTTTTAGTTCTGCAATTACAATTTCTCTTTTTTATATATAAGATTAATATCAATTCAACCTTAATTCTAATTTATACTTTATGTCACATCTATCAGGTTCTCATTCTGTCCAACGAGTCCAATTGTTTTATAATTATTATATAACGAATCGATCTTTACAATACCAAAACTGAGTTGCTAAAACTGAAAAGGTTAATGTTTGAAGAGGTAACTATCTACACCAAGTGAAATACCAAAATTAAAAATTGATCCTAGTTTCCTCTAGATTTTGATCACGTGATCTTATTTACCTCTTCTAACTCATTGGATGTCTCATTGGACAGAGAATATAAACGAGAACATCCTCGTCTATTTTTCGAACTCGCCGGTCCCTTTTTTCCCGCAGTAGCCTCTGAACGAAACACTTTCAACCGGATGTCTCGGAGGACAGGACATAGTGTGACGGAACTTTCGTTGAATGGCCCGTGCACACGTCGATGCTCCGGCCTGATCGATTCCCGTGCCCCGGCACCAATTACCCACGGATCGGTGATTAATTGCACACTCGGTCGAGTACACGTATTAAGTAGCGTCGCTAGTGAGATCGGCCGTCCTTGGCGGTGTATCTTCGGTGTTCTTCCCTCGGAAAGTTCGGGTGGCGTATGACCACTCACGTGTAGGCAAAATCGGCCGAGTGCAGGTTGCTGCCTTTTTAGCTAAACTCCGACTGTTTAAGGAAAAAAACACGGGACGACGTCGCGACCGTATACCGTGCTGGTCTTTAGCACGTGAAAGAAAGGTTCGTACTAACGAAGTGGAAGCTGCTTGCTGCGAATACATTGTTCTCGTGTCGTTCTAGAAGCTGCTGTAAGATGGTCGCTTTCTTTCCTTGCTAAATTTTTATTTTCGCAACGATATACACGATGGTGTGTAAAAGTTTCTTGCTAGATAGATTTCTCGCTTTATACGTACATATTTCAAGAACAATGTCTGGAAGAACGTTGACTAGTACTAGGATAATAATAATAATTTGAATAGTATTGGATATAAGAAAATAGCACAATAAATAGAATATCGTTATATAGACATATAACAAAAATTAAAGTTCCTTAAAATATATCTTTTCGAATATAAAGTGAAAAATCTGCCTGGCCCAAGTATTGTATATCACTATAGTAGTTATCTATATACATAGTACATTGTATCTTCACTTTGTAGTTAAATTTTACTATAGCATTATTGCGAGGATGTCGGATAATGAAAATGACAGTATACGCATGATATATCTCGTTATATTGTCCTTTCTCCATAATTAAGATACTAACTAGAATACTTTAATATCTATCATCCGACAAACGCAGAGAGAAGCATGGTCATGCTCGAAACACTATAAATATTTAATTAGATCAACAGATTGACGAAGATGAAGGAGGTGACACGAAAAAATGCTGTTCATTATAAACAATAATTAATATTAAATCGACCATTCATCCGGCATTGAATAATGTCGAAACGAGAAACGATGATTGGTAGGAAAAATCGGGACACGCACGAGAATGCATCTCTCGCGCTCGAAAATAATTAACGACCATAGGAGTCGTCTGTTTTTTCTCTTTTTCTTTTCATGCGTCGAGTACGTCGCCGAATGGAAGGAACAATCGTTGGAGATTTATATCCGAAATGCATGCGCGACACTCTGTCGTGATCCATTATACTTGGTATGGGTGTTAACACGTTGCTTGTCATTGGTAACGATTCTCTCTCTTGCTTCTTTTTCTTTCCTTTTGTCCTTTTTTACGCGAAGTACACGCTCTCGAATTAACGCCTCAACCGTCGCGTCGGACGAGAATTAAACGCACAAGTAATTGGACCGTAATTGGAGTCACCTGTTCTAGGGCAAAACGATGTTGACTTCGCGATACGATCGAACGTGTCCGAACAATTATTTCGCGTGTGTGCTGCCTTCTTGTAACGCGATCTGAAGTTCACGTCTTATGTAATTAAGTATATACAGTGTGGATGATGCAGTAAGTGATTACATAGGTTAGACGATTTATACAAAGTATTAGTAGTACAGAAGAATTATTGTCATACAGAGAAACTGTTTGAGATAAAAGGAAGCAGTGCGATGTACGTACGTAGGAAATTAAAACGTTTCTCTTTGCCGAACGGATGCGTAAAATACACACGTTGGTGATACAATAGGTTAACTCTAACGCAGTATCCCATGAAGTAGGAAATTAGAGGAAGCTAGGAAGCTTGCGAGTACAAGCATGTGTGCATAGGTGGCAGTCGAAGACTGGCATTGCTCAGTCTCGCATACTTCCGAATGACAGCAGTTCCAGTTTAAGAAACTTGCTCGTGTTGCCTTTACGTTAAATATCTCTAGTCCACATTTGTTCGTGCAATGTATAAAAGAAACAATGTGTAATGAATATTTGTGAAAAGCGGTGTACATACGGAATAACGTTTATCTATGTTGGAAGACGCGGTAAACAGTACAAGACGGTTATACAGACAGGAAAATGTATAGCAAGAAAGAGACACGAGAAAAAAAAGAAGGGTGGAGGAAGAGGAGGAATAAGTGGCAAATTGCTACACACGTTCATACGAGAGTCTCGTTCACGCATCCTCACGTCCGTGCGCGCACACACCTCACACATATGCACACACACACATCCCTGTATAAGACTAACATGTAAACGACGCACAAACACACGCGCATACGTACGGATCGTCGACTTACCTCTCGGCGGAGAAATTCGGGTGGCTAGCTGAAGGCAGAGAGAAAAGAGGCAGGAGGATGACGACGGCCGCGACGGCGTTGCGTGCAAGAGTGGCGTCGCGACGCCGGGCGTCGACGTGCGTCGCGCACGCCGCGCGGTGCTGCGCCGCCAAACAGACAATGGCGTCCTGTGGCGCGGTCCAACGACAAAGGGCGCCACCTCCACGAAGCGCCGCCCATTTCCAGCATCCTCGTCGTTGAAAGCGGCTCTGTGGCACGAATGCTGGCTGGTGAAGGCTCGAGAACGTTGCGACGTCGCACGATGTTGCTTGTTCGATTTCCCCCACTGTAACGGCATCGGTGCGAACGGGGAATGTCGGATGTACGAGAAAACGAGACACGACCACGCCAGCGTGTCGCTAGCTCCACCCATAGACACGCTCAGGCGAAACGGGACGCTGGTCGGTCTCGCAGCCACCTCGGCTTCGGCGACTTTGCCCGGCAGCGCAGGAACCTCGTCGAGCTAGTCCGAGCCTGCTGTTAGAAAGAGAAACGAAGAAGGAAAGAGAAGGCAGCCCGATAGAGAGGGAGATCGTACGGTTGGGAGTGTGTTGAGCGCGAGGGGTGGGGGTGCCGAAATCGTGCGGCAGGGATCTTCGCATGAAGGAAGGCAGACTCTGATGGTCAATCGGGCGCCGCGCACCGCAGCAGTGACGCGTCACTGCACCCCTGTTTTCGAGTTGCACGTGTTTCTTTCCTCTTCACCGACGCTTACGTTCAATTGTCCTCTTCTCGTTTTCCTTGGTCAGCTTGCCGCGACAACGACCGATAAACACAGTATACGAGACTCGCCCGCCCGAAAATACCGAAATAACAGTTGCCGATGGTAGAGAGCGACGTTGTTCTCGCGACGCAGTCATTCTATCACGTTCTGCCGAACCTCGTCCTCGATCGCAAACCACGGATCTCGTTCGTGTTTCCGTGAACGACGAATCGTTCGTCGTCGTCGTCGTCGTTGTCGTCGTTGTCGGTTCGTGGTTGTCGACTTTCCCTGTGCCGATTTGCAACACAGGAGGCAATCTTCGTCTTAGATCGATTCGCAGCTAAGCTGCAGTGGTGGATTCCGTTACGAGCATTTCGCGCCACTTCCGTTTTAAACTGTGCAATTCTCAGTGATCAGTGAGACCGTTTCCAAGAAGATCTACGATACATACAACGAGATTCGTCTGTTTTCGAAGTCGTGGCGAATCGAGCCGCTCGAATAGTACCGTTGGTCGAGCTGCGTTCGAATAGTGTTGTGAACATCCCGCGGAGACACGTAGCTGCGGATTGTGCTTTTAGCTGGTGACTGGATCCGGCCTGACCACGGCCATTCTCGACACGGTACGTTTATTTGCTTTAATCGTTCGGTAAATTTCGATGTGTCAGTCGTGAATGTAAATTTTCATAGAGACGATCATACGTTATTGGAAGATTAAAGGTAGAACGCGTGAAGTTATAGCGCATATATATATATGCATAATTGAGCCGCCACATGATTTCCTATCTTTTTCATACAAATTTCATTTATTTCCTGATATTTGAGAATGTAAAAGTAGGTTTGTCTGATGTTAATCATCAGTCACTTATAACGAATCATCTTAAAGCAAGTACATAGTCAACTGCATTTATGTCTTCTGCAATTTAACTGGAAATGGGCGCGAAATTTAAAAATTCGTGTATGGTATGAAACTTGTCAGTTATCAGGATCCGGCGGTAAATGATATCTTGTAAAGATTTTCTTTTCGGTAAACAATATCACATAGAAATTTAATGATATGACATTCTTTTGTTATCTTATAGTGAAAAATTGAAAAACGTTATTTATTTCGTAAAATTACTTCTTCAAAGTTTTGTATCGGTGATTGCCGACGGAATCATTACTAGGTTGTTAAGTAGTTAACTTTGAAAGTACATCAGTTGCAAAGGAAGAAAATAGCATTAATAAAATTGTGTATCTTAGAAAAATACAAAGTGCTTTTACTTTTTTCCACATCTTTCCATGTTTTTATTAAATTCGAGTAGCACTGATTTCCACGCGTATTATCTTTATAATAAGTTTCTTTGTCAACAAAGCTTTACGTTAAACCACTTACATAATACAATCTTGCGATCGTATAACGTTGCGTTGCAATCATTATAAAAGTTGTTTTATATTTTATACGTTTCTAAAACCAATAGAGCCAAATATTTTTATATACAGAAGTTATTCGTTAATGTTTTACAACATCTTTCGATCAATTTATCGTCGATCATAAGCTCGCTAATTGTTCACGATATTCCGCGATATATTCTCTATAAAAAACAAAAACACAGATGGAACGTAAGCAAATGATTTACGAAAATACCAATCAATCGATCCGAGTTTATAAAACGAAGTGTATCTCTGTGAGCAGTAAATCCTTTAAGTAAAGTGCTTTGCAATTGTTATAGCCGCAAGTGATACTATACCTTATTTTATGCCTTGAGCCAGTGAAACTGATTGCTCGTTCCGAATCGTCAGTGGACTAAATTTTTTCGCGTAGATTCGCCCATGAGAAACTGTAATAAACCAGAATAGACGTAATAGCTTAAAATGCCGACGGCATAACGCTTAGCCACAAATTGCGCGAGCCACAATAGCGCTGTTAACACTTCTGTAGCTTATTGTGATCGCGGAAAAAACGCTGTCAATTGAAAGTGAATTGCATCGGGTTTATACCGTTCGAGAGATTAAATAATGCAGCCGCTACGCTTTGTTATTTACCGGCGAAAATTTGCCGAGCATGCAAATTACCTTTTTCACTGGAAATCCAGGAAATTAAGGTTATTCGCTGTGATTCGTTGAAATTAAGATAAACGAAGCGGGAGACTATAAAGTTCTTCACCAAAATCATTTTTGAAAAGCTACGATTTTTTTTTTGTATTACGACATTGATAAGAAGCTTGGTTAAATGTCTGAAGTAGCAAAGAATTAACGTTTAAACGCGATACTTTCTAATTATAATGAATTCTAGATTCTGTGGTAGAAATCTGTACGTAATAAATATACAGATGAATTTGAAACGATTTTACATGTCAAATAAGTAAAGCACATCTACTCTGATTGTTAATAGTAAAGTGATTTAGATAAGATACGTTGGAGAAATTGCCGACTATATTAAGTATCAAAACGAAGTCTAGTAATTATCAAAGAATAAACATTCATCGTATTACGAATAGCAACCGACCGTTTCATATCTTGAAAATGGATCTTCTTTCGTTTCGCGAGAGACATCTTTCGAAGAACAACACGCTGTTAAATCAATTGTAGAACGACGGAACGACGATGGCAGGTTGGAATTTCCGTACGGTGCCGTTTCGCGTTGATTGAGCTTCCGCCGTTGATATTTTCATCTCATTATACTTTCAAAATTTCGGAACCGCGTGCGCGAACGTGCTAGTATATTTCGAACGAATAAAACAAATTTTCCCTTTATGAATAATTTATGCCATCGTCGGTAGAATTAGGGATCGCGGGCCACGATGGCGCGCGGACACGGTGAACACCTGTCCGCCTTTATTATTTTTACACGAACGCCGACTCGTCTGCGAGCGAGCTCAGAGGTGGGGAAAAAAGAAACATCGCGCGCGCTCATTGAAAGTGATACAATCTCGGAAAATAACAGATGTCCCCTCGTTGCTTTCGAGTGCTCGACAAAGAAACGCTTTCGCCTACCTCTGAGATTTCACGTAAAGCCCTTTGTTGTACTTGAACCGCTCCAGGCTGAAGAGACAACCGGCCTGTCGCAGAAAATTTACCGATCCAAATCATTTACTAATTCCGTGCACCTTTCTTCTCTTTACAAATCGTGGCTACTAACAACTTAGCGTGTAGAAAAAATCAAAGAAACCCAATCCCAATCTAATTTTCAAAAGTGACCCACCAACATATGATATTTACAATTATCGTTAAATACATTCTTTTATAAATATACAGAGTTTCGTTTTCGGATTAAGGAAACCGTAAAGGAAAATCTCATTGAAAGAAAACAAATTTTTACTTTCCTTCTGAAACTCCGCGATGTTCTATAACAAAATTCCTATAATATCTTCAATCGTCATCGTTTTCACTAATAATCACATTTGCGCCGAAGCGGCATTGAAAGCTAGTAACAACAAAGAAGAGAAAGTATACAACATATTGGATTGTACAATTTGCCTAATGCATATCGTGAAAATCACCATGAGAAATTCGCACGCGTGTAACGACAGTTTAGTTTTTATCTCTTTATAATTTGTAATGCGTTGAAGGTCTTTAGCACGGTCTATTATGCGCGTGGAAAGTGTTATTTTACGTGCCATCAGTGCATCGTCTCGAAGTTATCGTTCATTCCGCCTAACGAGATGCAACCTGTCGGAGAGATGTGATGTTCAGTGCCGCACGAAGTTAGCCGTGGGTCGTATGCTTCTAACGAGAGTAGTTGCGGCTCGTTTTCTCGCTTTCCTTCGCATTCCGCGTCCGACGGTCCTCGAACAGAGGGATCGTAATTTCGTGTTTATTTACTGTGCGTTCTGAACCGAAAATTGTCAGGCATTAGGTTAATGTACAAAAATCCTCTTTGCATTTAACGATCTCTCGTTAACGAGGCCACAAAATCGCGAAATATTTTTCACCGGAAGTCGTTCTCGCCGAAAGGAAAAGCGTCCGCCCACCTGTATTTAATTGCAAATCGAGCGTCGAGGATGTCGTTACGCGTTGGACCCGTCGCTTTGAAACTTGTTTTTTCGTCCCGTTGCAAGAAAGCGACGAAACCTTACCCCGTGGTAATTTTTCGCGCAAAGTGTCTCAGACTGACTGGCTAACGAAACGAAGTAATTTAATGCGTCGCAGACTCTTCTAAACACACAACGTAGGAGACCGAAGGAACCGAGTACATAATTAGTAAATTTTGTGCAGATTTAATTTCTATGAGGATTTAAGCACGCTTATACTTAACACATCGGATGCATTCTGCCTCACTGAATAATAAATTTATGTAAGTATCTCAGTATCGATTAATTTCTTTTTTTAACTGGTGATATATTAACGAATTCTTCATTAATATATTTAATTTCAATTATCTGCGATTTAAAATCACCACGTAATACACGAATAGAGGAGAGTCAACGATATATCACTCTTAATTCGTGGATTTTGCATTGGTGGTTTCTACTAAACAAAGTTTCAATAGCAGGAGCAATGAACGCGATAAATAGTACCGTATTACGTTTCATAATCTGATAGTGGCGCTGGGTATTTGAAGCAAATGTGGTGTTTAGTGCGATACAATGCGTTGTAACCTATAATCAGTCGATGTCGGTGTACAGCTTGCACATTTTCATCGAGCCGGATCGTCGTCTATAACCGTCCAGTGACCCCCTTCGTCGTGACGTTCCCGCGACGCAGATGAAAGGAGCTAATGATCTACGAAGCGGACCGAAAACCATAATTAACACTTATCGTAACCGCGACGTGATTAACCGTGATGAACGAAAGCGACGGTGGAATACGCGTAGGTGTACGTCCGCGTCGCACGTTGTAAACTCGCCTTCGGACGAGCTGTCCCGATCGCCAAAGAGCATATTACCGACGATGTAAACACTGTGCTGACCGCAACCATCTCGGCTGTGCAAGAGTTAAATTACACGGTCGATAGTAAAAGCTCTTCTTGCTTTCAGCGGAACAAACGATTTCGTGCGTCAACACACGCTGATCACGTTTGAACTGTGCATCATGTGACGTTTTGTTAGCGTTGTAAATGGGCTAGAATGTAATTCTACAGATCTGGTTTCGCGATATACTTAGTTTTCTATCAGGGCTGCTTTGATAACTATGTATGTGTTCAGAGGATGCTGGTTTATCTTGACACGATCTGAAGAATATCTTTTTTGTCCACAGAAAAAGGTGTTTGTTTGTTTTAGTATTTTGATCTGTTTGTGTAGTTTGTATAGGATATGTTACATCATTATATGTATACTTAGGCGATTATTTGTTGCTATTAGTTTAGTAGAACATTGTAAACGAATACAGATAATATAACTGTTATAAGTAATCGATCGAAGTGATCATTCTAACCTGGATTCTTCGTACGATGAAACAACAATTATGTAAAATACTTTATAGAGTGTAGTGACATCTAGGAACGATATTTGATGTTTTCATATCGCAGCGAGTATCTATAGGAACACATATCGATAATGAGAATGAGAACCTCAAATAAACAATTAGAATCTAATAATCAGATACAACGTTAACGTAGCAACTGACGTTGCAACGAGTAAAATTTTTCTCGTACGGAAAATACAACGCGTCGTGTGTGTTTTCGACACGCCTTTCGATCGCAATTTCGAAACAACGGTAGAGAGCGGTGAACGATAAATTTATGCGCGGCGTAATCAAGCTTGGAAAAATGGAAAAATTTACCGTCCACACCGCGATGTTTATTATTCACCACAGCGTTATTTATTTTCTGGTACACTTTGAAATTTGCTTTCGGCGAACCAGTTTTGACGGTGCCAATATTTGTCCCGTTTCGCGCGCGTGCGATAATCCCCTGAATTATGTTCTTTGAAGCGGCCGCTGTTTTGTATGCGTGGAAGGGCACGTGAAAGAGCGTGCAGAAGTACAGAGATCAAATCGAGTTCTCGTGATTTACCGTTGGCTTATGAAATCGCTCGCAACAATATCGGCCGGTTATTTTTGATAGTCGGCTCGATGTGTTTCATGCGGAAACATTGATCTGCCTTTACGCGAAACGCCGGCCCGTCGCCCAGCGAAATTTGACCTTTTTCCCTTCGAATGTTTCACACGTGTGCTTTTAATGTATCGCGATTATCAATCCGACAGATTTACGACCAAACATTTTTGTTGCGTTTCCTGAATACTGGTGGATTTTTTAGTTTATAAATCTGATACGATTTACTGGAGGAAGGGTAGCTGGTGTTTATGTCGATTTTGGCTTAGGTTAATAAATTTGTGAGATTAAAAGAAATGCAAATTTGATAAATTATTTTCGCATATTTCATTTATCTTCAACGGGAATGCTTCGAGTAATTTGTTCATTGATAGTCAATTATTACCAACCCTTAACGAACGAATTTAATAATATACGAGTTCACGAAATACCAAGGTATTAGACAGATTCTTTCCAAGATTCTATAAACCGCGGCTATTTTTTTCCTATTAGATGTTTAGGTCAGAAATGAAAATTCTACAACTTGCTTTGATATAATACGTTTTATTATAGTATCATCATTGTTACAATCTCTTACGTTGGATACATCTTGTACTATAATGAATAGGTACATAAAAGTAAACGTATATTTCTCCTAATTGTCAATATCTCTAGTTCGTTAACTTCCTTCTGTTGATATATCTTTCCTCTCTTAATGATCGTCGACACAATTGTCAAAGACGGTACCTTCACCTTTCCGAGGCCTTGAAATCGCACAATACACGGCAATCATCTTCTACTTAATCAGTACGCAACATCCTGGTTTTAATTAATTTATGCGAACGGAAAGTCTCGCCGACAGAAGTGTCAGAAATTCCACCGGCGTTTTGTAATAACCAACATTTCACGTTCGTCCGCTTGGCTAACAACGCCATTGTTGGAGAAACGTCGCGAGATTAAGAAATTATTTTAGCTTTTCACTGGATGTCGACACGAGCTCGCGCGTCCGTGTTCGCATTCAAACTAAACATCTCAACGGATCGGACTATTTAAAGTGTAAGAGTGTGAACGATCCGAGGAAATACGCTTCTTTGCCTGTTTCTGCACTCGGCGACGGTAAATTGCGAATGCTCGTTTAAAATCAGGCTTTTACCGACGTAAAAGAGAAGAAAAAGAAGTCTGTTCAAACGTTAACGTTCTCCATCCGCGTTTAATCCATCGGGGGCCACTTGACACGTAATTCTTGTGTTTCCAACGGTCCGCTTAACCGTCAGCTTCGAGTCGAAATTAAGCTTTAACGAAAGTCGGTAGTAGGAAACGCGAGACATTCGTCGGCTCGTGCTGCCACGGTGTGAGCCTCCGTGAAAGCGAAATTTAAGCGAAACACGGTTCGCGGCGTTTGGCTTTTTCCCTATTGAAAATATAGAAGTCATGAAGCGGGATATTACTCGGGACTTGAAAAGAAATATTCTGTGTCGAGTTAATTTCATGGCGTGTTTTGAAGAAAAAATGTTTTCTTGTTGAAATCAGCAAAATTTCATTCAACAAATTTGTCAGAAAAGAAGTTAATCATAAATGTAACGGCTACAGGGGAAGTATACGTTTCCTGTTTTTAGGGAAAGAATTTTAAAATTCCATACGTACGTTGTCAATTAATCCAATGTTACCAACATTGTCTATTTATTGGGTTTTGGAACTTCAACTTAACACGATTTCGACTTACTGGATTTTATTTATTTTTAAAAAATCGATGTATATTAAAATTATAGTATATTATATAATATATAATTGTATAGTATATTACAATCCTTTGATCATAAAGTATCATTAAAATTAGAAAATGAACAAAAATAGACTTATCATGCTTTTCCCTCTGAACTTTGTGCGATAAGGAGTTAATTTTGTAGTATTTCAAATTTGAATATATATATATTTTTTGTAAACTATATGTATATATATACATACATATGGATTGCAAAAAATATATCGTACGTTATAACGAAGTTGGTTTACTTTATTTAGAACAAAAAGTGAAACAAGAAAGATGTATGAAAAGCAGCGTGCTCGCGTTGGAATAGAATCTCGAAGGCGGAAGCATGTGCTTCATTTAATATGAATAAACACCAGGTTGTTTCTGTGAAACGCCGGCGCGCGAGCTCTCGCTTGTAAATCTTATGCATTAGCCTTCTGTGCCCTTGTGACTTCCTGTTGTCGCTGTTATAAGATTGTGGCGCGATCGCTATTTTTCTTATTTTCCACGTAATTTTTGTCATTTTTAGTGGTTCGTGCATAGAGTGGCTCTTTATTGCAAATTCTCATTAACAACGCGTAAATATACATAGAGTAAAAATGCTTTCAACATTCGATGGAAGTTTATGAAAGTAAAGTAGATAAAATATGGTATAGTGTTAACTATACCGCTGACACAATAGCATCGAATTTTATTTTCGAATGCTTTTTCTCGATCACGCTGTAAATTTCAATGTTAGATAACCGTATTCAACAATTTTTTCTGTTATTGATTTGTACTATCGAATAAACTGATATTCGATAATAGTCTTGTTTCTGATACTACGTTACCGTCGATCGAAGTTAATCTGTTTTCCATTTAGCGCGGTTTGCATATATATCCGATTTTCCTGTTCTCTTCGCCAAAATTTTAAACATTATTCTTTAAATGACTTTCGTGCTTCTTTGCCGTACATAATTGTCTATATCTTGGTTGTTATATAGTACATAATTAAAAGTGACCTTCCAGTTAGATACTATGTAATATGAATTTTATAAATAGGACTAGAAGAACAGGATATTTTTGTAAAATAATATATTGCAATCACTTAACGCGTAACTGCTACGATAAAACGCATTTATACTTTCATTTATATGTGTTATTATGCGTATTTTATCTAAAGCGTTGCATGAACGATATCGCGTCGCAAAGATACAAGAGATTCTTGAATAAATTTTACATAATAATTCTCAATCACATTTTCAAATATTATCTCGACGATTCTCCTGTAACCAAATGGAAATTACACACACACGCGCGATATATAAATCTCATCCAAAGTGTCGCATGACCTTATTGCTGTGTAAAGTATCTCCCCCAGAAATTCCAAAGGGTTAAATAACTCTAATAAAGAACTTCTTAATCACGATGTAAATTTCTCCTTTCAAATATTACTCTCGACGATTCTCAAACGTTTATGCGCGACCAATTAATTAACGGTAGACGTAAGAAATCGTTGATTTCTTCTTTTCAGCACTGTGTTAGCGTGGCCGGAGGTGGCGGCGGTGGCGGAGGCGGCGGCGGAGGAGGCGGTGGAGGCGGTGGAACGGTCGGCGGCGGTCGGCTGAACCTGCACCTTCGTCCTTGCGGAGGCGGCGGTGGCGGTGGCGGCATCGCCGGAAGTGACAGCGCTTCGGATTACCCGCCAAGTGCTACGGCAGCGCGGAGCAGGGAAGCGGCGGCGGCGGCGCTGCACGCGGCAAGAACCCTGTTGGGCGCGGGGGTGGCTAACCCTTGCTCGCCCACCCCCGAACCGCCCTTCTGGAAGATGCCACACAAAGGTTGGTCAAACGAGCTTGTTTATTTACGCGGCTAAAAACACCACGACCCGAAAGTTCTCGGGCTTTTGTCAACTTTTTTTGCCTGATATTTTTTATCATCTTTTTTTACGCGCGGGTTACGTTCCTTTGTATTGTGGATAGAATTAAGGAAATGTATACCTGATATTCGTTTATTGTATTGGTATATAATATGATCAGTCGTTATCATATATGTATGTACATTACACATTATATAATATTATATATTACTATTGATTTGTTGATTATATCTTTTCGAACTATGGGCAGAATTAAGGAGATTTATTATATATCTAGCGTAGATTGATTATCGAATTTCATGGTTTATAAGTTGAGTTAACTTTGGGTTATGTGTTTTTCGTTTTGTCACTTTGCGTGTGAGTGGTGTATTAAGCGTAAGCGATGGTCTGTTAATTCTTTGTCTTGCAAGACTTCCGATGATTATATTAATTAGAGTGTAGAGTCAGTCATTTGGAAGTGCGTGATTTATTGCATTAAAATTAAAACTCAATACAGCTGCATTTGACATTTAAAATATAACTCCCATCGCGTGGGCTAGTCGATGTTATAAGACAAGTAGTTAAGGTCAATCGTAAAGCATACATATTGCTTTACTATGGTATAACAATTTTTAATGCGTAACCATTCAAAACAAATTTTAATTACGAAAGTTTTACAAATGCACTATTGCCACTTTATACACGTTTATTTATAAATATTACAAAACTCATTCACCACAGATGGAATTACTGTTGCATAACATGCCCACGCCAAAGTGTTCAATTGTAATCCGTGCTTCGATGAACTGAGAGTTTAGCCTTTTCTTCTCTTTATTTGGTTTCGCTGACAAGCTATATTAATCGAGCTTTCACGTATTTCAAAGCAACTTTTTATTTTTACCACATTACTATTTTCTTTTCTACCAACATAACGTTCATATACGCGTTTCTATAATAGTACAGAATAAAAATTTCATGTATTATTTAATAGAACAATAAAATTCCATAGGAGAAAGAGTAACGAACGTCTCTCAAACCTGTTAAGAAGACAAGTTCTTCTTCGTGCAGGAATAAGAAAAAAAGTGGAAATCACGAGACTCAGAAAACTGAAAGGTGGCCGATTATCTGTCATTCAGATGCGATATCTGGACGATCCGGCTCTTGTATCTCGTTGACTGTGCTAATAGAAGGCCGTTACAATGCGGTCGAGCGTCGGTCGCCTTTCGTATTGTCAGCGATCGTTAGCGTCAACTTTGTACCGTGTACCGTGAAACCCGAGACACGGGGATATTTTCTTTCCTTTTCTTCTTTTTTATCGATACACACTCGGGTTGAACGATGGTCGTATCTTCGGGATGGATTTCGAGTTGTCTCCAATCGGGACGCGAGGGCCCGGTTCCTTGAATCAGTTCTGAGCCTTGCTCTGATACAAAATGCCGACGAACACAAGCTCTTCTCTCGATGTTTCGATCTACTTGACCACCTAGATAGGTCCTCTTATTTTTATACCATAGTTCTAAATTCTTGCTAAGAACAAGATTCTCGATGATAAAATGCCCGCGATTTAATATTTCAAGTAACTTATTGAATAGTTGAGTTTGTACAATTAGATGGAAGTTATGTTGAAAATTTTAATGCAATTGAAAATGGGATACTCGGTTGTGTAAAAATATGTCATAGGAAAACATCAATATCTTCAATGAAGTTAATTCAATATTCATTAGGTGCCAGTAATACGATATTAGTCCAATCATAACTCATCAAAAATGTATTGTTTATTCCAAGCAATTTCTTTGTACAACTTCAACCGTACTCGCTACGATAAATATTCTAAACTGTCGCTAACTCCCGATGCCTATGAAAAACCTCGATTCCTGCAACCGCAAAACTTTGCCATATATTATTTTACTTTAATGCAACATCGAGTACCCCAATTAACGGAGTATCCTTTCTAAACGCGTCTCAATTTACATCTTGTTACCTTTCCGCTAACGGTTGGCCGATGTTTCTGGGTGGGCCCGTAGGATCACATAGGTGGTTCGGATCGCACCGCAGCCTTCGGGGCGAAATTTGTGACCTTCGCAATGAGTTATACGAAGGGGTGCGCAAATACGTGTACGCTTATGGGCTTAGGTGGGGCTCGCGGTTACCCCCGGGGTTAGCCGGTAACCCGACACGCCTTTCCTTGGCTTCTGTCGGGCCAACAGCCCCTTCAACGGAGAACTCGACGCTCGAAGGGTGGCGCCTTTTACCTAAAAAGCTTCTGCCGATTCGGTGCTACCCGACTTTCCCCTCCTATCCGACTACAACACTCGGCACAATCGGGGTGTATTGCTTCGGGTCAGGCTGGGTCAGGCGTTGGCTTTAATAACCGGAGCGCCTACACCGCCAATTTGTCTCTCCTTTGTGAACGTTCGTTTCGCGTTCTATCCGTGTGCATGCTCCTCTCCTCTCCTCTGTTTCCTATAAATCGGTGCACGACGCTGGCCAGATTAATTTGTGCGTTCTTGAAGGCGCGAATCGTTTTTTATTGTACTGATTTTTTTACGCGATTTTTACTTCTGATCCTATATGTTGCTTGATATTTTTTAGTTTACAATACGATTTTGCTCGAGGTTTAATTGCTATGCACTTTCTGTTTATAAATGTTGACGAAAATTGCGCAAGTATACTTTCAATTACAATCTACACGCATATTTAATGTCCAATTTTTTTAGTATCCGTAATTTAAATTTCTTTCCTCGATTAAATTTTCTTAAATATTCATGTTACCCTCGTACCATATCCATCTTCATCGGTGAGTAAAAATACTTGATACGACATATACTACCCTCTTATGATTTTATACAAACTATCGAAAATCAAACCCGTAGAACTAAGAAATCAACTTCTCATACCCAACCTAGCTAAAATCTCCCCCCTCCAAAGTTGTAGCTTTTTCTACAAACAGACAATAGTTCCTCCACCACCGTGAAACCCAGAACCACGCATCAATCTGGTAATTCCCTTCAGTTTCAGTCCGTTAAAATTGATTCGCGCGGCAGGTCTCAGGTCAGGCCGTTTGTACCAGGGGCGTGTATGTTTATCCGAAGTTTGGCCGGATCGTATTACGTTCGACGATCATAATACCCGAGTTCGAGCACAGAAGAGTTCTCTCCCCTTCGGGTGGTGGTGTGAGCACCATTCGAGCATCGGAGAGAGTCGCGAGAGGAGACCTACAACTACAATACCCTTGCGGCACGAGCTTACGCGCGCGCATACACATATGCACATGCACACAACCACCGTCCTTTCTTGTACGATTTTCTATCGTCTCCTCTTCGTTCTTTGGCTCGGTGTTTCCCCTTCATCTATCTCTTCTTGCTTCCATAAAAGCAGCCCCCGTAGCTATTGGAATCAAACGGCCGATTCACGAGAGCACTTTATTTCGTGCTAGGTTACAAGATTTGTTAATGGTTATGGGCGCTCGTGTGCCGGTCGGCTCGCGTGCCAGCCGAAGCTGTGGAGATTACCTGCGCTGGCTTTTCGAGGGGCAATAAATGTCGAGGGTGCGGGATTATCCATGCCCAGCCAATAGGATATCGCTCGTAATGCATCTCCAGATTTCCTGTTAGTTTCATAATTTATGCTGCAGCCCCATTGATGGAACAGTTTCCTTTTCTGGTCTTTGGTCAGTTCTCCTATTGTGCGAAGAGTCGACTGGTTTACCCTTTACGAGTAGAATTTTTGATAGGAATTAATAAATTCTGATAAATAAGTTAAATGGGATTAGTGAAACGATATAGTAATTAAATAGAATAGCATAGTGTTGGACCACCCGTCGAAGCCCAAGAAATAGAATGACGCGTAAAAGTTGCGTACTAACAATACGAAATGAAAAGTTGAATATTTGAATACTTGAATATTTGAATGCTTGGAAATTTAAGAATTTGAAATTGACGTAAATGCATCGTCAAAAATATAGTGAATAAAGTAACATATCCGAGTGTGCATCCTTATTTTAGAAAATTGAAACGATTGAAAAGTTATTTGAAGAGAAAAGAAATCGGGTAATTGTTACATTATATAGACAGACTGTACTATATACTTGTTTTGTTATTTTCTGATGTCGGATAATGGTGACTCGAAGAAATTGAGTTCCGAGTTGAGACGATTTAGAGAACAGTTTTTGAGAAGAACAATCCTGCAACGTTGTTGGTTCTGAAGCTGTATTGTAACGTCTAACAATCAAGTTTGTTTTGTGTGGCTCTCCATCAGTAGAACAATTATACGTAGAATCATTTTCCGGAGACAATGAATATTTCGAACAGCCCTCCTATCGTACAAACTCCATATTTAATGCTAATTTTGTGGTATTAAATACGTAATTTGAAAGATATTTTTCGGATCAAATATTTAATATTTATTATTCAATAATGTTGGCATACATATATTTAACAACGTGTAATCTTCGTATTTACAGCTTGAATATTTCAAACAACCGGTCGATAAACAAAATACCCATTAGCATTGTACATAGATAATTAAAAGTGGTGAGAAAGACGAAACCCTTTAACGCCTCTCAAACTATATAACAACTTGGCAAGAGCAAAATCGAAAAGAAAAGCAAAGGAAAAGGACAAGCAAAGGGAAAACAGAGGTACGTCAGCGACTTTAAATTACCCGGCGCGCATTTAAATACCAATTACGTTACCAGCAACTTCGCAATTATAATTAAGGAACGCGCGAGTGTAATCACCCGACTACTAACTTCGATGCCATGTCGGCGGGCGTTTCCGTGGTTTCTGTTGGTGGTGAAAAGCGACGAAGATCCGATGCCTCGCGGCTTTAATAATAAGACGCGTGGTAATGAGTATACGCCGTTAGGATGGCGTTGCTTTCGCTAATTCAACGCTGCTTCTTAATACTGGCCCTTAATGAATTCGTCAGAGAAGGAACCTCGAGCGAGATGGAGTATGTTTTAAGCCCGTTAGAGTAAGCAGGACGGGTAGAACATCTCTCTCTGCCCGCGATTCAACTCATTACAGTATGTATGCTTCGCACGCCATCTTTGATGTCGCGGTAGGACGCGCTCAGATGAAACTCTTGCTTCCTCGTGGCGTGGATTTAGCCCGAATAACGCTTCCAGCAAGTTGTCAGAGCGAGCACTCTCTTCTCTTCGTTTCTCTCCTCTCACGCTTTCAATCCTTCATCCCGTCAACGTGATAATAACGTTTAACGAGTGTTACCTCTCTTTTGGACTAAATAAAACGCATCATACCGCCGGTTTTCTCGCGCTACTTATTCTCCTCTTCCGTCATTGACGCCAGTCACACGCATGAATGAAAAGAAAATATGATGTATTTCCAACGGAAGGCGCGCGCGTACGCGGGATATTCTTCGCGCGCGCCGCGCTCTCTTCGCTTAATGGGATTACCGCTTGTTACGTCTTTGAACGTTATTAAGCCACGGAAGGGCGATTCTCTCGGCGCAACACCACGCTTTTCTAGCACGGTGCATGAATGCGATGGAAAAAGAGGGAAATTCTGTTATCTGATCTTGAAGGTTTCGTTGACGCGGAAACTTGTTAATCGTATAGGAATTCTGCCATGGTGGGAAGACGAGGTTCGCTATTCAAGTTTCTTATTTGCGTGGAGAGCCTCTGCCAGTTGAAAAGCACTAGTTTGGAAACTGAGATATAAAAGTTTGCGTAAATGTTTAAATAGAAATACGTGTAAACGGCTAAAAGATCGTGCTAAATGAAATTCGTTCATAGTTCCTCAAAATTTATTTCAATTTCTCGTGCATAGTGCTAAACGAACTCTATGGAACTCTTCCTGCTGTATTCTTTTGTGAAAGTATTTATAATTCGAACAATGTAATATCGCTAACTTGAACATTAACTTCTAGAGTGCGTAAGATATGCGTGTGTATATATATATATATATATATAATTGTGTGGATATATCACTAAAACCTTTCCAGCTTAAAACGCTACATCGACGACGGTTATATCAACAACCCTCAGATTGCAATATCGAACGTAATAAAACGAAACTTGACAAGAACAAGAGTCTTCCAATTCATTAAACGAACGGAACGTCTCGAAGTGCTCGATAACTTTTTCTAGAGATCGGCCGCCGGCTCGAGGAGTTTACATGATTTTAACGAGAATGGCAGCACTTCATGTCGGAAATATCACCGTGTCGAACTCTCTGTGCGGTCTACGGCACGGAGTGAACCGGTCATGAAAACTCTTAACGTTCGAAAGGATGCCACTCGAAAACGCACTGGCTAATTACGCGCGTAATATTATTGCGTTCCATTAAACAAGCATCCTGACGTAAACTTCCCGTCATCGTTGGGAATTGAAGTGGCGCATTGAACCGGTTCGCTGGCCTGTTTTGTTTCTATTATCGGATAACGATCAATCGTGTTTCTTTCCAGCTGTTTGCTGCTCACTTTGCTGTTTCTCGCGCAGAAATATATCGTTTAGTATCGCATTGTTTAGGAGTGTGCATATATTACATTCGCCGTCGTTACCCCGCTTGGAAATTCGCTAATTCGCCATAGTCTCTCTGCAGCGTTTGTGAACATTATTAGATGCGAAACGGAGCTACAAGACGCGACGGTTTACGAGCTATCGTTAGTCTCGCGTTAGTTTCGCCAGGAACTTCTGCCCAAATAAAGAACGCCGTAAATGGAACGTAGATATCGTTGAAGCACTCGCGAATGCATCGTAGAGAGATAACGCCTTCTGTATGCCACTGGTTATTACTTGTCCTGCGTACATGCATGCAGTAGTAAAATGTGGATTGCATGTACTCTCTATAACGCGACTACTTTTTGGATGTAGATCGTTTTTAGCAAGAGAATTTAAGGTTTGGATAAAGGAGTTTGAGAATTATTAGTCATTTACATTGGTTACCTAATATTTTATCCCGATACACATGTATTTCAGTCGTAGAATTAGAATAGTCGAGCGAAGTGCGAATTGAAATTCAGATACAGTTTTCTGCCATGTGTCAGTTTCGCTTGTCTTCTAAAAACTGAATCATAAATCGGCTTATTTTTTCTAACGAAAGTATCACAAAAATATGTAATCTGTTACTACATTCGTACGGTAATGTTGCGCCTGAAAATTCCAAGATTAACAGAGCTAAAACCAAAATAAGTATGTACAAGTTGCTCCGCAGATGGGTACGGCGCAAACGAAGCATGCGACACTTTTCTGATTTCACAGTGCTCACACTATACGTACATTAGCTTTCTATCCCTGCTAACAGAATCGCGTATGTACACGTATATGCATATATATACTCGTGCAACACTCTAAAAACTCTCTAAAAAAACAAATAGCGTCAAAAGAAATCACATAGTGTCATCATCGCAAAATCGTATCAATCTCACGTATCTTATCTGCGTCTTACAACTACTTCCTCCAACTCTTACCATACGAAAGTTGCATAGACTCGAACGAAGCACTGTTACAAGATACTGCGAGGTGCAAAACGAGTGAAAATTGTATTAATCGTTGCGAAGACAGTATTTATACGCTACAAACAGCAGACTCACACAAGTATTTCCACGCTTAAACAGAACGAAATGGCAGAATTTTCACTCCTCCCGCCCCTCTTGTCTAGGGCGGTAGCGTTAGGAACGGTAGGTTTAGGGGTTGTTTGGCGAGGGAGGTCGGTCGCGGCGAGAGAGAGAGGGAAAGGAGGGTGAGAGCAACGGAAGGCAGGGCGGCGACGGAGGGGCTGTAGCTGAGAGGGGCGGTTGGACGGAGAGGAAGGGTGCCGCGACGTCGTGCGCCGGCAGGATGGGATTTAATCTGTGTCCCGTTTCACGCTCAGCCAAGTGGAACCTTTTTGCCTCACTTTGCGGCATGACTCGCTTTTGCGCTGGTCGTCGCGTAGATTAACGCGAAATTATATATAAAGAATGTGTGCGGACGGCGTGTGCACGGGTCGCCGGTGCCGCTGTGCTACGGACGATTCGCTCTCCTCGCGCGAGGCGAGAGAGAAACAAGGAGGAAAGGATAGGAGCGGAGCTAGTAGAGGAAGGGAGAAAGCCTTCTACTTTGTGCGTTCCTCCAGCCGGTTTCTCTTTCGCCGTGTATGTATGCGTCCGAGTCACACCCTCTTTGTAATGAATTAAAACTGGTGAAAAACCAGCGGCGGGTTTGTGTCGTCCCACAAAGCGTAGACGACGGCGTGTTCTCGCGGCGACGCGACGCGACGTCGGGATTTCGATGCCCCCAACCGTTTATTTTTACGACACACGAGCTTTTCACAGTAAAAGCAACGGCCACCGCGAGGGGATCGGCGAACCATATCGATGGAACAATCTTGAGTTTCGCTCGATTTCCTAGGTCGTGATTTTCAATACGCGCATTTCCGAGCACGTTGGAAGAAAGAAACACGTTGATGATTGTCTAAGAGGAGGTTTGGAGAGGATTTCTTAGACCGTGTGTTGTACCCGTGATTAAATTATTTATCGCGCGAGGCAAAGGCAGTTTGATGCGCGAACCGATCGCGTAACAGTAGCGGCTTACATGGCAACATCTTGCTGGCATAAAGAAGAATGTGTTCCTCTGCGAGAGATAATCTTCTTTCGCGCTGAATGAAAGAACTCTGTATGATTAGATAGTCGGTAGTAGACACGAATGTTCAGTTCTAGCGTTATTTTAGAATATGGCGTGTGACGTACCGGGAAATGTTTCTCGCGATGCGTTACACGCATTGAAAAATAGCGCGTGTCGTTTGTAAACACACTTACATAGGTGGGTATTCGCGTGGTTGCCGAATGAATATTCATCGAGTGGTCGCAAGGTGAAGCGGGGTTTTCGAAGGATAGCCGTCATTTTAATCGGATCAAGAAAAAAGTCTTAACGTTATGTCGTTATCGTTTCTTTTACGCGGCATGCATAATCGAATAGACATCGCGCCTCCATTCGAAGTCCACCATCGCTCTCAGTGCTGTCATCAAAGTACCGTGTAGAAATGCTTATTATCCATTAACATATCTCCATTTTTTTATGCGAAGTTCTTGCTTGCCTTGTCCCTTAAAGACATACGTTCAGATAGGGTCTCGAGATAACGATTAATAAACCAAGCCTTAGGGAGTTTATTTCATGAATCCATGCGATTATGTGTGTGTTCGTTGACGGGTGCCACTTTTGAATGTTACGTTCGATATAAAGGCAACTTTCGATAGCGTGCGTATGATAAGAGTCTTGCTGTGTGATTTACCAGTTTAAATTTAGCGATATTAAGTACTTTATCTAACGTCCAATTTAGTAACTTCACCGTGATAAACAGCCAGGAGGAGAAAAATAGAGAACGATCGATAGCAAATTATCTAAATGTTTAGTCAATTATTAATTCATGTATTAACAGAAGAAGTTAGTCGGTAGTAATATCTATTTCCTTCAAGTTCCGTGCCTTTACCTTTGAAATTTATCATTAATTCAATTCTACCAAGTACATAAAAATCGAGAGGACAGCAAACGAGTTCCTTTGCAGCCGTCTTTTGCCAATTCTTTCGAAAATAAGAAGAAATCGCGATGTTTTCGGCATTGTCCTTGCAGCGATGTAATACGGCGAAGCGGCAGAATATTCGAGGAAGGAAAAGTGACAGATAGTTGCAGAGGCGGAAACACGCCCACTTTGAGCGTGAAATAAGCACGAAACGCGTGGAATTTCGGCCCTCTCGTGATGCCGGGAAAAGGCTGATGAGAACGCGTGGTGTGCCTGCGACGTTACACACAAAGTGGTTTCATACGGTGCCGCAGCGCCACGGCAAACCATTCAAATTGCGTTTCAACTATTTCTTGTCGTTTTGCGCGGCGCAAAAGCAGGAGATTAATTAAATTCGTTAATTGCAAGATGCATTTAGCGCGAGCAGCAATGCCGAGTACGGCAGCCGCGCTGTAGACCCTGCGCCCAGCCGTGTGCACCCCGTAGCCACGGCTACGAGCTTCGTTCCGCCCTTATTCTTCGCACGCTGTCGGCGTTAGCACGTAAATTTAGAGAAAGGCCGGCGACAAAAGAGCAAAAGGCCCACTTTGCACGTCCAGCCCGTTGTGTTTCTTCGTGCCCTGTGAAACCATGTAGATTCTTTGGCGGCGGGAACGTTAACGTCCTTCGAGGGTGGCGTTTCGTTCAAATCGTTTCGTTGCTGGTAATGGCAAAGCGAAATAACGTTGTTCTTTCATGTTTTTTACTGCGTTCTCTTTCTTAAATTCCTTTTTATCATTTTGTGTTTGAAAGTACATCTTGGTTAATCGTCGAAGTACGGCGCGCGAATAGTCTGATTATTTGCAATCGTTCGTCAAATAATCTTACCGCGTTCCTTCATTTTAGACCCAAAAATATCTTGAAAGAATTGTTACTGGTATTCACGATTTGATGTATTCGTCAGATCGGCGTTTTATTAAAACACGCATTCACCGTAACAACACAGGGTTGTTATTAAATACAGATTCTTTGGTGGTGGGAATGTTAACGTCCTTCGATGGTAGCCTTTGTCTCCTGTTCTTTTCCTCCGTCCTTTTTTAAATTCATTTTTACCGTTTTATTTCTGAAAATATAGTTTGATAAATCGTCCAGATACGTGCGCGAATGGCCTGATTATTTGCAGTCGTTTATCTTGTTAAATTTAACAAAAGTCTATTGATTTTTACGAACGCGTGTCATCGAAAAACGAGTTAATTGTGGTTTCGGCTATTTTCATCGATTAACCAACGCAAATATTGCCAGTGTACTCTTTAGTGTTTGGAATTGTACCTCCGCAATTGTAGACAGTTACAATCGTACCGACTGTGTTGCGTAACGGAATTAACAATGGCACTCATTTTTTTTTTTGTTTTTAAATATTCATCGCTTACAATTGACTCGCGTTCTATGTGCATTGTAATTATTAAAAGTCACAAATATTTGCGTTTATGTTATACAATGTTTGTTCGGTGAATTCGAAATTGTTACACGATTTACAACAAATTTAACGTTACTGTTATTTGTAGTTCTCCCTTCCATTTTAACGATCACATGGCGCATACGCCATATATTATTCTGGAACAGTACACGTACAAGGATTAACCTTTCGCGGTCCAACTGTGTCTTCCAGACAATTTCAAGTGCCGTGATTCTACGTCTCCAGAAACATTAACTACGGAGTAACGCGCAGAAGAACACATGCATTTTTGCCTCCGCGACATTTTTGTCCGTGTCATTTTATAATCCAGATATATTCTTACCTTTTTTTTATACACCATTGCATATCTCTCTCTAAGAAATTTAAATAAACATATATACGAAATCTATCTGGCTAGAAACTTCTGCACGCTACTGTATTTTAATCACTTTAGCCCGTTTAACAGAACGACTATTTAAAAATTTGATAAAAAGAAAATATCAATCACCAACAAAACATTGATTTTCGAATCGCAGCTATTTAACGTTTATATTAGAAATCCTATTTTATCGATATTAATTCTATTCCTCTCCCCCCCCCCCCCCCCCCCCAAAACGCGATCCGTTACGCATCGATATTTCGTCGTGTGAAAGGAATTAATCGTTCAGCGGAAAATCGAATTTCTGATCTTCGAGCTATGATGTTAGTAGCCGCATTATATGGAGAACTGAATCGACAATGTAGTGATTATCGGTAGCAAGCGGTTCGTCATCGCCTGTGTATGTCCACGACGATGTTGATGACGATGCATGCGGTGCAATCAGACTAATAAGAACGTGGACGATGCGTACGCGTGGATACATATGGGTTGGTGTTTATCCAACCAGACACTCTGGCTAAGTGACAGAATACACGTTGCTCGCGTTTTGATTCACAGAGGAGGACTTGATGCACGGGGGTGGTGCGGGTATTGGCGGGGGTTCTATGGTCGGACAGAACTCAATATTTGGGTGCTCGGCTGCAGGACACAGCGGGGTTAACCAGCTTGGCGGTGTTTACGTCAACGGCCGACCATTACCAGACTCGACAAGGCAGAAGATCGTCGAACTGGCCCACAGTGGTGCTAGGCCCTGCGACATCTCGCGCATACTGCAAGTCAGCAATGGATGCGTTTCCAAGATCCTCGGCAGGTCAGTCATGGATCATCGTTCAGGACGAAAGACTTTGAAAAACTTTGATATAGCATTCGTATGATTGTGAAAAGATCAGAGTAATTCTGAATCGGCTGGGAATCTTATAATTTTGAAAAAGTCTGACTCTGTTTTATTTTATATTTTATTATAGTCCTCTTCTTTATTATAACTTAGGCGAATAAGTATTTTAATTCTTTTCTCAAGAAACTGTTCTCCTCTTTAGGTATTACGAGACTGGTTCGATCAAACCACGCGCAATCGGCGGTAGCAAGCCACGGGTAGCGACCACACCAGTGGTGAACAAAATCGCCGACTACAAACGAGAATGCCCGTCGATTTTCGCCTGGGAGATCCGTGATCGACTGCTGCAGGAAGGTGTTTGCAACAACGACAACATTCCAAGCGTAAGTACAAGATATTCGTGGACACAGTAGTTTCGTTTGAAAATATCTTAAGATTCACTTCAAGCACGCGCTATTCAAGCTTGGCGCTATTTAGAAAAGAGTCACACGTCCGAGAAATCTTCGAAATTTTCCAAGGAACCTGTTACAAAATGTCTTACATGAAAGTAGTTTAATACATTCGACAATTAATAAGAAATATCATGCAAGTATTTATCCGGACATATAGTTTATTCCAAAACGTCGAGAAACCTTGAACTATCTCAAATAATCCGCAAATAGTGTTTCGAGTATAACTTCCACGTATGCCCAGAAATCCAAATCGATCTAAAAAACGCATGCTCGGCATGACCGATAAACAGGTGCAATCAGTGGCAACAAGCTTCAAATTCTCCTTTCCTTTGCTCTTCAAACTTAAAACTCTCGGCTTTGGACCAACTCACGTACAAACACTTGGGCAACTTCATCGAAAGTCATTCCATCGGTGCTCTCAAACGCACCAGCATTCCACTTTCATTCCACTCTCATTCCAACGCGCAATTAGCAAATGACCGTGTACCGCTGCCAATTCCAGCAGAGGAAGAAAAGCGCAATGACTCCGGGGGCAGGAGTTGCGTTCCAAGCGTTCGCGTGGGGAGATCCGGCAACGGGATGCTCATTCGCTTAGACACGGAGTTGCTTTGTATGGTGGCGGCGGTTTATCAGGGTGCGCAGCCGGGTCGGTACTTACCCGTCGGATCTGGCCACTCGACCCTAATCAAAGTCTCGTCAATACGATCGGTTGGGAGGGGTAATCGGTCCATTACGCGGGCCTCGGTATTGTCCACCCTCTGGTCCTGCTAGTCGTTTCCCCTCTTCTCCCCAAGAATCCTCCGTCCGTCTTCCAAACATCCTTTCCACCCTCGCGAATATCGATATTCCATGGTCTTCTCCGCATTCTCCTGAAACAGTGTTTCCCAACCTTCTTTCGCGTAATTCCCATGTAACATTTAACACGTTGGTTACCGCGCTAGATAATCCGCAATGAATTCTCCGTCGCGCGTGCTCCTCACGACAGCCAACGTGTTAATTAATACCAAGAACTATCGGTAGCGACGTTCCAAACAAATTGGCGACGCCTTTCTATGGTCAGATAAACTGCAACTCCCTTGCTCAAACGTAAAAGCGGAAGAACAGTTGCAGTAAGATAATGAAAATACATTGAAGATAAATATTATATATAACTATATAACTGTAGCGTTAAAAATCTGCACATATCAATCTGCGCGATATGTTTAAAAACTACGTTGAAAAATGCAAAAATTGGGAACCCGAGCCCTGAAACCATCTCTCTCCTCTTATTCGATGTATCCCCAGCACGTTCGATCTGTCGTGACGAGGAATATTTCGAAAAGTCGCGTCTTTCCTCTAGGAGAGGTCTTCTTTCGAAGAGAAGAACCGCCGTTTCCCTCGACCATCCCCTTACGATTCCGAGTGTCTGTCAGGAATACCGAAGGGGACGGCACGCGTACGAGTCGTTATCCGTCGGCTCGCGAAGGAACCGTTCGCTTCTGTCGGTTCTTTGGGAACAGAGCTTTGCCTCGTTCACCTAGTGAAGGGGATGGTGATCAATCAGCGTGGCTACATACAGAGACCCGTTCTCTTCTGCCGATGCTTATCCGACGACAGTATTCGGGAAAGGAATCTCGTTCGATCGAACACGCGAAACGTTGTTTCAGCTTTTAACGCTCAGGTCGTTATAATGATCACGCAGCCTGGTTTTGTAGGTGTAGCGTACAGGGTGCTGGCAAAAGAACGGATTCGTGATAGAATTGTCTGTTGTCTGTCGAATCGTTGACGGTAGAAGGAATATATATCGAGAGTTGAGGAGATCTCGATATTGTGTGTGTGTGTGTGTATGGCCATTTTGATCGGTCGATCAGTTTCGTGAAATATTCGAGGAAAATCTCTCTGGTCTCGCAGTGGTTGTACGATAATAATTGGGAAGAATTGCGAATGATGCTGGAATTCGATCTGGATTTATTCTAGATTGTGTTTTATATCGTATCCACGCTGTTGATTAATGACGACTAATTCTAGAGAAAATTATCAATATTAAATTATATCGTTGACATTATCCAGCTTTGATTTGAAATATTTTCTTACGCAGCAAGTATACAATTTTTAAGCTACTTGGAATCGTTCACGTTTAGAGATTCACGCTGCATAGACATAAAACTATTCTGTCGAGTATTTTCGGCAATTATCGCTATCGCCTAAGGCATTATCGGATACTAGAAACTATTACCGATATATCTTAATATGAGTTAATATCTCCGTCATGAAATATATAGAATATCCTCATAAGAAGTATCTCGCGATAATCGATATTTTCGAAATATTCAGGATAGCGACACGAAAAGGAAATTTCCCTCTAACATCATGGTTAAACTAACGAATTGTAACATTACTCTCCGATAAAGAGCACAAAATATAACTTATCATGCTTTCTCCTATACTTTCCAACTGTGCACGCCTTACAATGACCCATGCCACCACCCATGACCCATAACTTGAAGCCATTTCAATCGAAGAATATCTCTAAAACTTCTCTACGTTCTTTCCAACAGCCAATGGCATTCAATTCCTGAAAGCAATTCAAACCAAGCCAAACCAAAAGCTGGGCAACGAGATTGACGAAACGGAATTGGTACTCTCGACAACTAATAGATCAATAGTCGTACCGGAGGAATCTTCGATCGGGTGCATCGATGACGACGACGATTGTCTCGTGGAACGGCAACGACGTTAACAGTAATGATAGCAATGACGATGATGGTAGTGGTGGTAGCCGTTGGTTGTTGCGGTGGGTACATATCGTCCGCGGCAATGGGGTGCGACGGGGTTAGTCGCCGACGAGCGGATGGAAGCGGGTAGAATCAGGGTGAATGGGATCAGTTAAGCGTGTTGCACAATTATTCGTGTCCGGTCGCGCGTGTAATGGTCTGCATCGGTGCTGCGGCTGTTGTGCGGCGAGAGCCGAGTGGAGCGGAGCGTAGAACAGCCAGGTTGCTTGGTTTGATGATGGAAAGCCTAGCCTGGCTGCCTCTGAAACTCTCTCTCTACCTTTCTCTCTCTCTGGATGCTGTATGCAGTTAGTTTAGAAACGTCCTTTCCTCTCGTCCTCTCCCGCAGCCATTATTCCGCAGGATTGAGACGAATCTTGCGATACGAACTTTCCACGCTGTCTACTCCTGCGAGTTACCACCCTCCTCCCTCGTTCGATTGATTCCGGTTAAGGAACACGCGGTTCCGTATTACGTCGAGCTTCGTTCGTTTCGAACTGGTCGATGGATTTGCGCAATTTCGTAAGAAACTATTATGTCATGGCATGATGCGCGAGTGAATTTTCTAAGGCGGGATCGATCAAGTTCGCTTTCATCGCAAAGTGAATTTAAATAATTGTTTGTGTCGTTATCGCGTTCCTCTATTTTTCAATGTATGCAGTCGATCGGTTGATACGGTTTGTGAATGGCTCGCGTAGAATTTCATCGAGGTTAAGTGGAATCTTCGATATCGTAGAAGCGTTTTAACGCGATTGAACCAATGTTCTTAATGAAATTTTCCCACTGATGACGTACTTACTTTCGACATGAATATTCTATAGCACACCCTTAGTTGTGACCGATTAAACGACTCTGTACACGTTACACTTGCATTATTTACATGTCACTGAAAGATTCGATTGCCATCGTGTGCGTTAAACGTGTTTCGCTTGTTACAAAGCTAAGATTACTTGTTCCTATCGCCGCGTGCGCCAACATCGATCTCGTCGAGGCGGCAAACAAAAAGCTCGATTGAATTTACCGGCTTTTATTCCACGTAATAACTCCTACTCCTCTCCTATACACGCATATATCTGACCTGTACAGCTTTCGGTACATACGCAGAATACTCGAGGCAACAACGTCGTTGGCACCCGACGGCATACAGCCATTATTTCGAGCACAGGTCTTAAGTCGAGCCACACGCGAGAAGGATCGGCTTTTACTCTCTCTCTCTCTCTCTCTCTCTTTTACCTTTTCTCTCTTTCCTTTTTTCCCCTCTCTCATAGAACCTTTCAGCGAAAGCCTAGTAATTAAGAAGCTCCGCTCGATATCCTCCATCCACATCGAAGCGAGCCAAGGGATCCATGGGAGAAGTGCAGCGCAGCGAGAGAGAGAGAGAGAGAGAGAGAGAGAGAGAGAGAGAGAGAGAGAGAGAGAGAGAGTTCGGCTATGTTCGACTCGCTGCTTGCTGCACCATCGACGAGTCGATGTTTTGGGGGATGAGGTTGCACAAGGGGCGGTTCGGGGGTGCAGAACGGGAGAGATTGAGCGCGCGTAGAACACCGAGACTATTATGTGCGAGAGTCGAGAGTACAAGGCTCGCCCCCGTGGCTCGTTATAACTTTAGAGTTAGCCAGTGGTTCGGTCGCGGTACAAGGTGAAGAAGACCGCGTTACTACCGCGCTGGTTAGGGGAGCGAAGAGCCATGGAAACCGTTTTATGTAATAATAATTGGATGGCGGTGTCCTTTCATCTGCTAGTCGCTCCCTCAGCGTGAAGGTCGGTAAAGAGAACGCAAAAGAAAGAGATGATGGGAAGCGGTGAACGAGAGACAACCGATGTAACTATGGAAATGATTGTCGCGAGCGGCTAGCAAAGAACCAGATGAAACTTTCAAAAGTTTCCCCTCCTCTTCTCATCTTTTTCTCTGTTGCTTTGTTTTTTGGCGCGAGCTTGAAACTGGCCGCTTTTCTTCGCTCGTCGGGCATTCATTCGGCGCGAATTGCATCTCAGTATTGTGGCAATCGGTCGAACGATCGTCACTTTGTTATTACGAATGACGCGAGATCCGTGGCAAGATTGGGTCGATGTGGATTTCGTTATTTTTGTTAGTAACTAATTCATATATTAATAACGGATCGACCACCGTCGAGCATTTTACGGAACAATTTTGCAAACAGCTAGCAGCATTCGGTAAACCAAAAACCAATCAGTTTTACGATATGACCAAACTTACAACAAACAAACTACTTTCAACCTGGACTACCGTTACAGTTACGTGTTAGTGTTCTAGCAACGATTGGTCCTTGTCGAGCAATCCTCCGTATCAAGCTACGATACACCTCTGTAAATCAAAAATCAATTGCCACTGCCGAACGACACCACGTAACTTACAACGAACAAACTTTTTTTTAACTCCGTCCACTACCTGTTCATTTGCCTTCTGCTAATGATTGATTCTGGACAAACAGGTCTCTCTACGTCGATCTACGATACACTTTTCTACGAAATGTTACCGTTCAAAAAAACCAGAAACTGAAAACTCAATTTGCTTGCTCTCGCGCTGCTTTTATTATCGTTGCATTCTTCACCATTCGCGACTATCATGCTTTACTACTCTTTACCATCATTACCAGTAGCCCAATCATCACGATACCATTTAATCTGCAACAAGCACAAAGTTCTTCGAAGCTTTTTCGCTAGCTGTCGTTACTTCTATCCACTCACTTGCTAATAGCGATTAATGAACTGTTCGCAGGTGTCGTCCATCAACAGGGTGCTGAGGAACCTGGCCTCACAGAAGGAGCAACAGGCTGCGGCGGTGCAGGCGCATCAGGGTGCCGAGAGCGTGTACGATAAGCTTCGGATGTTCAATGGGCAGGCTGCAGGCTGGCCACCGGCTTGGTATTCCGCTACGCCCTCTCATCATCCCTTGGCCACTGGAATTCCAACGGCAGCGACCCCCGGCTCTGGCCAGTCGCTGCTGCCCGGCAGCCAGCTTCACGGTCGAGACGATTCTCTGCTCAAACGAAGCGGTGAGTCCCAATTATACGTTAATTGCTAAATGTAACGCACGACATCCTGCGTTCCTTGTTCGTCTGTCGCTTCGAAGGATTGCATTCCGTCTCTTGTCATCGGTATTGTCTTTAACGCTGGAACCACGACGCGTAAAAGAGCTAAGAGATATGAAACTTGTACAGTTTGATAAAGAAAATGAAAACGAACGGTGTGTAAAAGATGTACATATAATGGAAAAGTGAAAACGGGACTGTATCTGTACCGGTTAAAAGTTCGGAGTTGCTTGGTAATTGTACTTGTACTCAATCTTCCGAATTAGTTTTGTTATCAACTCGAAATTAACGCGAAAGATATCCACGATGATATTCGAAGAAGAAATTTTCCAAAGTAACAGAATCTTAAGCTAACTTTCCTTTCAACAAAATTTAGACTTGTTTCAAACGAAAACCATCGGTTATTGGCATCATTTTTGTTGTTATTGCGGTCATCCTACGTAGAAATACATGACCACGAAATACTTAGGAAAGTAACCAATTCTATTGACGATATCTATTATTCGCAATTACCCCATTACGCCGCAAAACCTCAAGAATCGGCAGCTACAGTTCTTTTCTCCCTTAAGATTCATTCGTCAATCGAAGTGTTTCGACAACTCGTTTCAATGCCTCTACCTTACATAAATGCAATTGTTACCTTCCGTTGGGGGTTCCTTTGCCTTTCACGCGGCCGAGAAAAGCCATAGAATCAGACGCCACGGGAAACCAGGTCCTCTCAATGCTTGATCCACTTCTTCTGCGGATCGACAATGGTCTCGAGGCAAGGTGGAAGTCAAGGGAGCACCCTCGACGTATTATAATCTGCTCGTACGCGCGACACCCTCGCTCCGTTCTTAACAGCCTTTCCGCGAACCTGCGTATTGTCCCGTTGTATTTCCACCGGTGGATCGGTTTACGTATCGGAATAAAGGAAATGCCTGGTGTCGTTGGATCGAAACGTCTCTCCTAATAGGATCACGTTAATCGGAGCCTGCGGTGCTGATCATGACCAAAATTACTCCACGGATGACGGTTTCGAATGTAACCGCGATTCGAGATAAGTAGATTATCGAAACTGTTAGCTAGTCCGACGGTCGAAGGCTGTTTTAATAACGAATACCGATTTTGTGGGAACTGGTGTGATTAATCAGATTTTGTAAATCGTTCGTAAAATAGCTTACCTCTTTCTTTTATCGATGAATTAGTTGGGTAGTTTGTTTCGCAGCGATAGAAGCAGTAAATTATCTCGAGAACGCCAACTTTCTGGTTTATCCATCTTTGATACGATTTTCTCGTAACCACTCGAATAAGTATCTCGATATTCAAACGTGGAATTGTGTCCAATTTGATACACGAATCTCTCCCCCCCCCCCCACGTTGCTATTAAACAAATTCATGTACAGTTGATTACGCTTAAAAATCTTCATTCCAAATCGCTTTTCCAAAAACGCAAAGTGGTCAGTGCAAAGTAGCCAGCCCGACACTGAACCTTCTCGCATGGTCATCGAGCCGTACACCCCATTTCTTCCCCTCGCAATCATGCGTCGTCACCTAGAAAATTAAAGTCAAAGAAGGAGAAAATACTCCATACGAGAGCATGTGATAGAATATTACATAGTCGTTTGGTCGTAGCGATGGGTTCTACCCTAGTATGTGATATGTCGATGCTTGCAAGGGTGACGATATTTCTTCAATTGACACGAAACTGACACAAAACGTACACCTATACCTCGTTTCTCACATTCAATATTACTAAAAAAAAAAAAAGAAAAAAATAGAAAAAAAGAAGAAAATATTTTCTAGAACAGAATAGTACAGAATATGGAATATACAGTTTCATTCGGGGCTAGCAACAATATTGATAATAATAATTGAATAATAATTACTCAAAGAAAAAGAATATATTTCCTCTAGGAGAATTTTACAAAATATAAAGTATACTTTCGCTCCAGGTAATCTAGTATTAATATCGATAAGATTAATTGAATAATATGTAGCGACACAAGACCTTTGTAACCGTCGTCTTGTGTAACAACAAGAAGACGGAAGATAAATAAGAAAAACGTAACTGCCGATGGTAAACATGTAAGAAAACGTAACAGCCGAAAGGTCGAACGATAACAATAAGCCTAACGGTCGACAGACACGCCTTCGACACAGGCATTCGTAAACGCAGTCAGTATACAGCCAGAGTCCACAGCGAATAGTAGACAGAGAGAGTTCACAGCGAATATTAAGAGGTCGTACAGAAGGTAGTCCGCGATAAACACAATTAAACCTTCGCCTGTTAATTATTTTGACACGCACACACTTAAATCCACCCGAAATATTTACTCAAAACGGAATAAAATATTTTCTGTAAAATATAGAGAGATATGTTTTTTTGGAATATAGTTTCGTTCGAAGCAGAGCATGTTCGAAGGTGGCGGTATTTCGATTTGGCAGAACGGTACCACGGGGCTAGAGAGATAGGAGTGGGCGAGAGATTTCGTAGGATCGTGGTGGAGGCGGCGGCGGAGAAGATAGAGGGTGCGCGATGTGCGAGAGATGAGCGAACGAGAAAGCGAGCAGCTGACGAGCGGACGATGTATAGGTACACTTAGAAATACATATATATATATATACGTATGTATATAGCGTAAGGGCAAATATATAGGTACACGTAGCGTACGGAGGGACGGACACGGACAGAGGGAAAGGGAAATGGCAGGGAGGTATCGGGAGAGGGATGGAAAGAGGCGAGGGTTCGATGCGCGGAGGCGGAAAGTAATCGTGGCTCACCGGGAGCCGTCAACGTCGACGACGACGACGACAACGACGACAACGACGACAACGACGACAACGACGACGACGACAACGACGACGACGACGACGACGACGACGACGACGACGACGACGACGACGACGACGACGACGACGACGACGACGACGACGACGACGACGACAACGACAACGACAACGATGACGACCGGAGGAGAGGACTGTCTCCGTACAGGGTGTTTCACAAAGTGCTAGCAAACTTCAGGAGCATGTAGTACTCAGGAAAGCAAGTAAAAAAAAATCTTAATAAACGTGGGTCCAAACGTCGCTATCTTCGATTTTATAATAAGGTAGAGCTATTTGAGTCAGGTGAGCCTCGATATGTTAAAATTTACTCCTGGACTTCGCACGATATAGTCAAAGCTGTTGTGCATTATGGGACACTATTAGTTTTTGACATAGTAACGGAAGAAGAAGAAAATATCGTGTACTTCAGGTTCGGCAAGAAGAGAGAAAGCGTTTCAAATAAACCTATGGTAGGATTATTCGAGTCAGCAAGAAGGTATATATAAGAACTAAATAAAATACGCGACAAAATAATTTGCAAGAATAAAATAATATACACGCGCTATTAAATTACGAAAATTACGACTGAGAATATTAGCTGGCTGGACAAACTTTTTGTGATAACAACGAGGCATGTCCCCGTAGAAAATTACGATTAAAGAGTCTCTTTTTCAACTCTAGATCGCTTAAAAATTGCTCGTAATCAAATTTGTCGAACTACGAGGCGAATTACCTCGTTCGACTCAAATAATCCACCGACTGAAACAACCCTACCTTGCCGTATTTGGACCTATACATATTAAGCCTTTTTGCTTGTTTTCGCAAGTGCTACGTGCTTCTAAAGTTCAGCATCAATTTTTTGAAACACCCTGTACCGACACGATCACTATGATCGAGCGAGACTACTATGCGGACGCCACCGTTGTCCCATAGCTACTCTCCGCCACTTTCTGTCCCATTCTTAATTCGTTGGTATGCTCGGTGGTTGTCTCTAGGAATGTCGAGGGCCGTCGCGTCGTTAGTCCGCGTCGTTCGTCGCAAAATCACTGGAACGATACTGAAATAGGACGATCCTTAATTGGATCCCGTCCTGCGGATCCCTCTCTCCCCCGTTTGCCTTCCCGAATTTTCTCCTCCTCGCGCGAGGAATCACTTGCCACCCCTAATTTAGTGGATCGTTTTCCGCGCTGGTTACAGAAAGAGAGAAAGTTTCAGAACGCGAAGAAAAGATGTTTGTATTATGGATTTCGAGCAGTGTCTTTATATCTTTCGAGCTCGTTACGTAAAACAGGAATTTTCGTGTTTGCTTTCAGATACGGGTTCTTTATTGTCGCATCAGCAAGAAACAACGTCTGATGGGAATTCGGAGCACAACTCGTCCGGCGACGAGGACTCGCAAGTTCGACTGAGGCTAAAGCGAAAGTTGCAGCGCAACCGAACATCCTTTTCCAACGAACAGATCGACAGCCTCGAGAAAGGTTAGCGCACGCGAATAAATTCAATTTATCATCGGGCATGCTACATTCTACAAATATATCGTTCTACATGTACGCGATATTAATAGCACAAAGTACGCCATCCTAAATAAATCTCAAAAAAAAAAAAAAGAAAAAAAATGAACTAGTTAGTTCCGCGATAAACGTAAATTACTAACCTTCTCGGAACATCTACAGGAGTAGAAAATTTGTAATTTAAACTCTGAGATACTGAAATTGCTACGAATCGCGTACGCTCTCTCTTCTAATCATTGAAAATCCAGCTATACAATTACGAGCAGCGGCGAAAAAAGGAAGATAGTCAAAAATAGTAGCGCGTACATTTTCGATTGCATGTTTCCACGTTAACAAACATCAACAAACATCGGTGCTCATCCTCGACGAAAGCTCCATTTTCGTTCAGCCGGTAATAACGATATAAACGTCGAACGCTCGCGCGCGCACTCGGGGATTCTGTATATTCCGTGCGTTTCGCGGCGATGCATGCATATTCAGAGACGGTCGAGGTAAATTACTGCTTTCCTCGAATATATCGGGCTTTCCTCTCTTCGTACGCCCAGCAGGAGCAGCACGACTGCTTTAATTGGATCCGCGGCCATTCAAGTCGTGCCCTCGCGTTCGAGTATCGTCGATAATTATCCTTTTAATCTTGTCTCGCAGTGAATCGAAATTATGCGCGATTAATATAAAATCGTATGTACACGAGCGGTATGTACGAATGCAAACAAATATTATGTAGTTCTACGCGTATAGCTACGTGTGCATGTTTTTTTTTTATTATACTATACGTTACACATACGCAAATACACGTACGCACATAGTAGAAATGTATATATATATATAGTGCGAAACGCGCCAGCTATCCAACGGAGGCACGTTTAATAACGAGCACTTGTTGCAAACTGGTTTCGTTTTAGAATTCGAGCGGACACATTACCCGGACGTGTTTGCACGGGAGCGTCTCGCTGAGAAGATTGGATTGCCTGAGGCACGTATCCAGGTGAGTGTGAATGTGCGAATGCGGCGTGTGCTTCCTCTTTCTCGTTCGCTCCACCCACCGCCCTTTTTCTCCCTTCCCCTTTTTATCCTTTCTTTCGTTCTCCTTCCCTTTCCATCTCTCTCTCCTCTCTTTACCCTTTTTTTTTCTACATCTTACTCCTTTCTTCGTTACACGTGCAAGAACCTTCTCTTTCACTCGGTCCAATTTCTTTTCTCTTTCTCTTCCACCGCGTCTCGTCCTCCGTGTCGATCCTCTTCCACCGTTCTCGAGGTTAGACGACGCGACGTCTTCTCCTCGTCTACACAGCTGCGAGCGACGAAGAGGGCGGCTGTTAAGTGCGACGATGCCCTTTCATTAAACGCGTGACCGCCAACGCGCGGGGACATTAAACACCTGCGACGACGAATCTGCGAGACCACCCGGGGGGATTTCGTCTTTATGCCCGTGTCTTCTTCTCGGACCCTTTTCGCCGTGTGTCTTAACGCCATTCGACTTTTTTGTTTCATCCTCTGTGTATTAAGTTTCTTAAAAATCCAAAGTGAACCGCGGGTAGTTTTTCTTCGTTGCATTCTTGAAAAAGTATCCGCGCAAGCTGTAGGCGAAGCAATTTTAGGTAGCGTGTTTGATTAACGACAATTTCCTCTTGCAACTTTTATATGTTTTATCAATTTCGGCTGGCTTCGTACGGATAGGAGCGAACGTTCTTAAAATGCCGGATATACAATTCAAAGAAGCCTTGGTCTCTGGAAATTAGCACGAGAGCTGTGAAACTTACTCTTCGTGGTCAGATTTCTCGTAATCGATGGTTAACTGTATATGACGAGTGATTATCACGAAGAAATTCGTAATTTAAACTCTGTACGATTTATAGCTAGCTACGTTTAACGTGTGACTATCACGATCGATCCATAATTCGTCATTCATCATCATAGCAACACTTTGACATACCATTTAGCCATAGATTCCATTTATCCATATGATTCGCTATCGATATCCAAACATCAAAGACAACATACACGTTCAAACAGACGCAACGTATCCGGCGAAGAAACGAATCGACCGAATCTTCGTTTGCCTCGAAGGAAAAGGTCCACCGTTATCTCCGTGCCATTGATAATTCGCGTATCGAGATGTAAATCGTGCGGGCATACGCAAGAGCGCACATAACACGTAGAGAAACGAGGCGAGACAGAGAGCCAGCGCGAGAGAGTGTGTCGTAATTAATTAATATAACATCGTTGCTCGAGTCATGGGGTGACACACGGTTATACGAGCTAATATGTACGCAGCCTTATCGAACATTGTTTGGCCGCGCTGTGCCTCTGGCTCGGCCTGTGTTCGACCCTCTTGCTATCCGGCCGGCCTCCCTCACCTGGCCCGACGATAGGGGGTGGTGAAGTGGCCGGCGGGCTCTCGCGTCGGTGGTGGTAACCGGGCGCTGAGCGTTATGTGGACGTACAAACAGTGCAAGACCATGTTGACGCATGTTTTCAAGCCTCGTTGGCTGGTATTGATCTTGCTAAGTGCAGGAAACCGGGAGTGCCGGTGCGAGAGGCAAAGGCAGAGCGAAAGAGAGGGACGAAGAGGCGAGGGAAGGAAGGGTAGAGAAGGAGAGAAAGAAGGGTAGAGATAAATGGAAAGAGAAAGAGGGTAAAAGGGGACTAAAAGGAACGATTGAACCAGCAGCGCGGAGTCGAACGTCGTTGGATGGACGAACAAACGGTGGAACGAGGAGAACGGATGGACGACGACGAAGGTAGAGAGCAACGTGCAGAGGAGAGAAAGCAAAAGCGTGGCATTGGCCAGGATACGGCGTGGTGGACTCGCCGACACGGCCGTGTGCCACGGATACGAAACGCCGCGCCGCACGCGGCATATCCCGAGCAAGCCGTGAGGGATCCGGCACAGACGGCCTAAGAGGGTTCGAACGCAACCATGGCAACGTCGCGTCCCCAGGGAGGTTGCCCTCTGATTGGTTGTTCCTCGCTTTTCCACCTATACCTTGGATACTCGCACGAGTTTCGCCACGCCGCGCCGCTCAACACCGCCGCCACTGCCCGATTATCATCTATGGCGCTGGCCAGAGAGCGGAGAATCCCTCGTGCGATGCCGCGATGGCCGTAGTCCCTCGATCATCACGGTCAACCTTGGCTGTTGCCTTTTAAGAGAAATCGAAGACGATCGACAGCAGTGGAGAAGAATCTTAGCTCGCTTCTTGATGGATGCTCGCGAATACGTGTCATAGCAGCGGATGCTAGTTGGGAAAAATGATTTCGTGCTATTTTCTCGTCGTGTTATGGGATTTTCAGCTTCTTTGGGTCACGAGACGTAAAGAGGTTGCGAAGTCTTTTCTGCAAAGTCGTCATGACTCTTGTGCGTAGAAAATGTTACCGCACAGGAGTCGTAGATTTATTTATTTCGATATAACTCGCTGGTAATTTTCTATTGTAATCGTTGTAACATATCGATAGGTGAAATTTAATATATCAAAGGAAATGATTATTCTATTGGGAATGTCTTTTTGTGCAAAAGTGAGGTCACTTGGCTAATTGGAAATTCCGATCTGAGAAAGGTTGGAAAATAGTGGCATCATTTGGTCCTGGTTATCTTATAGTTTCGAGCAATATGAGCCGAGTCCAACGAATATTCTCTTTTTCCGTTTAGTTAACTAATTCTAGAGGATTCTTCTTGAATCGTACAGTTCCAAAAACTTTTCTCGAGTTGGTTGAGGAACCCTTCGACAGAGGTATCCTCCCTTTTTGTAGTTGATCAAGAAAGTAATAGGACTTGGGTCTAAGTTTCCTCTTTCCGCAGTTAAAAAAATTGTGAAAGTAATTTCTTCAAATTTTCGTTTTAAAGATCTTCGAAACTTCCGTGGAAGCACAACTTTCTTTCGAAGTACAACTTCTCTCAGCTGATCGATAATTTCGTATAAAGCGTGGAAATCTTTTTTCTCATCCGGTGGATCTTAAATTACAAAGTCATCTCTCTCGAAAATTTTGGAGTTTCTAAAGTTTCCCTCGAGAAATATTTCGAAAAAGGCATCTCTTATACCAGATCGATAAAGTTTCAGATAATCTATTCGATAGTTTTCGTTCCGCTCCAAGGATATTCGAGCGAATATCTTTTCGTGTTGTTTGGAGTTAAACGAAGAAAGTATCTTCTCAGTCGGTGTTTTAATTCTAATCCATTCAACGGCGATTGTAGCTGGACCAAATAATGACAAAAGATACATGGAAGGAATCGTTGAGACCGAAGTTGGAATTAATTTCCATCGATTGAAAAGAACTTGCTAACAAATTTTCCTTATTTCTCTACATTGTATTCAATCGAACGACATTCTGCTTCCCGAAGAAAAAGAAAAACGAAAAAAATGCACGCTGAAGATACGTAGGAAATATTAATACAGCAGGAAAAGCTCCTACAATCCTATCGCTAGATATACGAAACTTTATGGAGCAGCATCGCGTGTGCATGAAGAACCAGCCGAAATTTCACGAAACGATCTTAAAATTCGCGTGCGACGCCATCTTCTAAACATTGCCAATCAAAGTAGAAGGTCTGCCGCGAGGGACGGGAGCGATGTACCCGGTTCGTGGAATTCCGAATGGATCGATTCAAACGAGTTTTCGGGACGCGGTAGGACGAGTTTACGAGGAACGACGGTATTGGGCGAAAGGAGTCCGCTGCGGGCGAATGGTGGATATTTGCCGGTGGCCCGCTAGAACACGATTTGCCACGTCGCTGCCGCCACGAAATTTATTCTTTTTTACTTTTTCTCTCCTCTATTTTCTGTTTTTTTATTTCGTTCAATCGAGGGCCGCCGGGTGTGCAGGATCACGTTTTTCGCGGCGGGCGAAATGAATTTTGAATTTTCTCGCTGCCTATTGAAATAATACGGGGAGAGAAGAAAATATTTGGTTACTCGCGGTGGCCATTTTAGGCACCAAGATTATTCCGTTTTTATTTCCGATGCTTATTAGACGCGCTATTGTGGAATTTTCCACTTCAGGAAATTTTTTCCCATCCAAACATATTGTTATCCGAGCCTGGCGTCAAAGAGGAAATTATGTGAATTATAACGATCAATCGGGAGATGCTTTAAAAGTTAGGAAACCACGAGAGTATGACAAAAATCGCAACATGTTAAAGGTAGTTAAATAGTGTCGTTTCGAAGAATTCGTGATATTAGAGGGAAAGTACTTGCAAGACTTTTCACTTGCAAAACTGTCCATTCCGTGAAACACTTCGATACCGAATCATTGATCCCCCTGCCATGGGATTCTCTCTCTGCTGTTTATTTTATTTTCCATCAATAGCTCGAATGAATACGTACAAATTAGCGTCAGAATCGTGGGTTGGCGAGAGGGGTGGACGGCAGTTGAAGCGCGGGGTGGAAGAGGAGAAAAAATAATAACGCCCCTCGCCGGGTCTGGCTTATTGTTAGCGTTCTCGGTGGCGCATGATAATTGAGAAAGTTGCGCTCATTGTTGGCAATCGAATTTTTATATCGTTATTCTCATTATCGCGCGAACGTTTAAGCGGCTGTTCGCGAACGGAACAGCCGACGTAGCAATTGTCAGCTATTAATAAAAACGCGCGCCTCTTCATTGCTAGCGGAAAGAAGAGAAAGAGCATGTTCGTTGCGTTTTTTTCCTCCCTTTGCAAATGAGCCGAGCAATCGAGTCGTTTCATGATTTAACAATTCCGGCTTGATTCCATTTTCTCTCCCTTTTATCTTCCTTTCTTCTTTTCATTTTTCTAGATAATTTCTACTCTTTTTTTTTTATTTCGTCCTATTTACTTCCTTTGTTTGCTTGCTATGAACGCGATTACAGAATAAATATTTTGTTTTTTTATACACGGAAGGATGATACGGGACATTTAGAGGGAAGAAATTACGATGTAATCCGGAGCGTGTTTGTGCTACGAGTGATTGGAGGGTAGCAGGAAGGGAAATCGACATATCGTAGGGAAAGGGAATCCTCTTATCGCGGCGAGGTATCTTCGAAATCAGGAAATCCGTGGAAGCGCAACAAAGAACTTAAGCTCCGATTTGTTGCTCGAGATTACTTGTTATTACGACCATCTTTCGCGATGCTCGCGTGAGAGATCTTTGCTAGAAGATATCGTCGGTAGCCATCGCGATCTGGACAGTATCTCAGAAACCGAACTCATCAACTGTGTCTTTCGTAAGTTTTTTCATTTCGTTATCTAGATATAGAATTACTGCACAATTCTTCGCTTCCATACGTTCGTTTGTTACGAGAGAACGGCAGAATCTCATCGTTCACACTGTCGAACTGAACTATCAAACCGGACAAAATGCTTTCACGTTCTTTTGCTTTACAACGAACTAAAAATTTATGGAGATCGTTGAAATTGACGTTTACTTTTTTTTAAGACCGAAATACGTACGTATTTTTCTTATTTTCGTTACATAGCTTTATCGTAATTTCCTATGTACATATAATATATTTGACTATAAATTATCAACTATTACCCTATTTTGAATTTCTTTTCGTATTAGGTTGCTCGAAAAGTTTCTTTCGTTTCATAAGGAAATAATAGATGCACAACCCTTTTTCGTTTTATATTATTTTATCGAATTTTGTACGATCCATTTTTGTTCCGCTTCTATTCTTATGATCATACGTGATTCAATAAAATAATATAAAAGGGTTGTGCATCCATTATTTCCTTATAAAACGAAAGAAACTTTTGGGACAACCTAATATCTATATTTTATTTATTCCAGCCTGACGGCGTAGAAATTACGTTTGGTTTTACATAAATTGCAAACATAAATCGTAACTGGAACATAAAAGATACGAAACACAAACTTATAAATAACTACGATAACATAAAAATATCCCGATTCTTTCGTTACCTCTCTTCTATCTCTAAATACCTTAGATAAACATTCTCCTCGTTGTACCATCATCCATTCCGCCATCCATTGCCTATCCGTTGTTTTACCCGTTTACGTTTTATTTTCCAATAATTGCACTTCCCTTCGTCCTTGTCTATTTCTCTCCGCGAAATCATTTCTTTCAAACCTTAGCCAACAAACCGCTGGTCGTTACTCGATCGTGAAGTAACAAGTACAATATGAAATTTACGAGTTTTGTTTCATAATCTGCGGAGAATATATTATATAACTTAGAGAAGATTGTTGATGTTGGCAAATATGTATGGGAAGCGAATCGTTTAACCGTTTGTTGGCAACGAGGAGTTGAACTTTGCGATTCCTCGTATTTCTCGAATGAACAGCTTATTAAAGCTGCGGCTTGGCTTAGCTGAGAGTTGTACGTCTTGAAATAAACAGCATTCAGTTAAACGCGGAACATTAGTGAACGAATCTAACCAAAAGTCACGAATCTTTTGATCTTTCACCGAGTTTTCGATTTTGAATATTTAGAGCGCAGCTACCACGTACCATTCTATAATTCATCCAGAAAACGTAACTTAGATTCAATTTTGTTAGGCGAAAGGAATCGGATACTGTAGAACGTTCGAAATTAATTTAAATCGCTCAAAGGGAGGTTTCTCTGTGCGTTTAAATTGAATTTAAAGAATCGAATAACGTAGAACGTTTCAAGTTAATATATATTACTCTACGACGATTAAAATATTTTGTTGGAATTTAGGCAGAAGATTATAGAACATCGATATTTCAGAGATCGTATTCGGTAGAACTTCTCTCTTAAAAATCGAACGATGCACAAATCCGAAAGAAACTCTCTGCGTTTCGAGAGGAATCTTTAATACAAGATATTGAGTATAATCGATCCACGTGTATCTTCTCATTCGCGATTTCTTTTACTTTCTCTCGATACAAATTTCCTATATTACTCGTCGTCGTCGGTTCTGTGTAGTACGAAAAACGCGTCAGATAGGTCGTAAGCGAAAGAAACAGCGGGAAACGATGCGAGATAGCGCGACGTACGAGCACAGGCGTACACACCACTGAGAACACACAGTAACTCAATTTTCCATCCGACAACTGCTCAATCGCAATTAACAAACTGCGGGAGAGCCTCGTGCAAACTCGACTGCGTGAGCTTTCCCGGGGATGGCGGGCAGACGGGGGTAGAGGTTGGAAAAAGGTATCTAGATTTTACGGCTGTCGGATGGCTGGACAAGGAGAATAGGTCGAGAGATAGAATACAAACAGAAAGGGGTAGAGAGGGTTCGATAGAGGTGGATAGAAGCGAGGAACGAACGAGAAAGAAAGAGAGGGAAGAGGAGAGGGTGTGTAGAGGCGATGGATGATGGAGGGAACGACGAAGAACGAAAAGAGTGAAACGTGGATGGTTAGAGGGATGAAAGAACGAGACACGGAGAGGATAAGTGTGGAAAAAAGTAGAATGCGAGGTGGCGAGAGAATGCGAGGATGGATGCGAGGATGAATAGGTGCGGATAATGCGAACACATCGCGCGGAGTGACGCCCTTATCGTGACAAAAGCACCGTCATTGCGTCGGTTGCAGGTGTGGTTCAGTAATCGCAGGGCGAAGTGGCGTCGAGAGGAGAAATTACGGAACCAAAGGAGAGCAGCCGTCGATCAGGTAGTCGGCGGAGGCAGCAGCGGGGGTGGTAGCAGCACCGCACCCCCGGCTGCGACCCCTGCCACGCCACGGTTACCCTTAAACGCCGGATTCAACGCCATGTACTCGTCGATACCGCAGCCGATCGCTACGATGCCTGACACTTACAGGTAATCATTCTGTCACCGTCTCTTTCGCTTTTGTTTCGCCAACCGTCTACGTGGTATGGTCTACGCTATAGTTATACAGCAGGGGTGCAAAGACTTTGCGTACTATAAGAGCCTATGGATCGAGCTCTCTCGTCGAGGTTGAATACGATGTTTGTCACGGGGCGGTGAAAGGATTATAAGCGGGGAACGATTTCCTAGAGTTAGAGCAGTTCATTTAGGAGTGAAGGAGGTTCATAGCTTCTCTTATAATCGTTGTTTATTTATTGTAACTTGTGGGAGTTTCTTTACGAAAGTTTTCTAAATATAGCGAAAGATATTTTATCAGTTTATCGAGTTAAATGATCAACGCTGGTTCTTTTTTTCGTTGTGTGTTAAAAATTAGAGCCCCTTTACGAGGATTCCCTAAAGTATATCGAGAGATTTTTAATTGGTTTATCGAATGCGTTTCGAAGAATTTAACGCGTTTTTCTATGGCGATTCATTTTTTGAAAAAGCCTGTATTACGAAAACTTCGTTTAACTCGCGGGATTGTTAAATGTTTTTTTTTTTTTTGACATATTGGCAGGCTTTTTGACGAGTATAATTCGTTCTTTTACGTTTCATTTATAAACCGTGGTGGACTAACAATGGTATGGTAACTGCGATCCGTTGTTTAAAGATTTGGCAATTGTACTAGGCTTTAATCGGTATTGCATTGTTATAGAGATTACAGATATCGGTAGCGTGGAGTTTAAATTTCCCAAACAATCCTCAAATACCTTGTATTTTTCACGTTCAACATTTCACGATTCATTGAAAATCGCGCTGCGTACATAAATATATCTGACCTTGTCAAAATTTAATCTTCCTAAAAGCTTATCTTCGAACGTCATTTCCAAAAACAAAAACGTCATAATGCAGGCGCTGGCGACTCTGATATCGAATATTTGTCGAAACAAATTAAATTCTGCAAACATGAAATTCAAGTTGCTGCATTGTATATTCATTAAATTACCGTAACAAATATTGTGTACCGTGTAAAATTTGCATACGATCGTTACGCGAACCTTGCCAATAAGTTCGCCGTTTTTAACCTTTCGCGCGATTCAAGGCAAATCGACATTCTTCTCGGCAAGAGTAAGCACAAAGGCTCCCAGTTTGGCGCCTAAATCCTCGAAACTTTACGTATAAAAGTTTAAAACACGTTTTGTCAATAACTAGACCCAATAGATCCTTATATATTTATGACGAATTTAGACATACGAAGGTCTCCGAAATGCACGTAAATCGTAAAACCGTATAAAATATTCAAATATATCGCAAAATATCTGTCAAATCGCAGTTGTTCCACCTCTTCGCGTCTACGAAAATATAAATTTGCCTAGACGTGCACAGCTTATATTAATAACGAAAGCTACTCGACCTATTCGCTAGTGGAAACGACGTTCAGACAAATTGAACATGTTGGTTATTTTGATCTGACGCGGATCTCGTTCCTCTGTTGGCAGCTCGATGTCGAGCAGCTTGGGCGGGTCAATGGGTGGAAGCTGTCTTCAGCAGCGCGCCGAGGGATATCCGGCGTACGTGTTCCACGAGCCTCTTCACTCTCTGACGCAGTCTTACTCCCACGCACACAGCACTGCTGCGCACTCGCAACCCCATCGTGGTATACCGACCTCTCATGGTGGAACTCCCACCACGCCAGGAGGACAGCCTGCAGGACCAGGTGGTGCACCCTACCAGCCGACGACCTCGACCGCGACTGGTGAGTTTCCGCTTTAAAGGATTGTTTGTTTGTTCTTGTTCAATCTTCAAGGCCATCCTCCGGTATCCGCTTCGTCTGCACCAGGGCGTTTAAACGCTGATCAAGGTCGCCACCGATCGTATACAGAGGACTCCGGTTAGTCGCCTCTTTTCTAGCTTGTACGCTAACTTGAAACGATCGTTCCACTGGATGAATGCAGATCGTGCGAACGAAAGGTGTATTTTATTGTTCGTCAAATGGGTTGTTGGCTATTTGATGGATACTACGGCCATTGATATTAGGTTGTCCGGAAAGTTTCTTCCGTTTTATAAGGAAACAATAGACGCACGACAGTTTTCGTTTTCTATTATTACGATCATACGTAATTCGATAAAATAATGTGAAACGAAAAATGTCGTGCATCCGTTGTTTCCTTATAAAACGGAAGAAACTTTCCGGACGATCTAATGATACGTAGCACGATGATGTGATAGGTGAGCGTTGATCGTTGCAGTGTATAATTATTAAATTAGCAAATTATCGCTAAATTTGGCAAAGTTTCTAAAGTTTGCAAAGTTTGTATATTTGTGTCGCTCACGGGCGAGAGCGTTTACAAAGCACTTGATCGATGCTTATCTCGCGTAATTTCCACAATTTTCTCTGCTTTTCCGATTTTGCGGATAAATGGCTTATTCAATTCGCAGTTAATATCGCGACTGTCTTGCTACGTAGACAGAAATTCTCGGGAATTTGTAACAGAGATGGTATCGCGGTACGCCATACACGCTTGGTAGTCGTTGGGTTCTTAACGCGTTCTTTTGTCATCGATAGTTCCAACGTCAGAAGTGGCCTGGAAGGTTCCTTTCGGAGAGAGTATTTAAGTTCCCGAGGCTTTTGTGGGTTTCCAAGATTCTGCGTGTTCTCTCGCGGTTGGACATATTCAAGGCGGATAGACGAAGGCAATGTTGATTTACAGGATTGCTTTGATGTTTGGTTAGAGTAATGGCGCAGCTGTTATTGCTTGATGGATCTATTAAACGGCTGGGGGTTATGGTTACTGGTAAATGGTCTGTATGGTTAGACGCTATCTTGGTTAATTTATAGGTAAACCGAATTGGTTGGTTAAGTACGTCAATAGCTAAATATATACGTATCGCTTGGTTATTTGATAATCGTACATCGTGTTTTTCTCATTTTTCTCTCTCGTTCGTACTGGGAACAAAGCAAACGATTTTTGAACGTTTCTTTTCAATTTTCTTTCGCACGCTCTAAACGATACTAATTTCGAAAACTTTTCAAACACGCCCACGCGAGAACTCGAACAACATTTAACGAAGGACGATGTACCGGGCATTTCACTTTACGCAAGGACCTGCCGGAAGAAATAATTTCCCATTTACAAGCAGATTTGAAGATCGCTCGTTCCCTTCATTCGAGCTTTCGAGTTCGATGGCGGATAAAGAGATCTGGTCGAAACGGAAGTGGCGGCAGCGAGGCTCGATGGGGAGCAAAAAATTGCGATTCGCGTCGCGTGCTCGCGGCACTCGCGGGACGTGCTTATTCCGTAACATTGAAACTGCCGGTTGATTACGCGCACTCGGGAATTCCGAGGCCGCGGCCAAACAACGAAAAAAGATAAGCGTCTTCGCGAGAACTCTAGTTACCCGTGGCGAGCGGCACGAGTGGAAAATACGTTTAATGGGCGCGAGGAAATTTGTTCCGTCGGAGACCGTACGATTGACGTGGAAAATGTTCAAATAAATTCTCGCACGCCTTCCTAACGAACCGTGTGTCTTCGTTCCTTCTCGCTGTCGAAGGTGGCTTGATCTTCTTCGCGTTAAGCATTTCTTGAATTGAAGGGGAAATTTATTTTACTCGATTAATTATCGTTAACGATAGGAATACGTTTTTGATGTTTCGAAAGAGGGTACATTTACGTTATATATATAGAACCGTTTATATGAGAAACCAATGCGTTTATCGTTCAATTAGTTCGTGAGATTGTTAAGGCATAACGTCGCGCGTAGGTAACACGAAGCGCGAATTGCTTCGATATATTTTTTCGTATTATTTAATTTGCCTCGACGTGCTTCTTTTTTTTTCGTCGTCGTTCAAACGTCGACTAAACTACCAACCGACAATCCCTTTCGCTTTGCACCTCGAATGCCTCGGCAGAGAGTCTAAACTTTTAGAATAAATCAATTCAGGCTCCCGACAGAATACGAGCAAATCCGTTTAGCCAAAGTCAATGGCAAACAGAACCACCAGCCTCTGAGAAATCTTCCGAAATACATCAATGGTTCTCTAAAATCGATCAGCCAGCGTATGTTGCGCGTCGAGAGCAGAATAAAGTGTCTTGTCAAGGCACGGTTAGAGAGTTACAGAACGTTGTGTTCCGTGCAGAGATCAGAAAATGGTTGGCGTATAATTCGATCGAAACTCCACGAGAACGTGGCTAGGGCTAAGCTGATACCAGATACATCGGGTCGAAGCGTGCAGAAACTGAAACAGTGAACATTGCAGTGATATTAAACGCCGTAATAAAATTACGTACTAAGCATCTTCTCATCTGTGAACGGTAAGCGACAGTGCCCGTAGCTCGTTTAAGCACTTGGTCGTTCGTCGACGGAATTGTAAAAGGATTTTAAAACAAATCTCGCACGGGCGCCAGCGGGCAGAATCGAAGACCGGCCGGGTATGTTCGGTGGTTTTCCAAGCGCCCGTTCCATCCAACAACGTGGCTGCTGAATTTTCCATTTTCCCCGATTCTCACTTTCCCTCCGTCACCCTCTTCCCTTCTGTTTCTTTCTTCTTCGACTTGTCCCTCTTCCGCCAACGACCCTCTCTCACCCCCTTCTTTCTCGTTTAACGAAAACTGTGCGCCGAGGTTCGACCCTCCTGGCTCTCTCTGCCTTTCTTGCTCCTTTCTCTTTCTCACCCGTTTCTCTCGCTCTCTCGATGGCTCTTCCTCTCTTCAGGGTATACAGGGGGGCGAACAGAGGATGTGGATGGGTTGGGTCTCGCCTCGGCTGGGCGAGCGCTCAATAACGTGCGAACCCAAAGGGGAGGAAATACGGGGGTGCGCGGCGTACCTACAGGAATGAAGTGGAACGCCGTAGAATGGTGGAATACTGCGGAACACGCGCCGGCATTCCTCTTGTCTGCCCCCTTCCCCACCACCGGATTCTTCTCTTTTCCTTCGTCCTCTTTTTCTATCCGCCTCTTCCTTTCTAGCTCCCTCTTCTCCTGGCCCCTGTCGCGAACAGGTTCCCTCTGTTACTCGTTTTCTCTCGCTTCTTACGTGCGGAACGAGCCGCAACTTATCCATCATAATCGTTTTACGTGCATGAGCGCGGGGAACTTTCACCGCGTGTTTCTTCTCTCTCTCTCTCTCTCTCTCTCTCTCTCTCCCTCTCTCTCTCTCTCTCTCTCTCTCGCTTTCGTTAACGTCGCTTTTGACGCGTTCCGATGTCCCATCCTTTCCATTGCTAAGCACCCTGGTTTCCGCAATGCCTCTTGACGTATCGCTTTCGCCACGATTCACGTGGAACAAGTATCGGTTTGTTTTGTAGCTGGTTCGTAAGTAGAGCGAAGAGAGTTCTTAGGTAATTGTTAAGGGTAGATTTATCGAAGTCAGAATGATCTATTTGTAATTTTTCTACGGATAGTTTGTGCGTAGACTGTTTCCGGCATAAGCGTTGAAATACCTTCGCGAGCCATTCTATGTGTCTAGAATATCTCATTCTGTGATTCGCGAATCTATAAAGACTTACTCAAATCTTCGGTTCTTTCTTCAGATCCTTGCTTCAACTCGAACCTTCGAAATTTAAACCGATCAACGCCATAGATCGTAAGAAATGTTATATCGATTTAAACGTACCTTACAACGTGCACGTGATTTCTCTCAGTCTCTTGCAACAGTCTGCTTCTGAAGCTGAGCGTTCCTTAAGAATTGAACGTTAACAGCGAACACGCGTGAAAATTCAAAATCCCACAAGAAGCAGAGTCGATCGATTTGCCTTCCAAGAAGTTGCATCCTAAATGTCGCGTGCTCTGCTCTACCAAGAATCTTGTCCGCGTCAGACACATTCCTGCAACACATTCGCACGGCAAAACTCGATCGATCGTTTAACGGAAAAACAAACAATCGCATTGCAGGTGTGATATCGGCTGGCGTCTCGGTTCCCGTGCAGATCCCGTCTCAAACACCAGACCTGACCGGCAACTATTGGCCGAGGCTCCAGTGATCCCAGCTCTTCGGGTTCCCGCCCGCGAGCTTGCTCGTCGGCCAGGAGAGCCCGCCGCCACCGACAGCCACCCCTGGTGCAGTGTCCCGGCCGTTGCTCGCTTCCCTCGGGATACCGACGCAGCCAGCGCAGCATCAGCCTTCGAACACACCGGCTACCACTCCCGTGCACACCTCCGACACCAGTGAGTGAACCAACCGATCAATCTCTTCGGACGTTCTCTTGCAGAGATGGTCGCGCGCGCGATACTCGATCACACGAGACGGTTCGTTGCCGTACGGCGAATCGCCGACCTCGATCACTGCGTTCACCGCGATCGCGTCATGATGGCGCGCAATGACACTCGAACGAGATAGTCGACGCTTGTTCAGCGTCGCTCCGAAGACACGTGGATTGTGACTTTGGAAGTTTAGCGGGTCAGCAGTGTTCCTAGATGGATCTGTTTTTTTTTTTTTTTTTTTTGTTTTTAAATTAATATTGAAGTAACTTTTTTTTCATACGTTATGTTTTTATCTTTACGCGTACGACACTGCTGCGCTATGCGAACAAGAGTGTTTTATATATAGGTTTTAAACGATAATATGTTTGAAATATACAGAATAGAGAGTTTATTGTTTGCTTGATATTGCAATATTTTAGGTTCGTGTTTTACGTCGATTACTATGGAAATTAGTTTTCGAGTTTCGTGCCGTGAGTATGATTTTAATGCGGTTTAACTGTTATCTTCTTTTTAGCCGATGTATATATTCGTTTGTCGTCTTCGTTGCAGCAAGTAAACTGGCTAGGACGAGAAGTAGTTACTATATCCGTCTTGCTTAACACTTTGGGACGTTTAAATAACGATTAGCAAAGTACATGTTCGATATGCTCGATATTCGATAGGACGATCTAACGCATTCAATTTTCTATTGTTTAGAATTTAGAGGTACCACGCGTAATCTACTCTACCGAGAGAATAAAAGCAAAGAATCCGGTTCGACATTTCACTCGTAATTCGTTTTCGAAGAGTTGTGTTCTCCCACTTTCTCAGAGTCACAGGGAAAAGGTTGCACGAATGAAATCAGGTAACCTGTTAAGGGACCAGCGCAACAGGAGTCGGAAAAAACGGAATAAAAGGTTAACGAGTCCGCTTTAATTCGATTAATTAGCCGTTGGAAGCTTGCCAAATCTCGACAACTAGCGGACACTGCTGATCGTTACTTTGGGTCACCGAAAAAACAAGTACGCACGCTCTCGTTCAGAATTTGCGATTAAACACCCTCGTAACGGAAAGAACGTGCGCGAAGCGTTCGTTGTTCCATCGAAAATCGAAGAATCCTCGTTTCCCAAATATCTTTCGCTATTTTAAATACCAACGATCGCAAATTCTCGCGCACTTTGCGCGTTAACCTCTCGAGTCGGCAATTACGCACGAACGTGCCAATTACTCGGTCGGTAATTAATTTGGCTAAATTCAGCAGCTTTCTTAACGCTTCCGCCGACGTGTAGATATTTCTGGAACGTGTTTAAAAACTCGTTTGTAATTGTCGTGTAGTAATGCAACGTACAATAAGTAGAGTACCGTGTTACCGGAATTATTACCGAGATTCTAGATGCTGGATATATTATGTAAATTCCGATTTCTACGAACGCAACCAAAGACGAAAAACTTGTGTCCAAGAAAATGTATTTTTTCACATTCTATAGATTTTTATCGCGTTTCAATTTTCCCATAGACGCCCGCAGTATCCTGTCGTACAATGTACCAAATTTCGGTGTATGATTTTTATTAACAAACAATTACAATCGTCTTTCTCGCCAAAGTGTTGACAACAAGTACGTACAGACAAACGATAACGCGTTAACAAACTGATACGTATACGTGGAATTGTAATGAACGTTGAACTTACGACGACATACGCTTGTACGTACGCGAAACTGATTTGAGGGGTTAAAGAACATCCATTGCGTCAGAAACTCCACGTAAGCTTAAACTTCTTCAAACAGGTGTTTACTCGGTAGATTTTAGTATCGGAAAATCGCGTCGATCGTCGCGCGAACGCGATGCACCGAAGGTCGAGGCGGACGCTCATCGTCCTTTCTTCGAATCGCGTTTAATCTAGTGGTCATAGACGTATACGCATGACCCGGGTCACGCAGGGTATATTATCCATCTACTCACGACAGTGTACAAATGAACGTATCGGCGTCGAACATGTTCGTTAGACGATCCAACGTACGAAATACTACAAGTATATCGTATTGCAATATACATTGAAATTTTATATACCAGCGAACGAGCATCAACGAAGTAGGTGGTTATCCGATCTATATAAGTAGTTAATATTATCTTCGCTAATTTTTACCTCGATAAATTTTCACGTTTGTTTGAAATTTTAAGTCGAAGCATGCTTTCGTTCCTTACGAGTACCGTCGCGAGGAAAGGGGATGTAACACGTTCGCCGCTATTGACGCATATGTTACGTCGAATAAGGTAGTAGCTGCTGATCGTTGCATTTTGGTTTCTCGATAGAATCACTTGGAAAGATGGATAAGGTAGTGACGTATCGGAACGAACACTGTTGCTCGTAACGCAGATGTTTCTCGCGAAGAAGGAAGATATAAATGGTAGGGTAAACTGGCGTATCTTAGTAACAGCGACTGCAACGATCGGCAGCGACACAGATTCCTTAATTTTATGCGGACTGTGAACTTTTGAAACTTTTACACAATTCATTTACAAAAGTCCTATCTATCGATCTAAATTAGTTATAGTCGGTGAAGTTGAAGCAATTTGAAAGCAAAAGTCCTTTAGAAATCTGCGATTCTTTCAGAAATCTGGAGAAATCTAAAAAAATCCGAATAGAGTCTATGGTCTTTCGTGGTTCAATCAAATATCCTTCTTTCGACTATTCAAAAAGAGGTATATCTTTTCACTCGTAGCATGGAGATAATTTCGAACTGCCATTTGTGTATTGTTATCGCTCACGGGCGTTCTTATATCTCTCGATCGATGACTGGCAAGATTCGTTTATCGAACTTTTCACGCGTGGCTGTGGTACGCATGACAGCCGAGCGATTCGCGTGGAAATTTCGAGGGATTCGAAGACAGAGGGTGGGCGGGCATCCGCTGCAAATATTCTCGCGAGACTTTAGGGTGGCTCTGGCCAAGCTGGCTGCCTTTGTAAGGGTGGGAGCCGCGGGGATTGATAGCTACCTCGAGGGTGGCTTTTTTCGCCAGCCGGCCATCACGCTTGCTCGCAGATATGGCGTCGGCTGACAACGTTTCTCCAGTCAGAAACTTGCTTCGGAAAAGTGACTGCTTACGAGATCGAAGTTCCCTTGTCGAGTGGAAATTCGCAGAGTAGTTCCGCGAAAGTCGTGGAAAACATTTTCGCAGCGATAAAGATTTTCGTTCATCGGTAACGATAAAGAAATTGATTTCTCTTTGTTCCTTTTCTTTTTTTCTGCGATGTGTTTCGTCTCTATCGTGGGATTCGCATCGCGACGTTATGTTTTTCGCAATGTAACGCGTTTTGAACGCGCTTTCGATATTTACTTAAGAGATTAATCGTTAGTCAGCTTTGGTCTTTCATCGAATCAATCTTTTAACCATAGCTAACGCTATAAACGACAAAATGTAACGAAATAAAAGTCAGTATTTTTTTACGGTTGAAAAGATATTCATTGTATCTTGCACCCTTGCACGACGAGCAATCTTTGTAGATACTTTTCTGACAAGATTCGCAAAGTGCGTAACTATTTTGTTATATAACTTCCCTTTCAACCTATGGACGGGATATCTCGCAACGCGATATTTAAAAATTTGCAACAAATACTAGGTTCTTTCGTACAAGGGAAAGTAAGTAATTGTAAACGGCGGAAATGAACGCGCGTGATATCTCGCCCAAAGCGTCGTAAAGGACTTGACGGTGTTAACTATAATTAAACGTTTGATATGTATTCTCAAATAGTTTTAAAACAAAAGAAATCTTTTATTTTTTTTATCGAGTACAAATTAAGATTTGTACTTGGCGCGAGAGTGCCACGCGTTATTTTTGTTCTTCCTTATTTTATGTTAAATATTGTATATTTTAACGCGAATGCCTAACAAATAAGATATTATTTTTAAGCGTTGAGAAGTAGACCCGCGAGATGCGTCGCATCGCGAGTTATCTCGACCGTAAGTGCAACTATTTTTAAATTAAGCAATCAAAGATTCGTCTTTACGATAATTGTCATCGTGTAAGATAAAATTCTCAAAACACGTTCGCTATAAACTAAGTACCAACTGTTCGAAAGATTCGTAAATTGCCGAACGACGCTCAGTCGCGATGGATCGTCTCACGAACTGTGTTCAGACGCAGGCAGAACGCACTTCAGCAGGATTCGCTCTAACTACATAGGTCCTCGTGTAATCTCGTTTGAGAGACCGAGCCTCTTTCTCGCAGACTTTACGGAAGGGTTCAAGGATACAGCGTTAGCTTTAGGACTCCTCCAACTAGTCGAACAAGAAAAACGTGTTTCTCAAACCGACTCCCTCTCTCTCTTTTCCTCTTCTCGCGCTCCACCAAGGACACGACGATGTATCTTCGTCGTCCACCGAGCACGTTCTCTATATTTCTCCCCCTGGGTACGAAAAAGGGGTGGTCCCACTCCTTGGTCCAAGCTCCACGCGATTCTAGATTAAGACAATCCAATCTGTAGCTGGTAACGAATAGAAGAAGAGGAAGAAGAAGAATAAGAAGAAGAAGAAGAAGCAGAAGAAGAAGAAGAAGGGGAAATAAGAAATAAAATAAAATAAAATGGATTTGCTCGATCGTTATCGACCGATCGCGGAACCACTCGAACAGAGAGGATACTTTAGAGTATATATATTATATACTTTGTAAACGCGGGAATCACACGTTTTCTAGAAGCACAAAGTCACGCCGAGAGAACGTTTCACGAACGTGTTGTCACGAAAAAAAAAAACAAAAGAAAAAAGAAAAGGAATAAATACGTAGAGTTATGGAAGACGAGGAGAAACGAAGCTTCATTCGCATCGCAAGCCGAAAGAATTTCCTTTCGTAGACGAACTGTCTCTTTCTTTTCTCTCGTCTTGCTTTCTCTCCCTTTTTTTTTTTTTTTTTTTTTTTTTTAACGGACAGTTCGATTGCCCGCGATCGAAGCGAATTCCCTCGTCGATCTTCTTGTATAAAGGCGACTGTAAAATAGCATTTGTTATACTCTTCTTAGCCTGTAATGTAAATTAGACAGAAATCGTCGACACGCTGTGTATATACGTTTAGATAAGCGAAAAGACGGTCGTTCCGGTACCGTTCGATCGTATACCACTTTATAGAAATCGTACACATACACACATACACACACTAACATAAAGAAACGGAAGTCTCTTTGCCACGTGTATTCGATGTTCTCCCTTGGAAACCGGAAACGGACGATCGACCGCCTCCGCCGTTGCGAAGAGTGGAAATCGACGGCGGCAGTGGTCCATCGGCGTTCGAGGACGCCACCCGAGCCTACTTTTATTATTCGCTCATTGTTTCCACGCAGATGTATACTGTTTGCGGCTGGAAAGTTGGCTAGTGGATCGAATATAGGTCCGATCGATTTATATGTTATATCAGATACAATAGAGCAAGCTTAAAAATAGCGCGAGTATTGTGTATCTCTCGTTATTAGCCGAAATGCTCGCATATCGATTATCAGTAGAATATTTCTGCAAATATTATATTTTTCTGAAGACCATCGAAGAGATGGATCCTAAGCAGAGATCGATGTTATCCAACTATTATGACAAGTAGAACCCGTGTGGGAGGTATAGCGAGATTACAAAATTGGTCACGCGTTAGAATTTACACGTTTTCAAAGATAAAATTCGGTTCCACATGAAAGTAAGGATCGCGTGATCTTACACCATGGTGCAATGTTAATTTCGTATTATTTCTTCTTTTGTGTATTTTTAATATATATATATATTTCTTTCTCCGACTGCGACATAAGATGACCAAAATTCCAGGACGAACAATTTAGTACTATCTTCCGGAAATGCATAAACACACGAAGTCTAGTCACTTGATATTTAGCGGAGTACGTCTTATTTTATCGTGCCATTGTGCTAGCCAACTTTCCAGCCACACGCACGCCAAGCCGTGTTATACGTTCTTCTCACGCTTCACGTACATGGATCTTTACACACGGAAGTCTTGGAACGGATCTCGAATCGACGCGAGACGACGCGTCACAACGAATGATACGATCGCATCGCACGAACGGTAATGTGGAAGGATTTAGGGATGGATCCGCGACGATCAGGCCTTGGGAGATCGATTCGCTACGCCGATCTGGCGGTTGATTAGACTTTGATCCACGGAAATGGTATTTTTTGATCGAAGCCTGGTTTCTGCCGAAACCAAATTTGTTTTAGAATTGGAAATTCAAACTGTTTGTCGAGTTACTGAAATCGATTTTCGCGATACTGCAATTTCGGTGCTTAATCGTGCTTCCTTTTCGTACTTAAAATGTTTCTTAGGTCCGAGGAAGATACGAAAGAATTGTTTTTCCGTGATTTTGCTACTAGGTAGCCCCACGGTGGAATTTCTTGTGACGTGTGCAATACTCTGTAAATTTGCGATCGATGATCGTCACGATCAAACTGGTTTACAACAAGATTCTTCGTTTTCAGTAATATCAGGGAATAAAGTTTTCTTTCTATAATCTAGATTGCTGTCGATATCATATCGAGAGTGCATTTCTCGCAGAGGATGCACGACTATCGTTCCAGCAATCTTGACAGCCAGCGTTTCTCCCGTATACTTCACGAGAGAGATTTTCGAAGCTTTCAGTCTTTCGATCTCTCGGCTATTTCTTTTAAATAAATGCTTCGCCGTGTACGGTTTCCTTAAAAGGAAAACTGATATACTTACCACTTTTCAATTCATTGACACAGACGAGGAAAAATTTCCTTGCCAAATTCGAATTTGGCTTCGGCTTCAAACACCGAATCGAACGAATTTAACTTGCGTGTGACTCGTACGACAGAAAATAAAATTCCACGTAAACTTTGTCCCGCATCGTAAAACGAACAACATCTACTCGCACAGATTAATATAATTTGTCGACGAGAAAAGGAAAGCTTTTGCGATACGGTTCAAAGGATCAAGCAGCCGCTCGAAAGATTCGCAAAGATTCGAAATGACCGCGACGCGACGGCGCGAATCGAGTTCTCGGTGGCCCGAAACTTTCGGCGAAAATAAATGTCCACTGGTAGCGGTAGCACGTACAAGCCAACCATCCGTGCGGCCATTTGAAACACACGTACTTCTACACACGTACACACGTACAAAAGTGTCGCGAAAAGTGGGAAAATTACGGTACAGGGTAATTTGATATTATATGATGCACTACCTCAGAGACAAGGCTTTTTACGCGATATAAAATTTCTAATTAATCGCATTAACGGGGCGAAAGGGGATGGGAAAACGGAGGAGGCCGCGCAAGCGCGACCGCGAGAACCACTCGAGATTTTTCGTCGGTGTTTTCGTCGACAGAGGTTTTCCGGTCGCGACGTCCGTTTCACGCGGCTCGAACGTGATAAAACGACCAACCCCCCTTCGTGTCTCTCGGAAAACACGCGCTTCGCCCTCCGTTTTCTCCCTCTCTTACTCCGGTTGTTTCGCTTCTTTTCTCTCTCTAAAAAGAAAAAGAAAAAAGAAAAAAAGAAGGAAAAAGAGGACTACTCGTACTTGGCTGCGTTTGTTGCTAGTCGATTGAACTTTTTCTCGGTCGCTGATTCGTACCTGATGCGAGGATTACGCGGTGTTACGTCGGCCACTTGAAACCGATACACTTTTTCCACGTGTCTAAGACTCTTCTGTCACATGTCTGGGACTTCTTGCCAGGATGTCGTTGAGAATATCGCGTGTTTCGCGATGTTACGGTAACGGGACAGAATGGCCGATGAAAATAGGTATGACGACGAGGATGATCGATACCTAAAGACTTTGGCGAGATGGAAATTAAATAACAATGTTAATTTCTTGATGCCCGGCATTGAGAAGAGAAAATATCGTAAATCGAATACCGGTGACGAGTAGATTATAATATTCAGCTTTGTCAATTAATTCTCGTTCGTTGAATGTATCAAAGAACCGATAGAATAAAACAGAACGTTTAATTAAGAAATTTATCTCGATTTTTAGAAATTAATTCTTTTTTACTTGCAATTAGGATAATTAGTTTACGATCGTTTAATTTACCTACAAGGTTTTGATTCATATACGATTCGTATTCTTACTCAGAGCCTGACTGTCAAGACGTTAATAGCAACGATAAAGAAGAAAATACAAAACGACCAAAGCTTCGCGATATATTTCACGAGACACTCGAATCGCGATCGGTCACGAGACTCGCCGTTCCAAGACACTCTGGATCACGTTTTGTTCCCTTCGCCGAAGCATACTCCACGAGCATGTGTATATGAGTGTTACGCAACAAACATCCGTTTAATTAGACTCTCCGATTCTCCAGTAAAACAGCTTTTCCTCCTCCTCCTCCTCCTTCTCCTCTTCCTCGAAGAAGAAGCTTTCTGCCGAGCAACTGTCGCGTTACCGTCGAGAACGTCGTTGTCGTCTCTCTATCTCTCTCTCTCTTCTCTCTTTCTCTTGTTAAATAGATGACGAGCTATAAACGATTTGTCAGCAGTCAATAGGGTATAATTGAAGATATTGGCGAGTCAAAATCGTGACGACGATCGAAGGCACGAACGAAAGATATTATAAATATAATAGAAATCGTGCCTCGTCTGGCAGTAAGGACATCGTTTCCCGCGATTTTGACACGCAGCTGGTGTACCGCAATTCGATTGAACGTTTTCTACGGCGAACGGGGATTGTGTACTGTACATTAGTAAATTTATATTTTTGGATGAAGAAAAACTACGAAAACAATGAAACAAAACAAAGAGAGCGTAATGGCCGGTGAACGATAACGAGCCGAATTAGGGAAAAAGATCGTTTGTCTGAGCGGAAACGCCGCCATTCTGTCGGTTCTCCAACGGTCGGGAGCCTCGGTTCTCGACGTCGTACACTTCGTTCGGATTCGCATCGACCACTTCTGCGTTTGCCGTCGCATAGATAAAAAGAATCAGGGGTGTTACAGATTTATTTCCATCCAAAATTTTCAATCCTTTTGGGATTTCGCGAGTGATCGTCGCACTTGTCCAGAATCTTTTGATTCGCGTGATTCGTCGTGATTATTATTTACAGATTTATTTACATGTCTATGATGAACTTTTTCTTTTTTGCTACGATGATGATTTATCTTTTCTTTTGTCTTTTTTTCTTTTCCCCGTTTTTTTACACTATGTCAGATCAATGCGTTTATTTTGACGAACAAAAACAGCGTGAGCCTCGGAAGACTCGCACGAGATTTGTATGGACACGGTGGACGACGAGAAAAAGTACCTCGAACCACGGAATAGCTTCTTTGAGATACGACGACTTCATTTCTCCAGCAGAGTGGTTCGTTGAACGTTTTTCTGTTGTTCCTTCGTAAAGAAAAAAGAAACGTTTGGTGAACGATATTACGTAACACGAGGATAACGTTAATGCTTTTTAAGGACGCGGAGGATCACGTCGATGCAACGAAATGGAATTTGGCGCAAACTCTTAACACCACTTTGTTCGTTGTTTTAATAAACTGCATGTTTAAAGAAGCAAGTTGCATTTCGTTGGCGTTACGTTGAAATTACGATGTGATCGCGCTTCGATGATTCTCTCGATACGGAAACTTCGTGGTCCGAGCAGTGACGCGGAAGTGGTCACGCAGTTTTCTTATTATCTGTAATAATAATACTGATAACGAATACAGTGTATGAGTATTAACAAATTTATTAACGAGAATAATATATTATTGCGACAGTAATCTACGTAAGTGTTGTGAATAATGGAGATAATATTGTTGCTGTGATTACCTTTAAGATTGTAAGTAGTAGGATATAGAACCACTGTTAGGTGTCACTGTCTCGATTCAATAAATGTTATTTCATTTTAATGACAACGTAAGTCATCTGCATTCGTTCACTAACACCATAAACCTTCCACTGTTGTCCTTTGAACCTGATCCTTCCTAGTGTTTGTACTCTGAATTGTGTCTTAGCGCTTGAAGATTTTAGAGAGCAATTTTAAAGTTCAAATTTATATCATATCGCAAAAGATTGCTTTCTTATCTGTATTTTTAACATTTTCTTGAACGTTTCAAGAGTAAAAGTTGCCATAATTATTCGTTATATCTCGTTTTTTAAATAAACTTGGTGTATTTACAATTGCCTTTTGGAAAGCAAAATAAGAAAATTAAGAAAAACAAGTTTATTACACTTTTTCCCGTGTTCTTTATTTGTTATTTATTTAAATGCCATTCTTCGTCACTGGTAATAAATAACATTTGATTTATTAAGGGCTATAATAAGATTTATTTGACAGCTGAAGGAAACAAAGGATGTTGTAAGCGTTGCTTCAGAACGTTCATTTTGTTTGAATGTTTAAGTATGTATTGTACGTCGTATTTACTCTTCAAAATAAATATATGGTTACATTGTTAATAAAATGAACACCAGGTATATTTATATAAACATACTTATTATCATATCTTATTACTTAGTAACGATTATAACACTTAAGCTACCTACAGTAAGTTACATTTCAAATAAATCATAATAGCGCGGTATAAAGATTCGTTTGAAATTTACATCTAATAATATATAAACTTTATAAATGCTTTATAAATGAATATAAACTTTGTAAATGGAACATTGGGAAGTTTGGCTTTGTTACATTATATGTGTATATATACCTATCGTCATAAACATAATTTTCAACATTTTCAAAATGTTCAGCCGAGTAATGGAGTTCTCTCCGCCAGATCTAGTACACCTACTTTGCACCATTGCTTCCAGACGCGATATAGCGCCAAACATGACCAGAATACGATCAAGGCTATATCTGAAACGGTAGCATATTGCTTGAAATGTTTTAATAAAATAACCACTACTTTCACTAATTTAAAGAACAGTTTTAATTACAGCTTGTCTCAAATTTCTATTGATTGCTCGACGTTTCCAAAAGAACACATAATACCGAGTGTGGCAAATTGCAAATGCTTGACGATTAAAGCATGATATAATACATAAGTATAATTTTCGAAAGTTAATAAATACAAGTGGTTATTTGCGGTATTGATAATCGAAAGCGATACTGAGCAAACAATTGAATTTGAGTAGAGTGTAATTACTCTCAAGTAACGAACAGTAAGGTATAGATATATAAAACGCGATACCATTAGCTTCGGATGGTGGTCGGACAGTGGCTGAATTGAAACCCTCGACGGATATCCTCCTTATGATATTTATTACAATATATTTCAGAGCAGAACCAGTCCAATAATCAAGCGGCAGGATTACCATGAAGGACGTGAATATGGCACACGTAATGACAAAACCAATTTGAAGTGTTATAGTCATGATCAAACCTATACCAAGGGCCAAGGTCGCGAACAGCGACCAAAATACCCAGTCGTTTTGCAGAATTATAAACGAATCTGGAAAAGCATCGAAACGTAAACATCATTATATAACTCACCTATTTTCGCAAAAATAATCCACGATTCCCATTTCCAAACACCTGTCGTTATCGTTATTATATAGAAACAATTCGAAAGATAAAAAACGAGACCTTTGCCGTCGTAACCATTTCTTCGCGCTAGTTACGTAACCACGGAGAATGTAATCGAACTGTGCCAATGACGAACACGGTGAACAGAGAGAGGGTGATCAAGCCGATCATCTGCCGACAGGGTAGATCGGGACCGATACTCCGTGCAGTTACGCATGCATAGACCGTGTAATCTAAATAGGTCCCGGAGCTAAATAAATACAAGGGACACAATTAGGTAAATGCGAATCTTTCAAGCTGGTTAGATCTGTTCGTGGGAGTTGGCGCAGGGAGTTGGTCTATGTATGCGTGTTTCTGTACGTGGTGATTTTTATCGTGTAAGTGTCTGTGCGTGTGTATGCGATAGAGGATAGTTATGGTGAGAAAGGTAGGAGGTAACGCGAATGCCCGCCACTGCTGCATAGGGGGATTCGGCAGACGAAGTTTCCACATGAGCGAACAACATTGATAAAAGCTACAGGGGGACTCTCTGACTGTGCTTCATCCCTTCGCCAAACTCCAACTAACTTCGGGGGCGGTGAGCTCTGCCTTTCTCTCTCTCTCTCTCTCTCTCTCTCTCTCTCTCTCTCCATCTCTCTTTCTGCCTCTCACCCCCTTTTCTTTTCGCGTTACTCCTCTCGCCCGCTTTTAAGCCGGCGATTCATTATTTTCCTATAATTTACTACAACTCCTGGTGATCTTTCCTCGAACGGCGTGCACGGATACGGCACTTATTTCCGGATACGTTTACCGGTTTTTCGTTTGGAAATGGATTTCCAGCAGCCTCTTCCGTACCTGGGGACTGGAAGTAAGCGACACACGCGAAGAAGAAGCCCAGCGTCATGTTAAACATTATCCCGCTGAAGATAATTGGGAGGACCAAGTGGCACACCAACCATAATATCGTGAAACACAGGCCTATTCCCATGGCGATTGAAATATCCCCTGAAACAAGCGGGATACGATCGTTACATATTAGATGAACTCGTTACGTTTGGAAATTGATCATTGTAGGATGTAATTCTCTGTATCGTGGAATCGGATTGTGGACAAAGGAATTTCGTTACGTAAATTCAATAAGAGAGAAACGTTATAGCTTCGTCATTTCTGACGGTGTATTATTTTTGGTTTTCTTTGTATTTAATCAACATAAAAATATAGTGGATGTGTAACTAATATTGTTTATAATTCTGGTATTTTTTATTGTCATCTTTTACTGAATTTTTTAAGATTTCTATTACTTTATGAAGCGACGTATAGAGAATTATTAAGAACATGGTAGTTCTGCAAAGTTTTCATCGAACAGAAATAATAATATCATTGACTTATCGTTGGAAAATAAAAAGCAGGATTTCGAGGGAAAGTTGAATGATGTATTATGTTATTGTCAATACATACCTACTGCAGCGTAACCGATCACGGTTCCCGTGAAAAATAGCGGCAGTGTCATATCGGTTGTAATGTGAAGGTGCCCGAAGCATATTGATAACAATCCGACGAAAAAACAGAAAGCGCAGATGTACTTCGAAAATAAATTGGCTGAAAGAAAGCATCAAATATAATGATTATTTCTCGCGATACCAACAATGATCTTTATATGTGAAAAACACGGAAGTAAACATGATAAGTTAAACAATATTCTTCGTAAAACTACTATTTGATTAATTGCAAAATACATCTTTTTTAGGCATCAAGTGATATTAATATTAAAAGATGGACTTATCATGTTTTATTCATGTGGTTTTTCGTATGCGTAATAAGACACGTACGTAAAACGTCACAGGAGGTAGGATCGATTGTGGGATGACAAGCGTATGAAAATGCTGGCACGTAGGCCGCGGAATATTTCCCGTAAGTAGCCAGTGCGACGTAAACAGAGCCAACTCCCGTGTACGCGCTGAACACTCGCCTCATCGGAGAGGAAATCACAGGATTTGCTATCTATTGGAAACAAATTTTTTTCACATTAGAATTGTAAGCCTCGATTTACACGCATTCATTTGATATCTGAAAATGTTTGAATATATTACGCGGTTGCACGTTTGATTAATTATGCGCATGAGATTGTTGTCAATAATAATAATTTAATATTATGTTTCATGTTACTTTTGGCATATAATGTTGGATTAATCAACTAATTAATGATTAATCAAAATTTGTAAGTGTAATTACAACACTATTGTAATAAAATTCTACAATTCAGTTTAACGATTTAATAAAACTATTTTGAACCTTTAATTGTATTTCGTTCTTTAAATCGACCAACTCTTGCATACATGCTTTGCGCGGATAGTTAAAGTAATTGTCAAAAATTGAAGTGTTGATCAAAAGATTAGTCAATTTCATTGATTGAATATTGTTCATCGAAGGAAAAATTATTGTTCTTCCTAATCTAGTATTCAAATTGGTAGCTATTTACAATTCGACCAGTGGAATAAACATGGTTTCGAAGGTTTGAAGGTAAATTTCGCTCGAACAGATTACAGCGACGAATGAATTAATCGAATTCTTAAATCGACAGCTGGACATGAATTGTTGTTGTGCCGTTAATCATAAAAAAGTCCAGATTCTTCTTGCACATAATTTTTATGCAGTCAACCGTCGTTATCCTCTTAGAAGAAAAGTACATCGCTGAACTTTCATCTATCAATAAGTTAAGGAATGAATAAAAAGAAAACATTAAGAAAATAAGAATGAAAAAGAGATTTCTGAAAACTAACTTTCATATGTAGTTCACAAAAATTCAGGCAATAAATAAACCCTTCGTAACACTGATAATATTGAATATGCTATATAGAATCAATTTCCAGTCCGATTACAACTTGGACATAATTTATTCCTGATTAAATATCATTTATTCCACCGATACAATATAACCAAATCCTAGAATCAAGTTAAACAACCCTTCCATATTTTCAGTCTCAAAAATGTACGCAATATAATAAATAAACCCTTTAATAGAAGTTGACAACCTTCCATTAAGTACCTTTACTCCGTTCTCCTTGATATCCGTAACAATCAGCATTCTTGTGATAGCCGCGAAATAACTATCGATACTGAAGTCTTGCTCATTCAGGAACATCTGATACATCTCGACTTCCACCGGGTTTTTTTCGCAAGTGAGTATTACGCTGTCGTTCAACGGTACCGAGGCGGGTTGCACGTCGACGATCACCATCGTGTCTAGTGTCTGCACGCTCGCGTACGGCGCGATCTCTGTATTGAATTCCATGTTGCATCCACCCGGTATGGGTGCTGCGGAGAGAACAATGAACTGATGGACAGGATTGATCGTTCTTTGCAATGGGAAATTTATTATCGAACCCGCTTCGTGTCTGTATGTGAAACGGAACAGACGACGATATACAGGCTGGTCCGTTAACTATTATCACTTTAGAGGTGGCGATTGCAGGAAATACGTTCCACCAAGTTTAGATCATATTAGAACAGATAGTTCGAGTTGCTAGAAATCGTATTCAGAATGCTTTGAGCGAAGGAAAAATCGGCGCATCTGGTTTCAACGATTCTAATTAGATCTTTTAATTTTTGTGTATGCAAAGTCTATGAAGATAAATATGTTTTATATTCATATATTTAATATATTAATTTTCCTACTGAAATATTGCTTATATGCCGCCTAATTTTATTTTAAAGTATTTTATCTTTCATATGCGAGGAAACACTATTTTTATTAATATGTACTACGTTATTTGTAGTATCTGGGTCTCGCATACAATTATTTTCGATCCATGTGGAGGTGTTAAGGAGAAACAAAGGCTACACAGGTGTTCTCACATGTTATAATCCGATCTTTTCTAATAAGGTGAATATCATTTCATCATATTATGCAAGTAAACCTATAGGAATTTCATGAGAGAAATTTCTTTATACATTGACTACGAGAAAAATATATCAGATAATAAAATTAGGTTACATTTCACAGTCCGTATAATATTAAATGCTGAAACATGAAAATACCACAAAGTTGTCAATTATTAATAAAAAGAAAATACCAAATTGGAACCTACTTAATACAACTGTACTACATAGGATATCAAGTACGTCAAGATAAAATAACGCGAGGTGTGAGGGTCGTTTTTATCGAATATGTTCCTTTCTTTGCGGCGTGATACTACTCTGTAGACGAGTACGAGGACTTAAAGAGTGTAGGAGCCATTGAAAGCCATTTTTAATCTCTTTGTATCGCACCAGTGTGGTGCACGTACTGATGCGAATTGTGGCCACTCGTGAAGAAAGTAATGGGTATGATGCTAACAATAAGGGTCAGAGGACACCGATAGGTTGGCATTTCGACAAAAGCAGATATATTTACAAGGAATTCGGAAGGGTAAATGGAGTTGTATATATAACATACAAGGATTAACAAATGTTATTATTTTGATATTTCGTGAAATAGGATTAATAATCAGACATGCAGCGAAAATATAAAAGAATTTTGAAGCAGAATTAACATGTTTCTTTTGAAAAAGATCTTTATTAATAAATATTGAATTTTTTCTTCCTTTAATTTGATGAATTAATTTTCAATATTTCGTACAAATATCTTTATGCAAAGATGTTTTAATGTTACAACAATAGTAAATTGGTCACCCTGTATATCGTTTCATATTATTTGAAAGTTCACAGTTTTATATCTGAACCAGTAGTTTATAACATGATCCATACTATGTATTATTGATTCTCGTTCAGTTTTATATTATCAATATATATTAAGTTGTCCCAAAAGTTTATTTCCTTTTATAAGGAAATAATTGAAGCACAATATTTTTACTTTTATGTTATTTTATTGAATTATGTATGATCTATTTTTTTCTATTACTACATCTATGATTTCCTTATAATATGAAAGAAACTTTTGGGACAACATAATACTTGAAATTTGATTTGTGTAACAATGTATATTATGTATGTTAAGCTTTAAAGATTTACGATATAGGGAACAATAGAACAATAGTTCTTATCTTAAGTTTATGCGTTACAAACGGTGGTACTCACCTTTATTATGGTAAGTAACAGCAGCGAGTAGAGCATTAACGTCGTGGGCATGATCGTTTTTCACAAATAGTTGCGTTACTATATTTTTGGTTAGCCTAGAGAAAAGGCCAATGTTTGATCCAAATACGCTTCTGTTTGAAATTTTATTAAGATAATCTTTATCATAAGACAGTGTGACATTGTGTTGATAGGTATGAATTTGAAAGATAATAAAAGAAGCGTTGGAGGAAATGTTGGTTATATTAAATGTTGCAGTGCTATTGGCTTTGATAGATACTTGGCTGATGTATGGCACAGAATCATGAAAGTTAGTTAAATTCATCTGAAATTCACTTCCATCTGTAAAATGTATCATACATTATATTTACATTTCTCCACTAGTTCTTCATTGCAATGATTTATTATGTTACGTCGACACAATTCTATAGAATCCTATTGCCAAAAAAAAAAAAACAAATTACAACATTATTCTGATCTAGATTTTGTTTCCACATATGATAAATGAAAGCTCGTTTGTCTTGCAATGGTTTTGGTATTCTTACATGTTAGGGTTATATAAGATAGGAATTGGGAGGACAAAAACTTCTGTGTATATCTATTAGTGAAATTAGTACAATTTCATTTAAGTGCGAAATAAGCTTGTTAGTCATATCGATATATATATCTTTGATTGTTAAGCAACTGTTTTTTCATAAACTATATTGATTTTGATTATCTCTAAGTACAACTATATTTATCACTTTCTAAATATAAGTATATTTATCTTTTTATCATATTGTATTGATGAAAGATGATAAATATATCTAAAATGCCCAGCTACATTTAAAAATAAACACGATAATATAAAAATTAAAGTAAATGCATGTAAAAAAATATCTTCAAGTAAAAATACTTTTATTAAATTCTTAATTTCATTCTTCTCTTTTACTTCAATTCTTTTATCTTATCTTACATTTACAATTTATATTATTTTATTTCTATATACAATTATTCATATATATTGTTCTATTTAAATAATTTTACATAATAAATAGAAAGTACAATTCAAAAACAGTTTTTAACTTAATCCATACACACAACATACTTTTTACCCAACTTATTCCATTGTAGTTTTGTATCTACCCCAACAAAAGAAATTTAATATTCCAGATAAGTATTATTAATAACCTCGTATTTACATCAACATAAAAGGTTACGCTGTACGAAAACAATCTAAAATTCCTTTATCTCTAAATGTCCTGTCTACTGACGAACATAAACACGATCGACGAAATTAATTCGTTTCATGTTTGAAATCGGTTTAACAGCGTTTAACAATGAAAGTTTTCAGCCGGCTGAGGAAATACGTACGGAAAAGATCGTCAGAACGCGCTATTGTATTTTGAGGTTATGTGTGCTTACCAGTGAGAGATAGTGTATCTGATGGTTTTTCGCTAGCTAAACCGGCAATGGTGAATAACAGAAAGATTAACAGCTCTCCGACAAAAGTGCGGTTCATGTCGATCGGAGTTACGAGCCGCGTGACACACTTATTCGATTAAATTGCCGCAAAGCCGAGTCGGCGTGAAGCCACGGAAAATCAGTACGGCGCAACAGCTGGTACTTGACAGTCGGCTACATGCCTGAGCACGGTATACTTCGAGTCTCGGCTACCGTCGTTCTGTCTTGCTCTCGAATAGCCAATCATAGTGTGCCCGAGTACTCTCTTCTCTGTTGCGCCACCGTGTGTCGCAGTTATTTCGCGAAGTGACCGCAAGGTGGCGCCGCAGTCGGGCCAAGATGGCCACGCTGGATCAATGAAACGCGAGTAATCATAGTAAAAACAGAAATTGACAAGTGTGCAAGTGAACACCAGACTTTGATTACAGTGTAAATGGACCATGGGGAAGGATCAGGAGCTGCTGGAGGCAGCGAGAAGCGGAAATGTCACCGTGGTCGAGAAGATTTTGGGTCAACGAGCGAAGAGGAGTGGTCCACTGGCAAGGTGGGTGTCACCGTACCAGACTTTGCTTTTCCTTGCTTCTTTTCCCGTTTCTGCATTCTATATCGTGTTTCATGCGATACCTTTGATTTCGTATGCACCGTGTTGTCTCAATTATATGAAAAATTGCTTCGATGTCTGTCAATTCATCGAGAGATTAGTGTTACGTGTCCACGTTCTTTTTGAATCGCAGCTACTGATCATTTGTGCTTCGATGATAAAGTGTTTATACGGTATTGACTGCACATCCGATTGTTTCCTTTCATTCGATCTTTCGAGCACTTCCGTGTTTGCTCAATTAATCGAGTACATATAACTGTGTTTTGGGCATAAACGGACGTGGACGAGTCATTACACGTACCGGTACCTGCGTTAAATTACCTACGCTCGATTGATCGCTGCATTTTTCCAATTAATTCCGACAGTTTGCCAGAGAGAAACTCGTGGAGCGTGTCCCGCCGTTTGTACCGTTAATACCGGGAATCTGTTCCGTTCGATAGTTTTCATATTAATTAAGCGAACAAACCTTATTGCAACGGTGCTGTATTGTTATTATTATTTTTTCCCGTCCTCTTCTTTCTTTTTCTTTTTTAACATTGTAATTATTCCCTACACGTTTTCCACCGATAGTGTGATATATTTTAATAGACGACCAATTTCGTGTCTCGTGGTCCGTAATTGGAATCACTGTGCGTGTTTTATAAAAACTGCAACAGCCGCCGTTCGAACGCGAATTCCCATATCCTCCGGGTTACTTTTTTACCGCGCAACGCTTAATAATCCAGCATTTTCTCTGTAACATATTATACAATCGCCGCGTGGAACTAAACGCGGGCATCATAATTTTACCGAGCGTAATCAGTTTTGCTCTGAATATCTGTAGAGTAGAATAATGCTCCCGTATGCGCGTGTTACCCACGTTATTGTCCAGTGATTATTCATGATTTCACCGTGACCATGAATCACCCTGCCGACGCGTTCGTTGTGTATACGACGATACACGCGAAGATGCGTTACGACATGGACGCACAACCCTGAGTTCTTCACTATCAGTTATTAAAATCCGTAGCGAACGTTTTAGCGGCTAGACGCGTAATTCCTTTAACGTTCCATTTAAGAAGGGCTTGTTGTGACTTTATGCGGTAACAGTTAATTAAATTAACGAGATAAAACCGACGAGAAAACGAAAGATCGATCTGTGCTTCTGAGTCTGGAAGCACGTAACTACGTTTCCTCGCGACTTATCGGATCCTGCTACTTTCTATTTATGGGAGCAGATAAACAGGCTTATTTGGGTACTCATTTATTTTCAAGGGTCAATGATAACCTCGTCGTGATAGATCGGTGAAGATGGCGCGACTGAGCTGGAATATTTTTGTCCTTATTCGATTAGGCGATGCCTAAAGAAATAACCTTTGTGAACCTTGCTCCGTGATTGCGTTAATTGAATTTAGAGATTAATATTAAAAAAGCAACGTGGAAAACTGCTTTTCTAATATTAAACAGTTATGTAAGATAAATATTCGAAAAATCAATCTATGCAGTCGATAATAAATTAAATAAAACAAAAAAGTGCTTATATTAGATAAACAAGTACCGATAATGGTATATATGGTATATATGTGTTTGTAAAGAAATATGGATGTTTAAAAAAACTAATAATTTTAACTAGTAATATTATTTTGAATTATACTTCTGTAAATAGAACAGGTTGTAATATATTATATCAAATATATAATTCTATTTGCACAAAATTTCCTAAATTCAAAGAAATTTAATTTCTTTTATTATTGCTTTTGAAAAATATGTATACGATTTTTCTACAATATAACGTTGGGAAGCATTTCTCTAAGAGACTAATGCGTTCCATGTACGTAATAACTGCTGCACGAGAACAGTGAGTCCCATGTTCATCTCGTTTCAGTGTAAAAAGCAGTCGCTCTAATAACTTAGTCATCCTTCCTAGTTAGTCTGTCTCAGCTAAAAAAACCGCCATTTAAATAACCGTGCACGTGCTCGCAACTACTAACAAACCAGTTCCACGTAACTCGCGAATTAATTCACCCAGGAATGTAATCGACTCGCTCGACAAATCACTGTCAACTTCTCTAATCGCGAGCTCTCCGGACTCAATCGAATTTGGAATCGTAATAGATTCCTTTGCCTGACCCGATACCCGATCGACGGGTCGAAGCAGATCAATGAGTAGGGGGCGCGATTAATCGAAACGGTCGGTCGGCGCGGCGGTCTGTATTGACCCAGTCCCGCGAACTTCTCGACAAAGACGACTTTGTCGATGCTTCTCGCGCACGCTTTCATTAATTAAGTCACGTTGGCTACGGGACGAGAGAAGCCACCGTTTGTTTTCGAGAGGTCTCTGCCGCGTGCTCCTGTAGAAGCAGGCGTGCGTGTTTCGAGTGCATTCACGCATTTTAACACCGATTGTCGCTCACGAAGCAAAAACCTTCCGGGGCGAAAGAGAAAGAGAAGGGTGACGGTTGAGAGAGGGGATAGAGTGGAAAGGAATAGAAGGGAAGAAGCACTTCTCCCACTCTTTTTCTCCACGAGAGAAGACGCGGCGAACCGGGCGAGAAAAAGACAGAATGTCGGGACCAAGTTCAGAGTCCTAAATGTATCACGACGAAAGCGCTTCTCGGCTTCTCTTCTAACAAATTGCCCCTTTTGCTCGTCACCAGTCGCAGTCGTGCAACTTGTCCATAACTACAAAGCTCGCCCACGGCAACTTTCTCCACCAAAGCTCTTTACCCTTTCTCTCCTATAGTTTCTGTTCTCCTGCTTCATTTCGCCTCTCTTGTCTTCTTTTATCTTTTGTTCCCTCTCTGACGCTTCAAGAGATCACAGGAAAGCAATATAAAACGCGCTTGTGCATCCCGCGCGCGCGCTACTCCGCGATACCAGCGACACTCGCGGGACAAACGAGAAACATTTTGCGATGCTAATCGTGCCACTTCTAGTGTACCGGTGCCCGCGAATGTGTTTATCCTTTGTTTGCACGGCGTGTTGGCTTTGGGTCGGGCAATAATTTTAATCACGGCCCCCGGAGGCCACGGCAAGGGCTTCCCTTCGATAGAAACATCGCCTCCGGCGACCTGGTCTCCCGCGGACCAGAACTTTTAACGTCATCGCCCAGCCGCGATAACTTCGCCTCTCTTTGATGTCTCTTGGGCACACCGTTGGCCCGCCTCGGAATCCCTGCCACCGGGAAACTTGCTTCTCAATTTATGACCGTGGATCTGATAAAGCCCCTTCGACGGTTTCGAAGTAATAAAGATTTCAACGGTCTTGCTTTCATTTATTTCATCCCCGGGATGAATGTTAAGATATGGAATTTAGGCTGAATTTTTAGCGATGCGTTTACGCTTCAAAAAAACTCGTGCAATATAAAATATGGAAAATTTACGTTCAAACGATATTGTATCTTTGTCGTGAGATTAACTTATGAAGTGTGATCTTTGAAAATCACCAATCAATTGAGGTTATTTTATTAAAATGTACCGAAACTCTATTTTCCAACTTTCCAACCTACGAAAATTCCACTTCGAACTAATATCCATGTTATCTACTCTCTCTTCACTCGCCATATAGGTCAATTTCTCAATTTTCTCGTACGTCGCACCTTGTAACCAGGTTATCCACGCCAGGACGCAAGGGCGGTTAATTCAAATTCGTCTATGATCGTCTAAGATCTACGTCTCCATTCACATCGGATTCGTTGTTGTCTTTCTAGAACCGTATTAAATTTTCGAATTACCGAGCAGAGAGTACTCTCTAACGATTCTATTATACTCGACGACCGATATCGCTGTAATGTTTTGTTCGTTCTCCACTTCTCCGGAAGGAGGAATCGGTGCGTTAAACGATCGACGAGGGGATAATTAGTCGACAGACAAGCCAGTCTCTCACGACGAGGACGTTCCCTTGTACATTCGTTTCTATCATGGATCGATGGACGATCCTCCCTTTAAGAGACGGAGAAAGATATATAGAGAGATAGAGATCCGCCTTTTTTCCCTCGAGGGGTGCGAAACTGCATAAAGTGCAAGTAGAAGAGAGTTTCCCCTCCCCGCTCTTTTTCTCTCACCTTTCCGGAGTGACACTTGGAGTGTTTGCGAGGAAGGACCTTTTCGCGACATCAGCACGTATCGTGGCCCCTCTTCCACGTCGGAGGAATTTATCGATTGACGCTCTAACAGCCCTCGCGTGTCTTCACCCTCGCTGCATTTTGGCCCCTGTGTCTACTGTTTCTCTCTTTGTCGTCTGGCTTCTCTTCTTATTTCCTCTTCTGTGCCGCGTACGTGCTCTTTTTCTTGTTTTCGATTATTCTCTGCTCAACACTGTCTCACATATGTACGGACATTCCCTTTTACATTATTGCACCCTCGTTGTCTTGTCCATTGAATTCTTTTGTAATTTCTTTTTCCTTAGTTTCTCAGCTCCTCTCGGTGTTCTTTCTCTTTATTATCGCGTCTCTCTGAAATTTTATTCTATGATACCTTTTTTTGTGAAAGAATTTCATTCTTTCTTATTTTATGATTTTTGTCAAGTGTTTTCTTTTCCTTTTTTCATTTCTTCCGTCCGTGTATTTATTCTTTCTCTTTTTAGTTCGTACCTTTCGTTCATGTTTGAATCACCCTCGGTCGATTCCCCTAGACTTGCTCCTCTGTACTTTGTTCTTCTGACTTGAAGGCGCGTTCACAGTCCCATCCGTGGAACCGAAAGGTCGTAGAAGTTCGCTTATCCCTCGATTTTACTCCGTCCCTGATCGTCGATTAGCAGGGAAAACCGCATAATTCAATGACATCGACCGCTCTTTCGTATTAGGTGTTACTGTTCTTGTTCATTGATCTTTTATAATCCCAGTTAATACAATCGTAATGATCCTATTATTAGCGTCTATCAATATTTTTTAAAAGTGAGTGCAACATTAGAAAAATTATTCCAATATCTTTCATTTGCGATATCCTAAAGTATTATTTACATTTTTTATGATAGCATTTTACATTTTCAATCGCGTAACAGTTAACCTGTTCTTGACAATAATAAATAAATGTTGCTGGTCCAAGACAATATGAACTGATTTTGCGGTAGATGATAAATTAAAAAAACACGAAATAAACATTTCTGCTTAAAAATTCAAATGGTATATTTCGTTGTGTATTTATGTTATATGAAACGTGTTTGCCCTATGATCGAAGAATGAAAAAAGATTATTGAATGAAAAAATTATATCTCGACAAAAGTTATTTGAATGTTTGACATGTATTGTATGCTACATTTCTATGCTACAAATTCTGCTCGCTTTGCATCTAAATACAATGGAAGTCTCGAGGGACATTCATAAGGTCGTGGTTTATTGTAAGTCAAGTGCGCATCTCAACGTATATTCAAACTCGACTTTCTTGGAAACAAAGACCGCGCATAGAAAAATATTATTTCACGTTACGTACACTTGCTGCGGAATCATCTTTTCAATTGTAGGATCTATTATGCAATTGTAATATCTCGTATTTTGCATTTTATCATTTCGCATTGTAAAAATGAAACGCTAAAATATAGAAAAAAGAAAAGAAGGGCAAGGAGAATGGGGACATTTACCACTACGGATATTGAATAAATCACAAAATGAGTTAAACATTTAAACATTCAACTGAAAGCAAATCTCTGCTATAATACGATACCCTACTGCAATCATGAAACTTTAAATCGTTTATCTTCAATATTCTTCCTAGCACAGGTCATCTAGTTCCAATTGCAGTGACCACTTAAGCTTCGTTAACACTGTGACGATCAATGATGCGACACTAGCGCCGTACTAGTGCTAACTACATATTAGCACACACTATACACATTTACTTATCTATTTATGCGCTTTTTCAACTTTATCTCTACACTGATCAAATATTCATAGTTACCCATACTTTCTACAGACACAAGAATCATTTCCTTAATTATTTCGTTAACTTTTGACTCAACTCAAAGTGAACAGAAACTAGCGATCGTAGCGTTAACGCGATACTAGCGTTTGTTAAGCATAACCTAATCCTAACCTTCCTTGAATCAGAATCCTCTTCTATAATAGCTAACCACTCTACGACGTTCATACAAAAAGATATTGTTAGTACGGTAAAGAAAACATACTAAAAATAGGTACATCAGGATATAATTCTAGCTTAATACATAATTGGTGTGGCAAAGATCTTCAGCTAAAAATAACTGTAGCAATCTGTCAGAAAATAATTTGACCCCAAGAAGGTCCACAGTCTAGTGTATGGGATTCCCACGAACTTCGATCAGCATTTACGATTCTCCGACACGTGTTCCATTTGTCTGGGGTCGCCGGGCAAAAACGTCCACTACAATTATCCCAGGAAACGGGCCATTTTTGTCGTTGATCGTTCGGCGTCTTGATTAAAACCGGCAAGAAATTGCCATTATAGATGCTTGACAGACGGTGCAACGGTGCTTTCATTCGAGGTTCTGCACGCCCCTGCTACCTATCTGTATCTTTCATGTCCCCTCGTTGTCCAATTCGTAATGTTCATAGACGTTGAGGGCACTGGGCGATGTCCTTTTTGCAGACAATCTTCAGGGTTTAATTAAGGAACTTGGGCAAGCGGATAAACTCGATGAATGGGGCAAGCGAGTCGGCGTCGAGGGTGCGACAGACGAGGAAGGACGGAGTTGGTGGCTCGCTGAAGCAACTAGAGAGTTCGAGAAAGAGAGAAGGGGCTGGCTAAAAGAAAGGAAGAGTCAAACGTTCCCGGCTGGTCTAACATGAGAGAGACACGGGAAGACGAGCGTGGCCATTCCGACAGTGCTTGCGTATACATTTGTATAGGGTGTTTCTGAAGCTAGATGTTATTTAAGCTTAGAATAGTAAGGATCTAAGGTCCGTTTCTCAGTATAGAAATGGAAGAGATACTTTTGCATATTAAGCGAATTATCTTTAATAGTTTGCGCTTAAATTTAATTTGATTCTTCGTAGTTATTATATTTTGAAAGCATAGCGTACACGGTATATAAGAAAATCCGTAAGCCTAGTAACGAGTAAATTTCTACGCAAAAGCTTCGCAAAGTGTTAATCAATTGTAATTCTTACGAAGCAAGCTATGCCCTACAGTTTATTGGATCGCCTGATGGACATTATTCTTTACTGCAAAGGACGAGATTCAACAACAAAGTGTTCATAAACTGATCAATGTGACTTCTGTATGGCTCATTCAATTGTTTATTGAAATTTTTATCGAAATTTCATAAAAATGGCAACGGCCAATTCCATACATTATAAGTCGCTCGTCTTCGCGTCTCTTCGACATCAAGAAACCTCAGCAAGAACAAAAATGATTTCTTTCGTCATTCTTATCCACCTTATACCGGCCGCTACAACTGAAACGTCCTCTACCATGTACACGCACGCTGATGTATACACAAGAGTACAAACTACGGCTGAGTTGGTATTCTGGCGTGCATATACACGCGTCCGTCGGGGTTACGTCGTTTCTCCGTGTGTACTCGGCTTGAAGAGAGCCGGCTACCACCCCCGTCCCGTTGTTAGGGCGCGGAAAATAAATACGCGCGACTCTGTCCGCAAAAGAGAGCGAGAAAGGCGCAAGCGAGAGGACTGAGTCGTCGGCGGTGGCGGAGGCGGACACGGGGACAGAGAGGAGGGGTGGGGAGGGGGTGAGAAACGGACGGAATGAAAAAGGGGGTGGCAAGAAAGAAAGAGGGAAATTCAACACGTGCCGTCCTCCTCTCTGCGTTAGCTCTTTCCTATTCTTCTGGTTCGGCCAAAAGCTCCTCGAACTTCCAAGCGTTGCGAGGCGCACTCGCGTAACCCTTGAGTGTTCGTTTCTTTTTCTTGCCGCCCCACCGGAATCCTGGTAGCCGCCCCCGCCACTTGACTCTCTCGGTTTTGCTTGCGAGTCGTCAGAACAAACGAGTCCCGACTCTGACTCTGTCGAGGGCGAGTTTGCGTTGGGCAAAATCGACAGTTTCTCTCGTTTTTGATCTTTAGTTACAATGGATTAGAGGCCTGTCGTCGAGTGGCGGGTAAGCTGCCTGCCCTTGCCGAGTGGCGAATGCCTTGAACGATCCTCCTATGAACGTAAGCGTCGCGTGCCGATGATTTAAAGTGCCGCTATCCCGAAAGCTTAATGACGTCTCGCTGCTTAATGACGACCTCGACGACGACGTCGGCGGCCAGGAGGCGGCCTTTGATCTGCCCGGCGCGCCTCCGCAGAGAAAAGGCCTTCGGCTCGCGGTAATTGTTTTGGGTAAACTGAATGCGATGCTTTGATCCAGCCTCGGCGACGCAAGCGTCGATTCAGAACGCGCGTCCCTGTTAATGAGGCAAATCCAACTGGAAGTTTTCCTGCGATGCCTTGTCGCGGGGAATCGGAATGAAATTGTTTGGAGGCGAGGAAAACGATGACAATAATGACCGGCTCTTTTGTTTTTGTCGCTGCTCTGCCTTGTTCGGATTGAATATAGTTTAATCATGAACTGGTATCGTTGGATCACGGGTGATGACAGCAGACTGTATCGGATTTCGATCAAGTTATGTTCAATTTAAACGTGCTTATTCCTGATTTGGATCGTGTATCTGATATAAATATCATTTATGATTTGCGCAAAATATAGAATATACTAATGTGAATATCACACATGTTGATAGCTGTTGTTAATAGCTAATAACACTAGTTGACGATTGTATCCCTACTTTTGATTCTTAACATTTGCAATTGTGTTTTATAACTATGTTGAACTATGTGTATACACGTAAATTTAGGGTCGAGAGCAGATTAAATAGGATGGGCAGATTAAGCGCACATTAAAATGCTATTCATGAGCTTCAGCTTGCTCCATTTTTTGCGTATTAACGAATTCATATATTAGGGATACTTTTTAACAACCTTTATCATTGCAGAATATCTTTAAAATTGTTTGAGGTTATTTCCTTAAGAGAATATTGTATTTTTCTTTGTTTCTACTACTGTAATTGTAAGATCTCTTATCTTTTACGCCTTGTCGTAGATTTCAATCGTCAGATTGAAATGGAAAAGATACTTTCTATTACTATGTAATCTCAGATAAAAGTGTAAGATAAGAAATAGAATATACGTACCTACCTAATTGAAATCGTTACTTCTCTTCTATCTCAAATAAAAATAAATTCCACATTTAAATCTAATTCTATATTTATTAAACTTGTTCGTATTTCAATTTTATCTACATTCAACCCGTTTTGTTTCTTTTATCCATCTACGATATTCAAAATATACGAAATTGAAATTAATAGCTACATTTTCCCGGTACTTTTATACCACAGATTTTAATGTTTTTGGATATATGTAATTGTTTGCACCGCCTAGAGTGGTATCGTCACCGGTGACGGATATTTTCGCGCATTTATTCGTGCAATTTTTACCGTGTTGTAAACACGCCTGTCGACATTCTGTCGCTTTGATAAACATCGCTGAGCTTACTCAATATGTGCGAAGAACAATTTTCGACAAACCCTCGATATCGGTCAACATCGCTGGCTAAGAACCGTTATTAGTCATTGTTTATAGTTACAACACTCGGCAATTGTATCTTTGCAAATCAGATAATCAGTTCATCGAAAGTTTAACCGAATCGTTTAACCTTCGTTCGGCAGAAATCGAGTCATTATTGCCACGAGCATCGACTATTTCATTTTATAACGATAAAGCGAATAACTGATAGAAAAAGCTTTCCAGCCCTATGGAATATATCAAATTTCAAAATGTATAAAACGCATAATACGTTCTTGAAAGATTTTTATATGTGTTCGAATATTTTCGTACGAGCTACTGTAAATATAACTGACCTAGAATTAACCGAGTCTTTGTCATCTGAGCTTTAATTCGTTTGTCCAATTTATAAGGTCGTTGAAATATTTGGAATATAAACTAAAAGCTGAAAAATCGTCGGAAGTTATGGTCATTGTTGAATGGATATTACGCAACGTGATTCTGAATTTTATTCGCATTTTATTTATGGGGAAAAGACGTCATACAATATCGATAGTGACGTAGAGAGGTTCTAATATCGATACAAGAGTTATGTGTGCGACAGTTCGAAGGACGAGGGTAAACATACATATTTTTACGAGTCTATCTTCATATCGGAATTGCACGAGAACTGAGCAAATACGGTTGCTCGCGTTTATGATGTGTATTAATCGAACTAGATAAATATTGCGTTTCCCTTACGTTGTCTTTCCGCGGCGCCGATTCTCTCGAAATCCCACAAATAGTGTATTTTTCAGCGTTTGCTGAAATCCACTGATTTGATTTTCGGTATGTCGTGGCATCGTTTTATTTATGCGTATTTTTTGAAAATAATACCGCGAGGTTATTTACCTAATGGGTAAATATTTTTCAAAGTTATCTACCTGATTATTAACTACGTAAAAAACATAGATTCTATCTATCTGTTGTATCTGAATATCTGTTAAATCTCAATCGTGATCTTAGTGTTAATTAATACCTTCGATACTTATTAGAAACTTAATGTCAAGATTTCTTATAATACTCAATGAAAAATAATTTCATACATGTAAAATTTATAGTACCGTAATACGTTACTTACAAAAAGTAGCAAATACATATGCTCAAACCACAAAAGCTCCAATATTATTCGTAATTAGAAACATACGTATAACAACTTCCAAGCTGTCACTGACACGGTCTCGCGAATCCCTCCGGACACGAGAAAAAGTCAGAGATCAAACGACAACGAACGATTCTTCCCTTTCTTATCCCTATCGCCGTTTTGCGGCTGGTCTCGTTCATCCAATCCGGGCAATTCGATCGGCTTTGATCGTGCAGCTCTCAACGGTTCGAAAGGGGCGCGGTGACTGAGTGACCAAGCCTGCAGCGACGCTAATCAAATCCACTTAAGAGAAGAGAACACGGGATAGCGAGAAACTGCTCGACTATCATCTTCTCGCGATCGTACCATGCTACCAACAAAGAACAAAGAACCACCGATGCAGAAAAGTGAACGGAGGGAAGAAAAGTGCGAAAAAGAAGGTGTCACATCGGTCCCATGAGGATTCAAAGACGCGTTTACATTGTGTTTGCGCCAGGGCAGAACGTGGCGGACGTTTATCTCGGCACGAACGCAACAAAGGCCAGTAATGAGAACATGTGTTGGATGCAGGAAGCTTCATTAGCGAACCTGTTCCTGTCCGCGAGACCCATTGTACGACCTAACTCTGTCTGCGCTCTGCGATACGCTGACTCGTTGGCGCGGAGTGCTCGATTCTTTGCCTCTGCGAGCTCGTATCGCCGCCGGGTATTAGTTACCGGCAGTAAACATGAATTCCTAATTGCGGAAATGGGTCCCGGCCGATGCTCGATGATCGTTACCCCGGCGCTCGCCATCGTACCCTGACAATCGGGGTTGCTTCGAACAGTCGCGCCAAATAACGCAATATCGATACTTGTTTTCGGATAACGTCCCTCGAGAGATTCGTATAGAGTTGTTCGGATAAATTTGGGTTGGGGATTCTGGGATAGAAGAATTTCTAGGCTAGATCTTGAATGTCAGCCTAGTTCTTATGTCAGACTGCAGGGACTTGGAGATTTCACTGGGACTTTGGTATTTGCAATGTGATGTTTCGTGAGAGGATTTGTGAGATAGAATTAGAACAATATGGTAGCATGCGAGTTGCTTCTCGGGATAACTGGTGAAATATCGACGACAAGTTTTAAGGAATAGAAGTTTATAGTATAGTGATAAATTATGGCGTTTATGTTGTTATTGTGACAATCTTTTATGACAATAGGTGTTCGAATAGTTTTGAAGTACTTAAGTTAGCTTTAACAAGAAGTCTAGTGCGTGGTGCGTAGTTTATAGATTTTGAGGCACATTTACTTTTTAGATACAAATTTTATATGAGGAGACACTTACTTTTGGATGAAAGCAAGAAATACTCTTTAGTTCTAATATTGATATATGAATAATAGGAATCGAATATGAACACAGTCTTCGAATAAAAATAATCTGGATGACTGTAATCTTTTAATAATGAATCATCACGTATCTGTCACTACTTCCTGTGAGTCGATAAGAACATATTATTAATAACATCGATAATAACATCAAATTATTCAACGTCAATGTTTGTCTAATTTATATATGTCAATTCGAAATCATTATAAACTGTTACGTTGTGTGAAGGAAAGAAATTACTACGTTTCATAACGAAACTATTTAATTTATTTACAGTTTACGGCGGGGTCCGGGGGCTAACGTGCAAGATGCCAGTGGATATTCTGCTCTTCACCATGCAGCTTTGAACGGACACAAGTATGTTCCAATAATGCTAAAATAAAATTTGATTTGGCAAAATTAAAATTAAAATTAATTCCATGAAAATTCCATTTACATACAATATCGACTAAAAATTCGCAGTAACTTTTCCAATCGTGTCTACATTAAATCATCTACTAATTTCATTATCAATTCAAAAGAAATCTTACAAAATATTAACACATAATATCTTTTGCTTAATAACAGTTTTTAGCAAAAAATTTTCCAAAATAGCAGAATTGTAAGATAACATTTAAAACGTTTTGTTGATTTTGTGGAACTTATTATACATGATTCCAAACTTTTGACTGATAATGTGCGGGATAATTTACACATACGTATATAATTATATACATACGTATATGTCGTGTTAGCTCAAGTTTCTAATTAATACTCCTTTCGATCGGCAATTAATCGATGTCACATACATTCTAACGATAATTCGGGGAAACGCTTTTATCTTTAGGGAGGTGGTAAAGTTATTGCTCCAATATGAGGCTTCCACTAACGTCGTCGACGCTAAAGGCTCTTCGCCGCTTCATTTGGCAGCTTGGGCGGGCGACGCTGAAATCGTGCGGTTAATTCTTACCCAAGGACCCTCGGTACCTAAAGTAAATCTTACGGTCAGTAAATTTATTCTTTTCCTATTTCTTTTCATTTTTGTTATCTAATTTCATTCACCAATCATGCTACGATACCTTATTTCGTATGAATTATAATACCATGGTATTATTAGAATGTTTTATGTAGGTAAATTATTGGTTCATGTTATATCGATCACGGGAGGGGGTGGAATTTCATGTCTCTTTTATTGAAGTATTCAACTGCGGAATTTATGTAGTTTCTTCTAGAAATTAATTTTCGTTCGTTGTTCAGTGAATAACGCAGAAATTCTGTGCGTTCCCGGAATATTTTGAATTCCTAGAATAAGCCTTTGACGTTAGTTCTGCGAAACGAAATTTTCTTTTTTGAATATACTGAAAAATTTTGTAGTAAAAATCACTTGTTCGTGCGTTTTATAAAGTAATTTTGATTAAACGTTTCTCTACAACATAACGAAATTGTGGTTTGAATTTACATACATCATGCTTGAAATTCACCCTCATAGTCTCAGTTACTTGTTTACTTTACTGTATCAGAGAATTGCAGAAAATTTAATTACCCATTTTACCAGAAACACGATTTCTTCCTTATTACGCTGGTATTTTACTACTGTTTCGTTATTTATTTCAAAAAATGCTTCTTAAACGTGTCGAACAGATTCTTGTACTTTCCGAGATAATAAATTTCCAACAGCGTATTAATTCCATTCGTACCGGTCACGAAATCGTATGCAATCTAATATCTATGTTAAGTTTCGTTTTCGTCGACAAAAATCCGATCGCTCGTTCCAATACAAATAGATCTACCTTCCCTTCTGTTCGTGAGTAATTTCACGTAACCGTGCCGTTTTGAGTTGGAACGCTGTAATGCCAGCAATCGAAACAAAGTGTATCCGTTAACTCGAAATACCGGCTTTGTATGATCGCAGACGAAGGACAACGAGACGGCGTTGCACTGTGCGGCACAGTATGGGCACACGGAAGTGGTGGCACAGCTGTTGCAATACGGATGCGACCCCAGCATCCGCAACAGCCGGGGAGAATCCGCGCTGGATCTCGCCGCGCAATATGGCAGGTAAATTGCACGTACGATTTTTTCCTCCTTTTTCCCCGTCTCTTCTTTTCTTTGCATATATTTTTATTCCCTTTATTTTTATTTCGATGTATTCTTTCCACTTCTTTCGTATTTTTGTTTATGTTAGAAGTTGCTTTATAATTTTGACTCTATCAAATGGTAGCTCGCTTCAAAATCGAGCAGTTTTGGAACTGGTTTTCAGAAACTGCTCGCGTATTATCGATCGCCCCGAATGAATAATCGATGACGCTGCTAATTGGCTTTGTGCTTCTTCTGTAAAATTAATTATCTTTTATAGATTGGAAACCGTGCAATTGCTCGTTAGTACGTATCCAGAGCTGATCGTGCCCCTTCGGAATTCTTCCTCATCGGTGATTTTTCCTCACACCCCGCTGCATCTGGCCTCGCGAAATGGCCATAGGTGAGTCTTTGTGAACATGTATTTTTTAATGATTTCTATAGCCCTGATATTTGCTGAAATTACGTTATTTTCATAAATAAATTCGAATTCAACGTCTTTATAATGATTCCATAATGGTTTTGAGCAGTATAACAATACGAAATATAAATAACGTACGTGGAACGGAATAATAGATAGAAAAGAATATGTACGTAGAATATATACGCGTATAGAAAATATACATAATATCTAGAAAAGTATAGATTATTAAAAAAGGAAGAAAAATTTAATATAGGTATTTGTTTTCACAAAAAATTTCACAGTATATCTTGTCATTGGAATTCTTGCGTTTATTTTATAAAAACGTCAGCTAACATTCTATTTGATATTGCCAATCTCAAGTTGAACTGCGAATAGTAACTCATCCAATAACTAACCAGAATCGTTCAAAAGTAACATGCTCTCTTTATTTAATCAAGCCGAGTCGATGATCGTCGCACGACGTTTGATCAACACGCGAGGGTAACAGCGTGCGTGTTCGCGTTTACAGCCGCTGTCCATGAAATCCATTTTATATTGCATTGCAGATCAGGATCGTTACTAGATTATTCATGATTCGTGGAACCCTGCCGGACCTCGTGCACATGTTCTGTTTTTGAACGCGTACACGCATCGCACGATTAATTTTCGCCTGATGTACGACACTCAAAGAAAGAACTCTCAATTTTAATCGCTCGCACACGTTTCTCCTTCAGACAGTACTATGTAAGCGACAAAACATCAGATCTTTTTAACCACTGTGCGTATACCTTGGGATAGACGACTATTATCGTCAATTTATCATTATTTTTTTATTAGTTTTATAGTTTATTAATATCAAAGTTATTATTTTTGGGAAATACTGATCGTGTGTTCTTGATAATATCGTATAAATTGGTCGTAACTAGTTGTCTGTGATTAATCTTGTTAGAGTATCTCCAATAAATTAAGTTTATTTTGATGGAAACAATGGACGTATCTGAAATTGGAACGTGTATCTCGTAATTGCGAATATGTTATCGCTCCTATTATATGATCAATTTATCTAAAACGGTTATCAAATATTTCGCAGGTCATTAAGTATCGACTCAAACTACTCGATATGAACGGAAACAGTTCGAAAATTTTCATAGAAATCCGTCCATAATGTTATAATCACTGATGTTGCTTACGAAACTTTCTCTATTTACGAATCTTTATATTCTTTGAACAATTCTTGTAATATTCCTCGAAATGTACACACCAATCAAGGACGAACCAATGCATCTCTCAACCTCGAGAACCAAAGAAAGGCTGAAATTAACCAAGAAAACTTGTGAAAGCGTAACATCAGCGGATAAGAAATCGACTAAAGACTTCCTCCTAGTATGGTCGCGTCGCTTCTTCCAACTCTGTAACGTAACGTTCCACCTTCTAGAATTCCATTCGCGAGAATGCTTTTTCCCTGGAATCCTTCGCGCTAATTACCGAGTAATGTAGCCCTTGCATTGTATCTAGGAACAACAATGGACTCGTTTCAGCTAACCATAACGATGTCGAGCCATTTGCAGCGTTGCCCATTAGAGCCAATCAGAGAGCACCGCGTTGCGTAATCCCGTCGAATACGATATGTATGTACGTCCTCCAACTGGCATGATCCGTCGCAACCCTCTCCTGGTTACACACGTCCTATATTACCACCCTACCGATCGGTCTCTCGTTCCTCGTTCGAGCGAATCTCCGATCGAATACATTCGCGGAGACCGATAGCACTCTGCCCGTCCGTGCGCGTTGCTGACCGCCCTCTCGATTACGAGGATCGTATTAATCATTACCTTCGAAACGTATCGACCTAGATCGCTCGACGTTTGCGCGGTTGAATCGCGATTGCTCGCCTCTGCCCCGCCAGGTCGACCCGATCGCGGCATGTTTAATGCCCCTTTATGCACCAAGGTGTTCTGACGCTTCGATAACCGCACCAACACTCACGCGTTGTTCCCTTTTGAAGGGATATATCGTGGCTTCATAGCGCTCGCACGGTGAACAATGAGAGAGAACGCTGATGGATAGTATTTGCTGCGTGGTTTAGTATGTAAATGGAAATTTGGCTGTTTTGATCACTTTTTAGGTGTTATACGGTGTGTAGGAGTAATATGAAATTTGCAGGAATGTATAAGTTTAGGTGATAAAATTGTTTGGGAGTAATATGGTGGCACTTGCCATTACGAATCTGGGTGTTAAAATTATAAGTGCGAGTAATATAGCGATGCTTTTTTGGAGGGGTTGGAAGATTATTATACGTGGACTGGTGCAAAGGCATTCTACACCGAGAAGAGGATAAAGCTTCATTCGATAAAAGTATGTCAATACAAATAGGTCACTGACTACGGTAATATGAAAAACAAATTATCGGTCAATATGATAAATAAATTGTTATCTGCTTGTGATATAATGTGGAACAATTGTGATGTCAATACAAATAGGTCATTGATTATAACAATGAGAAAAGCAAATGATTAAACGATATGATACGCAAATGATTACCTGCTTTTAATAATACGAATTAATCGAGATAAAATATATTTGACAAGATTCGCAAAGAATTAAACGTATTTGTTATAAAAAAAAAAAGAATAGACGCGTATATTCGGAGCAATATCAAGAACGAAAAAATTGTGTTTCAATTTTACTGCACGCGAGATAGGAAAAAAGAAAAGAAAACAATATCAAATATTCCCTTATACGACCAATTTTCCATAAATACCACTGTCTCTCTCTTTCACTTTGCCGTCCCATGTGTTGGCATTTCCAGAGAAAATTTCGAAAGGGTACACATGGGACACGTATTTTTGACAAAGCGTGAATTTCGAAACCGTAAATTGTGTGACAGCGAGCGATTTATTGGAGCGAGAGAAAGAGAGAGCGATGTCAAAAATAAGCGATAGGGGATGGCGTGTGACGGTGAAACGTGGTTCCGCGAACGAGACCGGAGGATTCGCGTTATATTTCGCAATGGCGTACAATGGCGGCCGCTATAAAGAAAAATAGTCGCCGAAATATTCGACGAGAGAGCTTCCCGTGCCAACGTCCGATCGATTTACTAGCATTTACACAAATAATTGGTGATTGTTGCATCGCACGGCAAAAATGTTGAGTTAAATAAACGATATTGCAAGCACGAGCCTTCGTTATTTGATTAATCGAATCGTTCAATCGGATGATGCAAGATTAACCGGATAATCGGTTACACCGGTGCTGTACAATTAAATAACGAAAATGAATTTCGGCACAGGCTCCGGACAATTCTTCGAATTCTGGCTATTTGCACGTGTTTCACCGTGTACATACGTTTATAGTATACATATATAAATATATATAACGTTTTTTTTCTTGTTATATTCCGCGTTATATTTCGAAGAGTTGGATGCGATGCATCTGGTTTATTATTTCCAGTTTGTCGGCGAACCGTTCGTTGATTTAAAATGTCCAAGCAGTCGCAAATAACGTTTGGTGGAGGTATCAAGGGAAATATTTGTATAAAATTGACATGGTAGTAATCGGGAAAAAATTACAGAAAAATTGAAGTGTGAACGTTATTTTTTTTTTTTTTACATATTTCTCTGAATATTTACGTATTTTTAATATTGCGTTCAGATGCATTTGGGGTAAAAAGTTATTCGAAGTATCTGATTTGAAGTATTAAACAGTGGAGAATAATATCGTAGTTCTTAAATAATACTGTGTATTTCAGAAATTATGTATCATATTTATATGTATCTTGACACGAGTCGCTTTATTTTCAATTATTTAATCATCTTGTTTATTTCATATCGAACTAGAAAGTTGAAACACCTTTCCACCCCCTTCCATCCTTCGTCCACAATTTTACTTTCTAGAATTTCACTTCTCAATACGTATCACCGGCTGCAAACAGTCACGGCAAAACCTCTTACAATCAGCACGATTTCTCCCTACAATTTCTTTAAATCGTTTCAAAACACACCTTCGTCTTCAATCCCCTCAAACAACCAAAGAACCATTGTTGCGTCGTTCGTTTCCAGCATCGGGAAACAGAGAACTGCAAGGGCGGGGAAGGGAATGGTATTTAACGCTTTGCTCGGCCAATTCATTCTCATTTAACATAGCGGCGTCACGTCCATAATCCGGCTGGTAAGCCTTTAAAATAATCGACGTTGTTGGACGAGCGTAGGATGGAACGGCTGGGTACGGGTGCACGCGTGGCTCGATCGAAAATCGTTCGTTCGCCGATCGTGAATCGCCACGAAACGGCAGTCATATTGTAATCGGGTATAACGTCGGTTTTTCTATGCAGCCTTGCTGCCGGTAATCGCTTTAACTGGCGCTAGCCGCTTATAATGCGATCGCGTCGCGATACACAGTCCGATGAATGCATTTTCCGTCGCTAGCGATGCGCCATCCTCCTCTTTTCTACCCTTTCCCCAATTCTCTGGTGGAAACCGCTCAATCTGTGCCCCTCTGGCCATCCTCGACTCCTGTTGGTCCATCCAGATCTCGCGATATCGAAACCGAAATATGTATATATCGACTGATTGGTTAGACGAACTTTATTGGCCGTATTTTGATGGAAAGCACGCGAGAGATTTCTAAGGATATATTATTCTGTATATTAATATTAAGCTCTTATTCGCTTATATTTAATTAATGAAATCACTTGGACTTAACGCCAGAATTACTTATCAGATTAGTCAAAGTTATGAGAAATTTTATAGACCTATGTCGAGGTTGTTTTTGGAAATTTGACTATTTGCGAAACACGTTACTCTATAATTACTGTAACATGTTCATAGAATATTACCAGCCACCGTGATATCTTTTTTTTATTAAATGCGTCAAATAAACCAGCTATAAAATATATGTTAAACGATCAGCTTATGTTTTACAACAAATAATCAGTTTATATTATAATAATAGGAATAATAGGAATTTTTGTTTGGAATACTCCAATAGATAAACCTCTGTTGACTGCGTCATAAGGCGATTGGAATTCCATTAATTTTGGCATTAATAGAGGAAAGAATATATTAATTTGTAACGAAAATTATAACTCTACTAATATTCTTCTTCAAAACTTAAAAAGAAAATTAATCGATGCCATATAATAACATACTACCAATTATTGGAACCATATGACACATATTTCTCAAAAATAAAAAATAGTAGAAACCAATGAGCACGATATATTCTGAAAATACCAACATCTTCTTTCTATCGTCTACTTTGTTTCGAAAGTTTCCCTACAGAATCTCATTCACGTAAACAGTTTGCCAAAACCAAGCAATATTCGTCATTCACGCGTCTCTTGATATTCCGTTCCCGATCGTACTTGCCATAGTGGAGTACAGTCGCGTGATAAATACACCATAGTGTACACAGTGCGTGTGGCACGCGCTCGCGAGTCGCGCGCGCTGTACAATTTCACAGCGAGTGTCGTGTGTACGTACACGCGTGGTGTTCACGCGACTATCCACGCACTTCAAGTGTCGCGATCGTGTGTCAACGAGACACCGTGTTCGAGTATATTCCACTATTTAACATTTTAACGTTGTCACGTGTGCGTGACTTCGCTGGCGCGAGCGGTCATCAACTGTCACTACGTAGACGCGACGTCGCCCTGGCTACCATTGGATAAATGTTTCTTCTCCCGCCTTTAATGTCCACGTTTTGAACATTTATTCATACGCAATTATACACCCTATATGTAAGAGAGACTGAGTGTAAATCCATCGTATCAGCAAAAATAATGTTTCATTTATTTTAATTTTTCACCCTAAATATTAAACAAAAAGAAGTAATTTTGCTATCCATAATTAAATAAAAGTATTTTAGTTGAAAAGGCATTTTATGACAATGTTGTTAAAGTGTCGTGCAGATTGGTCAAGTTGCTTGAATTTAAGTAACTTGCGACTCATTTATTAGTGTAAAGTTGTTACTTAATCGATGTCTACAATGATTGATCGAGTTAGTTGCTTCAGGTCCCAATTGTTTCAAACAATTTAAAACGATTTTACGAACGAACAAATGGATCTGTTATCTTACGCTACGCGACCTAAAATATTCTTTCAATTTCCAAGAGATGTCGAAGTATTGTACTTTATTATATCATATATAATATAATATTGTACTTCTTCCTTTCATCCACTATGTCGCTTATTTTTTATTCTTCCCCTTCGTTCTACCACCTACGTAAAATGCCAAGAATATTCACTCGCAAACATTAACTCGCGAGAATTCTCTATTTATCGAATTAAAGTGTAAAAACTACCTAATCTACGATATCACCTAACTCCAAATACCAAATTCATCGCTCAAACGAAGTCCACCTCACCGAGAAGAACCAGCTAGCTCTACAGCCACGTTGCCATGTCACTACCCCGAATAAAGTTTCACGCGAGTCGATCGGATCTCGTCGCGCTGATTAGATTGGAAAATCTGGCTGGTCTCCGGTGAACAATCTCCACGGTCAAACAGCATAGCGGGTCCTCGGGTGTATGTACCGGCATTTTGACTGTTTGGACAGGCGCGAAACTACGGTATCCCGGTGTGCGGAACTCGATCGTGTACGGTCGTTCTCGGCGTTGTGTACGCGCGCAAGACCAAAGTGTACACACGTAGCTAGCCGGTCACGTCGAAACGTAGGCCGGGATTCGCTTGTGTACCCGATGCACACTGCGATGATTGCGTTCACGCACGCGTTTCACGCGCCTCGCCGCGATATTTGGCGGATCTGTTGGATGCGTGGGCGGCGATAGACAGAGCCAGAGCCCATAGCGGACCAAAAGGGAGAGGACGTGTGTAGGCGAAAGAGAAACACAACCAGGGGGAGGTTTTCGGTGTGGAAGGGACGAGGGAGAGATTCCGGGGGCTGGGAGTAATGTCTATTATCGGATTCAATATCGGTGCTCTTGGTAAGCCAGTATACAAATACCCCTATGGCACGGTAATAACAACATAGGTGCACGTGAATCCGATTCCCAGCCACGAATCCTATATGCGACGGATGGCTGCGGTCACTGCAGTCGGTGCACACCAGCCGACAGATACAAAACGAAATCTGGGTTTCGCGCTACACGCTGCTGCTGGTATCGCGTCGAAATGGGAAATGCGTGCAAGCGGGCCACTCTCAGCTGACGCCGGTGATCCGCGGAGCCACGGACCCTCTCTCTGCTCTCGAGAGCCGTTCCTCGATCACCGGTTTCCATCCGGTTCCGCTTCGGCAAATTTCAACGGCCGATGATATATTCGCGGCTGAAGGGAATTCGAGGATAGCTTCTACTAATTTGGTTTGTTAATTTTAGGGGAGGTTCTGCGTGAAAGGTTCAAGCTATTAACGGAATGCCGTTTATGGAGGAGCGTGCCATTGGCTCGTGTTTGATTAATGGACGAACAGATCGATAACATTTCTGGAGAGTTTGTTGAAATAAGATAGAGACGATTCATTTATATGATAGTAAATGTCAAATTTCTGGCACACGTATCTATCGATTCATTTTTAACGCAAACGAAGATCGATAGAAACAGATTAATTCGATCAGGCTTTACAGAGTTTGACGCAGATTAGCGATGCACAGTGTTTTTGTATGACTTATTTGAGTATCTCGTGGCTTGTGGAAGGGGAATAAATACGTTGTATCCATTCTTATATCACGTTATACAATTACATTTATCTACAACATTCGCAAACTTTAATCATTTTTTTCATATTTCGTTCCAAGAATACTGTCATCTAGCGATTTGATTCTTTTACCAAAACAGACTGTAATCGAGCCTAGAGATAAAAAAGGTACCTAAATATTGTTTTCAGAGCTGTGGTGGAAGTGTTGCTGGCAGCAGGCGTGGACGTAAACACAAGGACGTCCGCTGGGACCGCGATGCACGAAGCGGCGCTGTGCGGCAAGATGGAAGTCGTGCGAGCGCTCCTGGATCGAGGTGTAGACCTGGGCATCCGGGACTCGCGACAGAACACGGTGCTCGATCTTCTGGGACAGTTCCCACCGCACGTCACTCAGGACATCACCGCGGTGATAAAAAGTGCGTATCCGCTGCGACGCTCGTTTTTTTCTCCCGCCTCGACGCGATATCTCGAGTAAACGAGCTGTGCAATTAACAAGACACGTCCCGGGAGAAAAAAAAGCGCTTTTTCTTGCCTTTGTCAATCGTTGCTTACAAGTAGGCAGCGATAAACTGGCCCCGATAAGCCCGTTCCCGTCGATTTTCAAAACATTTGCATGATCGAACTTCTCGTGACAAGATTTAACGCGATAGCACGTTAAATCTTGTTAACGATGATCCTCCGATGAAAGTTTGATATTGTTCTGTTTGCAATATCCGCGGTTCCAGTTTGGTTTTCCATCGTTGATCGACGATTGTTTGTTAAGCGGTAATTCGCGTTGTGTTTGGTTAATGGTTAAAGCGATGGTTCTTAATTGCCTATTGATAACGAAATTGTATTGTAAATGTCGGCGCATAAAACATATGAATATAGGTTGGACAAATTACGATGAATTGGACGAAATGATTCAAGTGGTCCGTATTAGATACATATTTGTCAATTTGATATAAGGACTCTTGGCTATTTTACAATATAGAAATAGATATTATACGAAAATTATTTGCTAGCGTATAACGAAGATAGTCGGGTTATTTTCACTCATTAGTAAATCGTTTCTGTAACTCATAAGGTTTTAACTCAAAGGTGCCGTAAAGTGAGTAAATTCACGAATGAAACTTTGGGAACAGGGCACAGGTCTTCCTCTGGTGTGGAAAGCGACGCAGACAGCGAGAACTTGCCACCCATTCCGGTCCAGGGGAACGATTCGTTGGGTAGCCCTTACGAAAACGTTCGCCCAGGGGATGATCTTTCTCCGGCGGAAGGGACATCGCCCACTCAATGGCAGTTCTATCATAAGCCTCGAGACGACGATCGCCGCGTTTCCGGCACTTCCGTCATGTCTTTGTGAGTATCCAATCTTTTTTCCCCTCTTTTCACACTGGCTCGTGCCTGTCGTTGCTTTCGATGTTTCATTTTTTTTTCCCTGGCCCTTCTACGATCGTAAAACTTTCTTGTGACTATACATGTTATGCGCTACTGCGCTCTGTGCTTCAAGCTGCGATAAGCATTGTCGATGGAACGAGTCGTCGTGTTGATTTATAGTTAAGGACGTTTAAACGACTCGCGAGTTCGGAGAATGTAAAGAGAAGAAATTGAGACGCGCATAAGGAGATTTAAAGAAGACTCGATAATATCGTAATTTTCAAGATTTATATTACATCAGATCGTTAGATAGAATATTTTATATGGGAATTGTGGAATGATAAATTATTAAGGACGTAAGAGTTCTCGTTTTGTTGGGAAGAATACATGTGACGTAGAAATATTTGATATTAGATTATGCGATTTAGTTAACGTAATGTAATTAGTGAAAAATCGCACACACGGTACTGTGTGAAGAAAATATTACTCCTGGTGAAAGTATTCGCAGTGATATCAGGCCATACGTAGACAGACAGATCTGCTCATGGTAGACTAGTTAGGTCGTTTATCGAGTCTACATTTTTTACTGTTCTAGAATCTCAAAAAATGTGAAGAAGTTTTAGAATATTCTGCTATAGTTCTATTGTATTATACTTACGATCGTTTCTTAAGTAAAATATATGAAACTTTATCTAGTAAAAATAAAAATCCTTTTGAAATTCCTCCTATATCATAAACGACATAATTTACCTGCGAATAATTTAAGCGAACTTTATTATTGTTTTAATTCCAAACGAAAGAGAACTGTAGGAAAACACTCGAGAATTTCACCGAACAGCTTCGCTTTACTCAACGATAGACTTGCTCGTGAAATTATCATTTTTAAGATAACTACAACACCAAAAAACAACAAACAAACGCAACTTATCTCGCGAATATTCATTCCGACAAAAATAGATGACTAACAATAACCAACCAAGCTCCGTTCCACTGATGCGAAACACCGGTTTGTTCGATCGTGACGAGCCATCGCCATCTCCGACAAGAACGCATCGGTACACGCTATTCGCATTTTGCGTTCCATGCAACGATCTCCTCTTCCAGCGAGGAAAAACAGCCTAGAAGGGAAAAGAAACAACCGAACAAACAAACAGAAAAATAAAAGAAAAGAACCCGGAGGAAAAGAACAATTCTACCGAGCTCTACCTGTTCCCCGAGTATTTGTGCTCATCCGGCGTCATCTTGGTCGGGGAGAGAGAAAAGAATATCGCGTCGGTGCGTCGGATAAGAGCGGAGAGGCCCCGGTAATATTTTCTAAAAAGAGCGGATATTTAGTATAGATGAGCGCATAGCCGTGTCTGCTTTAATATAGGAGATGTCGGGTAAACAAAAGCATAGACGTGGACCTGGCCACACGGAGTGAATGAACGAGTGGCGAGCAGCGAGTGCTCGGATGATGGTTAGCGGCGTCTCTGGTATCGTTTTAGTACCGATGTTGGTTGCACCAAGCACAGGCATACGAGAAGGGCAGGAGAGGGTTAGGTTGTGATGGTGGTCAGGAGGAGAGGACGTTGGATGGGGTAGGAGTGCAGAGGAGGAAAGGTTCTCGGACCGAAAAGGGAAGCTGAAAGTAGTGGTGGAGGAGAAGAGGTTGGAGGAGGTGGCGCGGCCGCGTGTAGCCCCAGCGCGTTAAGCACCGCTTGGCTTGGTTTAATTTTCCTGATGTAGGCAGGCGATGGTGGGTCCGACCGCTTCGTTCACCCCTGGGTCACCCCCGCCGTATACCCCATTGGTACTCTCGTTCCCACTTTCTTTCTCTTTTCCTCTCCCTCTCTCTCTCTCTCTCTCTCTCTCTTTCTCGCTCTCTCTCGCCCTTTCTGTTGGTGCTACTGGCAGCTGCTAAACGCGGTTGGCCTGACTAGGCAGAGAAAGAGGACCGAGGTCGACCGAGAAACTGTCAGAGGGAAAAAGGGAGACGGCGAGTGGAGAAACGAAGGACGAGAAGAGGAGCAAGGGGAAAACGAGCGGTACCAGAGCTTTCCGCACCTCCACCGTCAATGTTTGACGTCGGCAGCCGTGGCTCGGCCGCCTCGAGATGAATCCATCACGTTAAACAATGTAAATGTTAGCCCGTCTCAGCATAAAACTAATAACCATTGCTCTCTCCCTCGTCCTATGGGCTTGGCCTCCAACCGCGGTTCGCCGGCTCTTCATTCACCTCTGGCTTCGCTTGCTTCCACTCCTCTGTTCCCCTGTTCTGCCTAACGGCGCGCCACACCGGTGTGGTCCTCCTGCTTCTCTCTTTCTCGTTTCTCCGCTCGCCTCAAACCTCGCCTACGTGGCCTCATTAAAAAGTCGACACTCGCCCGCGGACGTCTCCGCTTCGACTTACGCATTGTCGAGAGGAGAGATGATGATACTCGGAGTCGTGTGCCATTCGTTAGTTTGACCAATGAACGAGCACTGGCCATTGTACCCGCGCCTTTTCGCGTCTAGTACGCTTAATTGTGGAAGATCGCCGTAGCGAAGGTTTTCTGGCCGATTCTTGGATAGCACAGTTTCTTTGAGAAAACTGAAGACGGAGAAAAAGAGGCGTCTCGTATTCCTATCGAAGACGTCTTTTGAAAAGATGATAATTAGGAAGACAAATGCCATTGATGGGAATGTTTGGCACTATTAGCGATTTATGAATGGTACAAGTAGATCTCAGACTTTTTTTGGTTAAACATCCATTCAACTCGACCGAAGGTCTCGAATCATAATTGAAACCTTCAAACGTGTGGTACACCTTCTTCGGAACATAACAAAAAATTAATTGAATAGTTATATGCAACAAACATATTAGTGATTCAGCTATTGGAAACATACGAATTATTTAAATAACGACATATTAACTATTCGAACTTCAGAATTTTATGCAGCAATATTTCACAATTATCTCAGCTATTCCATCAAGATAGCTTTAATGTACCTACTAAACATTCAATCGTAATATTCGATTTGAAAAGATGATAAGAATTAAAAATTTCCCATAATTATAAAATGGCTGCTCTGCGCTGTATTCGCTTGATCGGTGGAACGCCGGCTGCACTGCTTCGCTTTTCAGTATGCTACGATAGTGGAGTCGTTGTAAACCGCGTTCAAATCTTACGATACCGGATGGATTGCGAAATTTCAGTGAAAACGAGCAATATGGGGAACCTGTGAACGGAGTACGGAGGACCCTCCAGCAGACAGAGGACTCCGACCCCAGTTCCGTCTTCGACAGCGTCTTTATGTCCATGTCCGACACTATGAACTCGATAAATACTCTCGAAAGTTCCGATCAAACTCCCGACGACAAACCACAAAACACTACCACCGACAGAATACCATTAGCACAGCGCGACATCACACGGTAATGACATGCAAACGTTCTCCAGCACAATGCTAGCGCTTTCGATTCTCCTGCACTGAAATCGATTCTCTGTTCGATTGTCTGTCGATGATACACTACGGTGAATTTTACGACGCTGCAACCTGTTGCGTTTTTGTAATTCATATTGGATATTTGCGACGCGTAAATAGGCAAAGTTTAGGGAGAATCGGAATTGGAAAATCTTGGGAAAGTTGTTGTTGAAAGTGATAGACTTATCGTATGTTTGCTTGGAAATTCGATCGATCTCACGGTGATGGGTTTTTCGTAATTTTATAGCGTTATGTGTAGTTCGTGGATTATTCGCTGTTTGATTTTACATATAATTAATTTAGTTTAATGTTTGAATTTCATATTAAATACGAAGTTCAAATCATCGATACAAACATGTTCACATGTAAATCGTTCAAGAGTAGAATAATTTCCAAACGAATTAACATATAAATAATACCGTTTTCGATTGTATCTAATCAAACTGGATCGTACAACAAGAATCATAACAATCATTCTCTATCATCGAGAAATTAAACAAAATCTTCATCGTCAAATATTTCACAATCCAAAGAACAATCCTCTAAATCCATAACACATTACAGTGTCAATCGTCCAAAGCGCTACTGCATGATATTTATCCTAACCTACTTAGTTTGCTATACACAAACGAACAAACAAAGAACCAAACAAATTAAAAAATAAAAAGAGAATTTGTTCGAAGAAGTAAACCATTAGCAATTCCAAGTTAATGGTGAGTTGGTCCCGCTGAGACGTTGAGTTTGGTTGCGCAGGGGTTCCGACAGCGGATTGTACCAAACGCCACCGGTACCTCGTGGAACAATGGAGGGTAGCTTCGTGTCGGAGGATCTGTCCTTGACATTACCCACGGGATACGGGGGTGGCAGGGAGTCGGATCAATTGAGCGTTTCCTCGTCCTCGAGCGTCGGTGGACCGAGCCCACGGGACCGGCGTTGTTTGCCCAACGATTCCAGCGCTGCCGGGATTTACTTGCCAATGGCACCCTTGTCCAGTTCTCTTCACAGCCCCGCCTCCAACAGTAAAGTCTCGGTAAGAATACCCCGATCCCCCTTTTCGTCTCGAGATCTCGTCTATGACTCGGTGAAGGGTTGTACGAGGTCGCGAAAAGTATACTCGTTCGAAGCGAAATCTTTCACTCTAGTAACTGACCCGACATGTCGCGTCTTCGATGATACGTATACGAAGTATTTAATAACATTCTTGCTTTCATTTTTGGTAATATTATTGGTATATATTATTATTCTTGATTATATATATATATATATACAAGATGTGAGTAAAATAGGTGATATCGAACTTTGGTATCGTATTTTGTTTTTAACTTTGCCGTGGCTTTTTGATTTCTATATGCAAATCTTAATCTTTGTTAAACAACCTAGAAGATTCTGAACGGTTTAAGAAAAACTGTAACGTATGCTTAAGAAAAGAGATTCTTCCTCAGATGTAAGAAATTTCGTTGTTTGCATTGGAATTTCGTAAGAGTAGCGATCACGTCTGAAGATCGTAGGAGAAAAATATGATAAGTCTATTTTCGTTGGTTTTCTGATTTCTGTGTTATGTGATAGTCAAGGGATAGTAATGTATTTGAAAAGGGAAAGAATCTGTCAGTTCTGAGATATAAGCTTCATAAAAATAAATATGAGAATTCTTCGCCTATCGAGCGTTCCGGCAGAGATTAACTTATCATGACATACGCTATTAATCCATCTCAAATACTACAATTACTTATTCCTAACTAGAAAAAGAATGATTGTTTGGAAAAGGAAGTATGAACTTATCTTTAGTAGAACACGATATCAAAGGTTTGGTCATTTATTTTAATTATATCCTGTACAAATAATTTTATAATAAAACAATATTTGTTATTGTACTATACGTAATGCTATTACATAACTTACGTAGATTTAAAAATTATGTAAATCAGTATCAATTTTTTATACTTACATTGCCATGTCGTATTATAAAATTGTATCGTATTTGGAACTTTTATAAGTTTCATATTGACATTTTCCTGTTTTCTTTCCCCTTCTTTAAATACCGGTCGATTGTTACTTTCAATGTTGTTAGCAGAATCTCAATTTGTACAGTGAATTGTCTTTTCTCAAGCATCCTTCTTCCCTATTTTTTTTTCCACTTGTTCGAGATTGAAGCTTTTTTTACTGCGCGAAGAACCGGTAATGAATCATCTCTGCGTCTTACAGTTCGTTAACGTGGACAAATTGATCGCGAGTTAATTGGCCCGGTATGACAGCTTGACGCTGGCTACACATTTTTCCTTCGAACGAGGTTACTTCGTGAAAAAAATGCCGATCGAATATTACTTTCGAAAGATATCCGAACGATTGTTATTAGTCGAACTTCATTAACACTGAACTGTTTTTATAGATGGAAAAGGCCCGATTCTTAATTGATACTGTATTCTGTATTCCCGTATTTTGCGTCAATTGTTGTCTAAGTGCCAATATTTTATATTCAATTAAGATATAGTTATCAGTATTATCAGTTAAGATTTAAGTAGCTATTATATCTAAATTGCGCTCAAAAACTGTTCTTTTAGCTAACTATTATTTTATAATTTATCTAACTGATTATTTATTCCCCATAACGATAGCTACTATTTCTCTATGATATCGTCTGATTCATACTGTCTGTATCTCCAATACATATTCTTATAGGCTTTACTTAAACAAGCAATTAGACACAACAAGACTGAAATATGCAGAATTTTACATTTGCCTCGTTCTAGTACAATTTTCCAACCTTCGTACAAAATTTCTTGAAAAATTAATTTTCTCGGCGCGACATGTATTAACATATATTAATTAACGTCCACAAGGACGTAAGTAAAACTAGCAGAAATGTACCTTATTCCAGCCAACCCCGCCGAAAAAACCACCCAGACGCAATCTGTCCGTCTCACCGACGCACTTGCAGACCCAGATGTCTTTATCAGCGGACTGTTCTCTGGGCCCGAGCAACTACGAGTATTTATTCATGGCGCGCAGCGGCGCCCGCAGCCACATCGACTTGGAGCAGTTACAAAAACGCCGTGAACAATTGCGTCACGTGACCAGAAGCGTGGACCAATACGTGGAAATGAAGTCTCGCGTGCCGGATGGCGAAGAAAGACGCGAAACTAACGTGGAACCGGTTGCCATAACTTCCATCTACGAGAACAGACCGATCAAGACGCTGAACCCTCGACGAAAACTACGTAGACACGCGTTCGAGAATCACGAGCCGGAGAGCAGTCCTTGCGCGGACAAATCGCCGTGCAGCGAGACCGATTCGTTCGTCCAGGAACCGATGTTCGTGTCGAACGCGTTCCTCACGCTCAAGTCTTCCCAGGAGAGTCTTCTGGACGACAAGCGCGACGCTATCGACGAGCATTCGACGCCAGAAGGTCGCGAAGCAACTGACAAGCGCCTGAAACGAGTACAAATGATGCTGCCCACCAGTCCAACGCACTATGCTCAGCCACCGACGCCTGATCATCCGCCACCTTCTGCAATGCAGGCTGAGAAGTCGATTCACGAAAGGATTCGTCCTTTGAGTCAGGTAAGTTGATTTTTTTTTTTTGTGGTCTTATTGGTGGCTGATTTTGGGTGGTTTGCTTCTGTTGGTTTAACTTTCGAGCTTCTCGTTTGGAGGTTTTGGTCGGTTTGTCGCTTATATTTATGTACCGCAGAATCGAAAAGAAGCGTAGAAAGAAGCGAGGAGAGTATTTTCCTCCCTTGTTCACTGTTACGTGATGAGGTTTCATTTGGAGATGCGACATTTTTTGCTAAAAGTTTACGATCGTATTGGATCTATCGGAAATAACCGATCAGACCCGCGTTCCTTCGAAGGCGCTTCTTTCTAGCTCTGTGTAGTACTTGCGTGACGCGCGAATTTTTGGTGAGGTGGAATTTTTGGTAAGTAACTTTTGCCATTAGCAAATTAGCGAACATCGTTCATAACCTAAGGGTTCTCATAAACATAATATCAAGATTAATATCAAACGTTAGCCTTCGCAAAGTTAATCTAACGTGTAATCTAAAAACCCGTAAAAGATGCAAAAGTCGCGTACCTACGTTATCACATTTATCAAAGCATTTCGATCGAGCCAACTCCCACGAAACATCCCTAGAACCATCGATCCGTAACATCTCAAAAACCCACGTTATCTCCCAAGCCTTTGCCTCAACAGCGATACATTTATCTCTGGAATCGCATGCAAATCGCAGTCTCCCAGTAGATCTTAAGCGGCTGACGCGGTACAGACGTCTTCGCGATTCGTCACACGATCTCCACTGGAGCGTGCGTTCGCGGGCGTTCAATCTTGCATCCTTGGCTGCGACTAAGGACTGGCGCGTGTTTGTACCCTGTAACATATGTCGGGATGTCAAACGTAGCCAACGTATCTGGTCGCGAAAGTACTGGTCCGCAGTACTGGTCTCGTAAACGGTAGCACATTTGAAATCATTTATCATTCATCGAGACAGACGAATAACGACGTCACAGCGATTGCATCGCGTCAATTGCTGGAAGAATATCGTGAAAAATAGCGCTCAGTAAGTGTTCTTAAGATTGAGAAACGGTCCTGGAACGTGGACAGTAGATAAGCAGTTGGCAGGACGCTTTATAGCAGGTTACGTTTAATATACAAGCCGTGTTTGATCTGTGATGCGATTTGCAAGGAGGCCGAGTTCTCTGTCGCTCTATGCTGCCTGTATCGCTCGTTTCTCGCCGTTTGCCGCGTCATCCTGTGATCGTTCTGCTGTGAGACCGACTACGTTCGCTTCCCATCCGCCGCGAATGGATATCCACACAACATCCACCGTGTGCCTCTATTTCTCCCTCGTTTCTCATCTATCTCGTACCCTCTACAGGTGAGCCATCTCGTGATTCGAACCACCGTATTTTCTGTCTAGCACGCGCGTCCTCTCTTCCCATACCAAACTATGTATTCCTTGCATCCTTCTTCAGCACCCACTCCAATTCGCTCTCGCTACCCCAACGCCTGTCCTTTCTCGCTAGTTCCTTTCCGCTGACTGCTATGTGCGTTCGCAATCCGTGTCTTTCAGCGGTTATACATGCTTCACGAAATATCGTACAGTGAATATGTCCTTCAGCGAAAGGAGCCGGATGAAGGCAAGACGCTTTGGCTGCCGGCATGTACGGTTACCTCCGCTTCAGGGATATCGAGTAGTTAGTGCTTCAGGATCTTCACGGATACGATGTCGCGTACGGTTTTTACCAGATTTTCCCCTCTCTGTCGCGTGTGTACAGACGTCTGCTTCTTTTCGTGGATCGATTCGAGGAACATTTGGATAAGTAATCAGTTATGTCGACAAGCGTAGGTATATTCAAGATACGTAAGTTTGTTAAGGTTCTGTTGAATTGTTTCAGAGTTTATCGTAAAAGTTAGATTCGAGTTTAGGAATACAAATTACTCTGGCGCGTGTAAAAGTATTAATACAAACGAAGGAAGAGCAATAAGTACTTAAACTTCAACTGGTGTTATTAAGCCATAAGCGATTTGCAGTTGCAGGGCGAATTACCTATGTTTAGAGTACTGCGCGTCAATTTGCATTTTTTCTATGGTTTAGCGGCATTTTTATATGAAATATGAAATTGGTATGAATGAATCTTGTAGATCGTAAAATTGGATGACCTAAGTCAAACGAGTGATCATATATTATATAGCAATATCAATCAAGAGTCAAGTATTACCGAGTTCAATTTGGTAAAAGGAAAATTAGGTATTTTTCAGCACTGTGTTTTTTTTTTTTTTTTTTTAAGAGAAATTATTCTACGTAATTTTATGATTTGTTAAGATACATTTACGTTACAAAAATATATTTTTCTATGTAGATATGTATGAAACGTGAAAAAATAAAGTCTTTGTTGGAGAATTTATTTGTAGATCCATTTGTAGAACTAAACGTAAGAAAAGGGGTTAGGGGTTTGGATTAGGTTACATGCGAAACGAGGAAACGAAGTTACAATGTGCAATTTCGTTGAACGGGATGTCTGTATGTGTATAGATCTGGCAATCTAGCGGGACGGTAATTGGCAAGTCACGGAGTCGCGACTGGCGATAACGAGTCAACCTCGATTTCGATTGACGCTCGTAAATCTCATCAACCCGGACGAGACACAGCCGATGTTTCGGCACAATTTAGTCGTCTCCTCGAACGGTATAGTGGTAAAGGTACCTTGGTTATACAGGAAACAGAAACTATCTAGTGTATGTAATGTTTACTCGGTTTCGTATTCCTTTAATGATGAATCCATGGCAAAAGAAATTGGTCAGTCGAAGATCAAATTTTTACTCACTTTATGTATCGAATCTTCTCCTTTCGAATAAGGCAAAATACATCATATCGGCGACTGAAACGTTTCTTACATTAAAACATCTTTAAAATAAATAAATAAAAGAGAATGAAATGAAAGTGCAATAAATAATCGACCATGTTACGGTCTTGCACGAACGAAAATACCAGTGTTTTAAGAGTTAAAACTTTCTATAATGGAACACCTCTAAAATAAGAGAAAAAGTGTGTAGAAAAATGAATCGCGTGAAAGTCGTTCGCAAACGAAAATGTCAACGATTTGTTAAAACTGTACATCGACACACCTTTAAAATAAACATATGAAATAAATACGAAACGAAAGAAATAAAAGGAGTGTAAACAGTCGGGCCTCGTTAGACTCGTTCATGAACGAATGTCAACGATTCGAAGGTTAAAATTGCCTAGACCGGAATTTAACTAAATAAAAAATAAAAGGGATAAAAAGGACGTAAAATATATGGGCTACGTCAAAGTTGTTCGAGAACGAGTGTCAGCGATCTTTTGGTGTGAATCAATGGCATATCGAGACGAGGAGGAATCATGGAAAAGAGGAAGCGTGTGGCGGCGCGCCTGAAGCTTGGCGAAGGAAGAGAAGGAGGTGGAGGAACTGCTCACGGATGGTTGCTTCACACCCGTCAACTTCCGCGGATCCAGCAGAGCGGCAGAATGCAAGACGCCGACACCCTTTGAATAATGAAGCCCTCAGCTTCTATGCCTGTCTGACTTCTCCTCGCGAACGCTCGTTCTCTCCTTGCGTCATGACGACGACGAGAAATCTACGAATTTGTAGCGACGCTTTCCGCGTGTATACCATGCGTACACCGCGAGATGCGACCGCCCGTGTCTGTCTGCTTGCCTGTCTGTCTGTCTGACCGTCTGCCGTCTCTGCTGGCGTCAAATTTTAATTGCGTTAAAACGGCGATCCGTGACGCGAGGGAATCTTATCTCGCTCGCGCTTACCACCTTTGAGTTTCTTTACGGATGAACTGCTCGCGATACGTGCACCTTCTTCATGGTAAAACGACTTTTCTCGAGGGTTTGTATTTACGTCTGTATTTGCAGTAGATCGTGAGAGTATTTGCACGTTTGATTGATGTAAAAATATTTTACGTTTATATTCTTTGTGTTACGTTTATTATTATTTATGAAATATTTTATTTATAATTATATTTATTAATTTATCAATATTAATGAAACACAACGATTGCTATTGCACATATCGATAAAGATTGAAACAAATTTGAAGATGTACCTAGATGATACAAAGTATTTATTGCAATCAAAAGGTATTTGAACGATCAATTATCAATCGTTTACATTAATAAATCTTAATATTGTATTTAACAAGACCATCTTATTTGTAATATGTATTTGTATTAGTATTTTTATTTGATATTCCAGTCCTTCCAAACAGGAAAATAAACGCTCCATTGAAGATGTAGAGTTTTTTTATGTGTATATTTTGTAATATAGTTTTATTTCGACAGTTTTCGCTGGACCAAGTTTCCCACTAATTTGAATGTTATAAAACTGGACGACATATTTACACGAACTCGATGACTTTTATTATTGTTATAACATTCAGCATTTATTCAGAGCGTTAATTCGGGGCAAATGACGACGATATATTTTTGATTCGGTAAATCGAAATTTTAATAACCGTACACGTGTAGCAATGGTTTAAATTGCGAGTCGAAGCTTTATGGGTACAAATACAATCCTGGCGAGATTTATTTACCCGATTTATATTTTATAACGTTTATTGTGTATAATCGTATCAAGTGATCCGTCCCAATAGATTTTTATCGGATTGGAATCGTTTTTTATTTGGTCTGCACCAGCATGTTTTCGACGCGTGTGAAACGCTCAGAGGTGAATCTGGGCGGCTGCTCGTAAACGTTACCGCACGAAATGTCATTTCTAATCCGTTTTTTTTTTTTAGTAATTCGTCTGTATTACTACTGAAAAAGCGGGCGTGTTCGGAAATAGAGGAAAAATTCGGGAAACTAAATATAATCTAAATATTTGACAATCACGTTTTTACCATAAATAGTTAACTTTCGGTGTATATATTATTAAATTTCAATTGTATGGGGCAATTTCCCTATTCAACGCTTTTATGTAAATAAAAAAAAAAAAAAAAAGAAATTAAACTACTTGGATAAACCAGTTTGTCAGAATTATTTGGTTAGAACAAAACTGTTTTTTAAACTGAAATCTTAATGAGAAGCGATCATTCATTTGCTCGAAGTATCCTTCGTAATTTTAGATGTCCGCGTATTTTGACAAAACGTTGGAGAAGAAAATTACAAAATGCGGGATAGATCCGAAAATAAACATCAACGATATTATAATCATCGCAGAAGAATCATTTTATCGCTGCAAAGTGCAACTTTTGTTCCAAAAGTAACAAGAAGCTATGAATAATAAAACAATGTATTCCGATCTCTCGATACAATATCAATTTCTAATTGCGTTTGTATACCTCGAATAAACATCCGTAGACTATCTTATCCATCAAATACGATCGTCCATATCCTAAAACCGGAAGAAATTGGATACAAAACTTAGAAGTTGTCAAAATATTAATATTGAAGACCCAATAAAATCTGGCCATCCAATAAAACGTGTCCATAATGGATTTCATCGGGAGTCACCTTCGAAGAAGAAAAGAGGAAAAAAACAGCAATGAAAAATGCATATACCTGGGTGTTATTTGTTGGCAGGTATACAAACGGCGGTCCCGCGACATGGAAACGGAAACCGACGAGGATTTATTGCAGTTTCCGGCCGGCGGCTCCCTGGACGCTAGCAGCGGATCGTTATCGAGCGTGTCTCTGTCCGACAAGAGCATGTCGACGGACAATGTCGAGGAATACTTCGGGGATGTGCCGTTCGCAGGTAAACAGCATCGCACGCTTGGCTGCACCGCATGACGCTTCTTTCTGCCCACGTGTACATGCATAATCGTTGTGTTACGTCTTTGTTTCTTCTTATTTTGACCGTCTGCCTGACGATGATCGCCATTCCGGCAATCGTCATCCCCGGGGGAAATCAGTGAAATACCACTAACTAATCTATAAATATATATACGTATATAAACACAAAAGCCATTGAAACGCGTATCTCGATTCACGAAAGTTAGTAGCTCATTGGCTCTCCTGCAGAATAATTTAATAATTAATCCTCCGTATACGAGCTGATCTTTTATATCCAATTCTTCTAGTGGCGTACACGGACTTACGAAAAATTTGAAATTACATTATACAGTCAGTTTTTCAGTACAAAATGTTTAACCGTAGTATGGGCAATCTTGGCTTACTTGCATATACTTCTCTATTTTATTAATTCAATAACTTTCTACCTTCTAGCGAAGGTGTTATAAAAGTGCCGCAGATCTCCATTCTTTGGTTATTTCTATGCAAAAATGTCGAAATTTATGCGAAAGTTTTAAGTTGGTTAATCACAGTATTTTGATTGCCTGCATAAAAGTTGAAGGGTATTTTAAGAAAAATAAGGCTTAGAAGAGAAATATCGCTTAGAGCACAAGCGATCCAGCTTGTCTACGAAGGGTTAATGACATCAGCGAGTCGATAAACAAGTTTAGATTAGATTTAGATTATTGATTACTTTGTTCGCGTTGCACAAAGAAATATTCATAATTTTAACCTGTAAAATTCATATAAGCTGGAATTTTATTTATTTTATCATCAAATTTGCCATTGCCATGCAAGAGAATTTTTAACATGAATAATTTACATTTATAACTCGTAACTTGTAAAGTTTCGCTGATAAAATTAACTTAATTGCGCAAGAGGGTCATGATGATGATTTTCGTACGGAACATTTTGTAACATTCGATTCATCGAAACGTTCTACGTATCAAGACAACATCGTTCGCGATTGTTGTTTCACGTCGATGGATCGATTATATTTACACCGTGCTTTTGTTTCTACGATTTCGTGTACTATAGGTAGAATAACAACAGGACTTTTTGAATATCATGGCTTTTTTTAAAGATATAACATGGCGATCCGGAAGGTTCAATCTTTAGTATTATATCAGTTTTGTGAGCCACCAATTGTATCGTTTTTACCTTTCTCCGTCTTTCTTTCCATTTCCTTTTTTTCTGGCTCGTATTTTTGCATTGTCGCGAATATGTGTATATGGTTGTCGTATTTTTCTATTTTATACCGGTTTATCGAACGCTGAGCCAATATTTCCATTTGCTGGTTGTTTGCGATGCGCCGGGAACACGATGACGTCACTCTGAGTAAATGTGTCAACGTGTAAAGATACACCGTGAAAGAAGATTTGTACCCACGCTTAGAGATATATCGTTTACGCAAATATTTCGAAACGTTCGCAAGAAAATCGATCGTTTCGATTTTGATTTTCAATTCTTCCATCACGGTGTAATTTCTTTTGAAAATTCGTCTCTCGACTTACGATTTTTGTAACTTCGCCGTCTCGAACACGATGATTCGAGAATCATTTTAACGCTTTTCTTGCTATCAGAATTTCATTTTTTATACTACTGCATCGACGATGCTTTGGACGAACTAGTTTTCATAAATCAATCAGTAAGATCGTGTTCAATAATCTTCTTTTAAATGTGAAGATGCGATAACAACGGTCTTCAATGAAAAGAGAAACGCAATAGTTGCAGTATTATTAGTACCAGTATTATTGAAGCAATTAACAAAACGCAGAGCTTGTTAGTAGCAGTGAAAATGTCAAACGTCCGTATATACTAAATGTACATATCTAATCTATAAATGTATTACTAAACCCATATTACCCTCTCCCGATTAACAAATGCAATGCAAATTAATAATAATAATAATAATAATAATAATATTTAAGAACGAACCTTCCGGATCCCATGGCAAAAAGGGACAAACAGATTTCGACTAAGCCGGGGGAAGAAAGATAGGCAAAGAGTTATAGAGGGCGAAGGTTTCACGGGTCACAGAATGCCGTAAAGCACGTATAGCCCGTCGCTCTCGACTTCTGAAAAAACATAAATGAACGTGCTTTAGTATTAAGAGCTCGATCCTCGACAAGGACGAAAAAAAAAAGAAATAAGAAAGAACAAAGATATAGGAAGGAAGAAAAATACCAGTTTATAACGAGACTGCTACCAACTTCGATTGAAACGCTCGAACGGGCGCTGAAGATATATAGAAATATTTCTGGCAGTCGTTTCTTTCTCATTAACCTCTCTGTGCGAGGATAAAACGCGTGAAGCGGAGGAATCAATTCCGTCGACTACAGGTTTCGATATTTTAAATAAAACGAGGCGAAGAATGTGTCGCTGGACGAAGCAATCATGATAAATATAACCAGTATCCGCGTTAAATGTTTTTTTGTACAGCGGTTTCGCGCAGATTATTTCCGCGAGACGAATCAGCAGCTGATACCGGAAGTCGTCATCCTTCCCGGCCGCTAGACGCTCGCCCACGGTGCACAAGAAACGCGATCGATAACGTAGAAAGTGCTAGACACGCTCTTGCAATGTGCTACGTACGATTAGTATTCGAATAGTTCCTTAGATTATTTTACACTTGTTCTTTTACTGTGATGTATACACGGGTATATAGAGGGTGTCGCGAGAGAAGATTGCAGAATTTGGAAGCGTGCTAAATGTATCGGAAGGGGGTGGAAATGTTTCGTATTAGGTATATCAAGAACGACGGGAGATATTTTTGATTTAGTGCGATTGCATTATGGAATTTTTATCGCGTTTAATAGAATTAAGAGGAATTAGCGAGGAGGAAAGATCGTTTATTTGTTTGTTTTCTTTTTCACAGAGTATTTCTTAGAAAATGTATTATTATGAATTTGGGTAATTTTTAAACGTAGTTTTAATACGTAGTTCATAGTTACGTTTGTTTCGCTATTTAGTTTCCATTGTTATTATGTTTGGTTGAGTATTTTGTTTTCCTTTATCAGTTATGTAAAATATGTTTTACGTAGCATTCTTTCATTTTTGTTGAAATTGGCAGATTAGTTTTTTTTCATCAAAGTAGAAAGTTGTATTTTGATTTGACAGAGTTTGAGGACACTCTTGTGTTCTCTGAAGCAAAGTTCGTAACGTAAGATGTAGTTTTACGTCATTTTTATTCTAATTGCGTCAATAAAAGACAGCGTGATATTGTATCAACGACTGTCGATCCTTATAACGTTCGAAACAATCGCTATGAGTAATCACTGTCAAATCACTATGATCTTGGTTAACAGCCGGAACTCGACGAGTCTTACGTGTGCCAATAAACTTGAAAAAAGTTCAGCACTCTTTTTATTTACATTTAAAAAAGAAATGGTTCCTTTTTCATATTATTTTACGATGGTAACTTTTTTTGTTTTAGGAAGTAGCATAACATTTTTTAACGTTTTCTAAAAGAATATATTCTGTAAACCTTCGTTTCTTACTACTACCCTCTATATACAAACCGTTGTGCGTATTATGTATATGACATATTTGTAAAAAAAATTTATAGAGGTTATTATATTGAATGTTTTATTGATTGTTTTCTCAATAGAGTATACGTTACACATCCTATGCATTTATCGAAATACATCGGTGATACCGTTGTGTAAATACCCTTCTCGGACGTATACCGATGTGTTTATAAAGATACGAATCTTTAATCGTGAAATCGTAGTTCAGTACATTCAATCATAGTTATGCACTATGCTATAAATCGTACGTATACTCTGTAGTGGCTATTTGTCGTTTTTCTTTCACCATTTAATTGCACACTGTAACAAAGTATATACTTTGATGAAAGCAAAGTTAGAACCGAATCGAATCGAATTCGCTTGAGAAATGTGCAATAGCGATGAAAGACATCGTACGAAGTATCGGGAGGAGGTTTTAAGCCTGAAAACGTTGGTGGAATTTCAATTGCTTTATGTGAAAGAGAAATATCGTCGTTGTAGATCGTAAAGTTATACCTAAGTGAAAGTATTTCATCGACACATGGGCGCTGTGATGGGTGCAATTGGCGATCACAGAACGTGTCACGTTCGTTGGTTAGAAAGTCGTGGATAGATTTCTTCCCGATGTTTCTTTTTTCTTCCTTTTCGACGTTGGTGCTAGATGTTTTTTTCTTAGCCTAAGCATACGATATACTGCCTAGTTTCGAAAGTCAAATTACTGTTTGAACTTCCATAGATATAAATATTTGTCCATTACTGATTTATGAAAAAAGCAAGCCAATTAATTATGAATTTACTGCCACGCATCGAATATGCAAAGAATATCAAGCGACGAACTTTTAGTAATAAACATGTCCAAGTAAGAGAGCTTCGATATTTTTCTGTATAATTATACTCGTCGAGAATGAAAATTACCCACGACTTCTAAAGGCGCTCCATACATTGTCGAGACTCGTAGGTTAAGCACTTTGATTTGTTACACAGAATTCTATTTCCTGGTATATAAGTACATAGTTTATTTTGTGATTTATTTTCATATTTTATTTTATGTTAAATATGCTTTCGTCTAGTTATTGTAATCGCTCAATGAGTATTTACGAGTAACAAGAGAGAAGTACACACACATATATATATATATTCTTAGCTAGATATAAAAACCTAGGCGTAGGGTGGTACTACACTTAGAAAAGTATAACCTAAATATGCGATTATAGTGCGTTATATCGATATCGTTGGTGTGCTATAATAAACGTTATGCTGCTGTGTAATGCGATGTCTTGAATTATTTTTTTGTCGCTTTCGTACGTCCACCGAGCTTTCGTCACTTATCTCTTCTTGGTCCCTATTATCTCTCTTCGCCGCGTCCAATCCCGTTGATGAGCTTGCTTTTCCGGTTCGTTGTCGTTTCCACCTCGTGAAAATGCCTTGTTCTTTAACGTTAATCGAGTTACGCTTTGATTAAAATTCGAGTCGACTATCTCGCGAAACAATGTCGCGACTAAGTGTTCCGTGACAAGTGAAATTATCTTCGTTCACGTTTTCGTTGCTTTTAACGGACAAATTTTGATCGATGAAAAGGAAAAGTGAGCAAATATAATGACTATTTATTTATTTGTCAAATTAATTGTTTTAATTAATTTAATTAGACGAAAAACGACTCGGTTTGGATAGAGACGCGACGCTTTCGAGATGTGTACAGTAAATATTCACGACATGTGGCGTTCCTGCTGTGATATTGTTATTTTATTGTGTACGTGGAACTGCATGCGAGTGAAACAAATTGTCGACGAGATTGAGTTCCAAACGTTTTCCTTGGTTTTCTCTCCTTGAGTAAGAGACTAATAATGAAAAATGGCCGAACACGATCGATCGTACAACGATCACGATTATTTTCGACCGAGTCTTTCGAATGGTCCACGGTAAGTTACCAATTTGTACATAAATAATTACATATATCTTTATTATTATTATTATTATTATTATTTCGATTTAATTGCAACCGCTTCAAATCTTCATGTATATTTTTTCTACATTTCTTCTATCTCATTGTACATATACGCTCTCTGTAAATATCGCAGTACATTCATTTTCATCGAAGATTTTCGTTTCGAGATTGCTGTTAACGAGGAAAGATGAAACGTCGAATTTGTCTGCGAACGAAAAGACGATGCATCGATTTATCATTGCACTTGTTTGCATGCATGCTCATTACTACCATTTTTATCATCAACCCGGTAATTATGCAACCATGATTGCTACTACAATCGTATTAGGTTCATCAGAATATTCTGTGCTATTTCGTATCACGCGATCCACTGAATCCTGTTACGCATTAATATCAAACTAAGTTGATGAGCTTTGATCTAATATTAGTTCTAACGTTATTTTCAATTTTCATTGATAATTCTTAGCAAGTAATATCTTTAGTTTCTAATATCCACGAGGTTATCCTTAAAATTCGAATTACGATTGAAAAATTTTGTCCTACGTTTGCAAAATGTCATCGAAAGGTACAAGCGTTGCTTATCGTAATTTCTGTAGACATATTTAGATTGGCTTCAAACTTTATCAATCTAATGACGACGCGTAGACGAGTCTCGTTACTAGACCGTGGATACTTATGCAAATTCATACTTTTACGAATATCATTAAAGGAACGGTACTTGGATAAGAAATTCTTTCACTCACTAGATATCGCAACAAGTGCTTCACTTTGCATATTTTATATGCATACGTGTACTTTATGCATCCTGCGCATTTTTTCATTTTCAAATCTTCCATAAACGCTCGAAAATGCAGTCTAATCGTTACAGTGCTGATACAACTTCAAAAGTTGTTTCGCGTAAGACACACGATAGATTCGTAAAAAATTTCCACGACTGTTCGAACACTTTTGTCAACAGCTACATGCGAGGGATTGATAAAAAGAGTAGCGACGAAATTTTCCGATAGATGCAGCTCCGGTTGTTACGCAATGCGATTTCCGTGGATGCTCGCTCGTCCAGGAGGCGGTGTTCCCGCGCGTACGCCCGACGAGAGAGCGGGCACACTGTTGTAATCTAATTGCACGCGTCGCTTTCCGAGTGACGAACGAATGGAAAGTGGAGCAAGGTGAGATTTAACCAACGACACGCGTCCTTTTATATTATATTAGCCTCTTAATTATTTTCATCCGTGCGCGCCCGCTTACGCGTTGCATAACCCCATACCGCTGTGTAAAACGCCGATTTACAATGAATTAGGTGGCTGCTATTCAAATCCTCTTGAACAAGCTCGCTTCCGGTCAATGGACGACGTCACCGTCGGTGTTTTCTTTGTTCGAAGATGAGTTTCTTGATCAATGCGTTATTACAATGTGGGCTCAGTTGTGGGTTTAAATTGATGGCTGTACATATAAACGACTTAAGGGTGGGCTTATATCGTGTCCTCGCAGGAAGTTTTATTCTTGCGTTGCGATTTATTCTTGATTTTACTCTTTATCGAAATTAATACATTTGTCTATTGATTGAATTGTATTATATATTGTAGACACGCTTTTCCCCTAAACACTTTCGTCGTCGTATCATCCTTTCAGACGAGGAAAATATCTGTCGTTGACTGATATTTGCCTGACTATCTGCTAACAAGCAAAATAAACTGTAAGATCGTACATTAAACAAGTGATTGCAGCATTTTGAAGCGACTGTAGAATCTTACAATAAGGATCATAAACCCTCTAATATCGTCAATTATCACCAAGATCTTGTTGAATTGCATTATTCATGATAGAGAAAACATTTCAATAAGATTCGGTATTTTTTAACAATGAAGGCATCCAATAGCCATGCTTAAAAAGTATTTGTTCCACGCCGTTAAATCATTCGAATCTCAATTATTTTTAACAAAATTAAACAATGTTTTTTAGTCAATATTTATTTTAAATTGAATTTCATTATTATTAATTAAATTTAACATAAATTAAAGAAGGGATTTATTCCGACTTTTTACTTACTACACTTTCGTAATCACCAGAACATGATTATCGTGTACTGGCAGCCATTCCATGGCGTTTCTGGGGCAATAATTCATCGTCGCCAGAGAAACTACCGGTCTGTACATTAACGTGATATCTGCAGATAGCCGGCGTGTCGCGTTAAATCAACAAACGAACCAGTCTGCCTTATCGACGCGACGGCGTGAGTTACGCGGCTTGCTCGCTTTTAGTGATAACAGATGCACGCGTGCATCTATTGCGCTCTTCTCTGTGCTATCGCGTACTAGAAGGGGTCCGCTTGTCGTAGGTTGAGGATTTTCAATGATAACCACCTTTATCTTCTTAGGCTTTACTTACGAAATCTTGCATCCTAAGCTGTTTGCCATCAATCCCCTTTTTAGATGTTTAAGCACGTCGTTAGCGAAACGGATGCTAATAGGAAATATAAACTCTACATTATTCAGCCGAGAAACGTATGCTAAACGGTGGACAAAATATTTTGTAGAACGTGTTTTAACAAGAAGTATTTATTCATTGTATGAAGTAATATCTGAGGACTATCGTCTAAGGCTTTCGGGCGTAGAGTGACATATCTGGTTTTAGGCAGAGTCTAAAGATTAGTTAGCCGTATCACGAATTAAAGATTTTATAAAATTATTTATGCAAAGGAATTTGAGCAGCCGTAATTAAAACTGACATTTAAATTTTACGGCTACTTGCGATTATTCATTATCGAGCAGAAACTGTGTTTAAAATATTAGAGAGGTAGCACGAATGTTGAAAGGAAGATTCCCCATATTTAATCTTTAACCAAGTAAATCTAACTTTGTACGAAGAAATAAAAATGTTGAAACGGGAGATGAAGGCAGAAATGAATAGTACATATTTTAGGATAAAACTCTGGGAGGGAAGTTATCAGCCGAGGTTGCGTGTTGACTTAGGACTAACGATCTCCTCATCTAATATTAGGTCAATTTTGTGTACAATGATGTAAGTCAATCCTGGTGAATTCGTTATATCCTAGTACTAAAGATAAGTACTTTAATTAATTGACTTGACATGTAGCTACATGATTATTATAATATAACACGCAAGCAGAAAGACTTTGAAAATTGATAGGATTACTAAATAGTCATTTACATTTTCGTTTTATAAAAATGTTATTTGATTGAAAGGCTAGAATTAATATTCAACGTTCCTTGATTATAGTTTATACTTATCGTAGAATGTCGAAAGCAAGGAAAGTCTACGTTCTATATTTAGATCATCTATTTGCAACACGAAAGCCCCGTACGGTTAACCTAATATTCAAAGTGGTTTCTAATTACAGTTACACAGTACGCAATGTGAACAAAAAAGGAGCAATCAAATGTCGAGACCAGTTGTTGATGTAGATCAGACTTTGTACTTGGATCTTCGATTTGCAGAACGACTATTCTGGTGTATGGTCTTGATGTTATAACATCAAACAACTGTTGTCCACGGTTATGCAGCATTTTCCACCAAGAAAAAACGAAATCTCTATTGCTTGACCGGGATCTAAATCCGGACCTTCCGTTTCCCGGATGACTGCTCTATCAATTGAGTTGTGCTACACGTTGCTGATAGATTCTTCCTTCCTAATTCGAAGCGTGGCTGTTAAAATGTAATTTCACTTAAATCTAACTTTATTTAAAAATTTATGCCAATCCACACGATATAAGTTTCTTTTTATATCGCGTCTAGAGGAAGCTCTGGAAACCTCGTTGAAAAATCTATTCCAATCTGTGCTATTCATTTATTTAGTATACGTTATTTCGACGCTATAGTATATGTGGAGATATTTTGATCTCAATGAAAAATAATTGCCACTTATTGGAAGTCCACGAAACCTCGTTTAAAGACATACTCAAATTTATACTACTTATTTATTGTACGCTATTTCGAGATTATACACATATCTAGAAGTCTTTTTGTTTCAGCGAAATGTAATTGTTATTTAATTAAAATTCTATATAACGTTAGATGATACTGTACTACATGGAACAGTGATTCATGATCGAGAACGAACTGGCTGTTTGTATTAAACCAAACTAGTCTATCTGCAGCAGATACTGATTCGACACGGTACAATCTCTTCGCCTGCAAGATAGAATCGAAGTAAAATTCATTAACAACTCTGTAATGCACACTGAAACGTTTAAATAGCCGCGAACGAGCGTGCAAACGAGGTGATCCGAGATGAATTTTCTAGTCCGTAGCTAGTGGACGCTGCAGTTACACATTGTCGCATAATTCGGCTCGGTTAACGTCACTCGTCCGATTTGGCAGCAGCGTCCGCATGAACGTTAATATACCGGCTACAATAAGGCAAACCGCATCATGACATCCGGTGGAATACGGTACACGTTACGGCACAAGCACGCGTTCCCAAAGGGATCACAGCTCGACGCAACTCGACCATTCGTCGTTACACGCCTGTTCCATACGGGAGAAAAACCGTGGTCGAACGAACGCAATCGAGTTTCTAATCACCGAGCCGCGTTTTTTTCTCGCTGGAATTTCGGGCCATCGCTTCAACGTTCGTTTATTGAAACCGTTGGCACCCATTGTTGCGACACGGATCGCTTCTGACGAGGAGAAATTTTTGTGCGATGGTACATACCGGTATAAAATTGTTTTCCTATTTTTTCCATTCCCGTTAGTTCTCTCTTTTAGGAGAATTAAATAAAACTTTAGTTGATCGAGTTCGGTATGCTGTTTATGGGTTGGATAGCTTGTTTACCGAGAGTTAACGAATAAAGTAACTAGACGACTAAAAGAAGAAATTAAGCACAAGCTTCAAAAGGTTAGCTTTGAAGAATAAGATTTAATAGAGCGAATATAAATGTAGAAGCTGAATCATAATCTTTTAAATCTCCTCTTTCTTTCTGCCGATAATGTAGTAAAATATTAAAATAAAAATTTTAGTTGATCGAAAAATAAGAATACCGTTTTCACTAGTTATGCGTTACACATTTCCTGCAGCGAAAGGACAAAGTTCAACTATCAGTTTTTGCAGTAATTTTGCGCTATCTGATACATCACACGCTTCAGGAAAGTAATATCCTGTTCTCCATTATCACTCACTGTAACTAGTTTTACAGGAGAAAAAGAAATACATAGTGTATGCAAGTAGACATTTCAACACGTACAGCAGCGAATGCATCGAAAACACTTTTCGAAGCACGTAGCAAGACTTGTCAGAGGGAAGACGCGTACATAGAGAACAGGACAACGTCTCGTTTGACAAATGATACGTTGTATCTTATCGCTGTTTATCTCTTCGTCCGTGCCCAACAATCTCTTACCATCTTCGAATAAATCAGTATTCAGTCTCCGTTCTGGCATCTCGCGAGAAGGCTTTTGACAACATAAAATTTTCTTCTCAGATTTCTCGAATTTGTAGAAATCTCGATAAGTGAAAAGAACCTTCTTTCGTAAACTATTGTCGTTAACTTACTCGTTAGATATTAATTTGTTCTATCGAAATTCGGAGAAAAATCTATTTCTCAAAACGTGTGTTCTCTTATTGTATGAGAAATATGAAGACTAAGTGATCTTTAATGACTTTCAGCGTCTTATCTTACAATCCAATTTATTCTTATCTCTTAATAGAAATAAGTCAAATGTATCTTACTGATATGTTTTGTTTGTGAATGAAATTTAAATAAAGCGAGGTAAACATCGAAACGGAAATCAACAATGGAACGGAAAAAATTAACAATGCAAAATTTGTAAAATAATTGCTATTATAGGAAGAAACTATCTAGTTGAATGGCGTATTGACTGAGTGGTAACAGTAGTTTCGCTCGTGTAACGATTTCGTTCAGGAGAAAAAGTGCGAGGTTCGTCGAACGACAAGTTGCAACGTAGGGAACCGGAACTCACTTTCAATGGGCTGGTTAACTTCTCATTGTGTCCCGTTTATGACCGTGACGAAAAAAGTACGTACCTCTTTGTCGTCAACCGGAAGAACGCGGAAATCCGTGCTCGAAATCGACAATCGTTAAAACCGCAATTATAATAGAGCTTCGTTTAGCTATTCGCCGTACTCTGTAAACGAATCATCAATTTTTAATTTATGATGATATTTATTCATTGTGAACGTAAAATGCTACAGAAGTGGTGCATTCTTCGTATTTTTCAGAATTTTTCTTTTTTATTAAAATTTTAAGATTGAAAAATTAGAGAAATTTTATAGAGGAATTTATCAGAGATCATTCCAGCTGTTTGGCGTTCCAATATCTAAATTTGTCTACATTCCAAGTTGCCTCGCAACTAAGGTCTAAAGTTGTCTTCACTAAATAGTGTTCGAAAACCACTTTCTTAGTACATAGTTTGTCACAGTCAGTAGCAATTTACGTTGCTTGACGCTAAACTAGAAGTTCATTCTTCCTTAGACCCCAAGATATCCTCATTGTCAGGTATTATTAGACACACTCGGACTTGTTGAGATATTTATGTACACGTTTTAGTCGAATTAAAAAAGCTAATTATCCAAATATAAGTTCGACCTATTTCCGATCATCTATTAGTCATTCGCTAGTAAAAAATAATGATTCACGCCTAAACTATTTGTTCAGAAAACTATTCAATTTCCAATGATCCACAACGATAATCAAAATATCACTCGAAGCATTATTATCTTTCTCTATCACCCAACACGTGGCTTCAGTAATCAACATTGATTCACACGTTATCACACGTGTTCCCTTCTAAAGACATAAATCTAAACAAAAGCGAAACGAAACTACAAATCACGTAATCCCTGACTTCCAAAATATTATCCAGCCTATCATTTGGTTGTGTCCCCTTAGGGAAATTTCTAATCGATGACCAAAGCTCGTTACGAAATTAATTTCGAACAGCGATAAAGCAGATCTTCCCAGCGAGTAACCGTACCGCAGTTCGCTTATCGCGTCACATGTTCGAATTATCTATGAGTTTGTTGGTAGCTGGCCAAACGCGAGAAAAAGTCGCTGGAAACAGTCGTGCCGCCGAAAGAATGCAACGACGGTATCGCGTGACTCATGCATCGCGGGTTTTATGCATTCCTCCGTGATGTCATAATCTCTGTCTCTCTCGCGAGAGTTTCTTCCCTGTTGTGGGAAATCTTCGATCTCGTTTTACGTATCTTATATCACGAATCTCGTTTGCGTTCGTTCCGCTCCATTAATCGCGTCTTGCCTCTAAAAACGAGAAAAAACACAAAAAAAAAAAATATATCGTGATTTATCGCGCAGAGTCGTTGAAGGATTGCAGGGGAAAAAAGTAACGAGAAAATGACCCTAGGTTGATTCTGTTACAGGAAACTCGTTTGATCGATGTTGGCTTGATTGCTGGGTGAAAGAGTATATAATTGTAGGTAATTTGTGACACGAAAGATTTTATTGAATCTCTATATATATCTATATTCGCTCCTTCCATATCATGCAAACGAAAGATGTATTTACGACTTGATTTCATAACATCGCTGTACAGCGCATTATCGGGTTACAGTGTAATATTTGAAGGGGAAACTGATTAGTAACAGCAGAAATATGACAAAATTAAGTATATGATCTTCTCCAGAGCTTCAGATACATGAACTTGTTATAGGTACTGGCTGTTAAAATGACTTTTACTCTAATCATTTATCTATCCAAGTACCTTAATACTTTCTTGTAAAGAATTAAAACGTGTATCGAGTGGTGTACAAAAAATGTGTAGTTCTACTTAAACAACAAAAGTCAGAGTTTGAAATCTCAAAGGTACGTCCACCCAGATAAGTCTTGTGACCGTCGAAAGATGTTCCCCACGGAACAAAGTAAGTTTCGCGTGAAACATTTTTTCGAATAATGAATAGTTTGGAACTTGGGAAATAATACAATTGCACGAATAGATTAAAACGAGATACCTTGTATTTTTCTCGAAAATAAGATCCGCAACACGAATTCGTTACTCTCCAATTTCTACTTATCTTCACCTATAGAACCTTCCTCGCTGCAATTGTACAGCAATTTACGACATACGAAGCATACACGAGCGCCTCGGGAAGTAAGTTAACGGTCTTGCATTTAAACTTTTAGCGGGAGCGTTAATTTATTTTCCGAGGCGACTGTATATTCTCTTAAATCGTACGTCTTCATAATCGTCGTTCGCGGAGACATCAACGCCTGAAACACGGCGATAAATCGTAATTCCAGGCGAATCTACGGTCGAATTCGAGGAAGAGGTGCGGTTCGTGCGAGCATAAAACGTATCGCGAAAGGATGTTCCCTCTTTCGCGGGCTCAGTCATGGCTTTTATCGACGTAATTACTCGTTGCTCACGCGCGTCTATTGATCTTAAACGGAAGCAACCGGAGCCTTCGCTCGCACGCAGCGCGCATTTTAATGGGAGACGTACCGTTTCCTCCGCGGCAGAATGGATTAGTCATGACCTCCAAGAAGTTTCCCAGAAAGCCAGAGTAACGAACCGTCGTCGCCTCTTCTAGATGAGTGACGTGTTCTTACGAGTTATATCTTGCACGAGAGTGTCGTCTGCTGCTCGGGTTCCTCTTCATCTGGTTAACCGGTTCGACGGTTAATAATTTGCTTCGATCGTGAGAATAAGCAGCGGATTTTTCTTTGGGGTCGTTGATCGATACTTGCGGATCAATTTTGTGTCTTCCGAATACTACTTGCTGCTGCGAATGCTTCGAGGATGTTTTTCTGGGATATTTCTTGGTTAATTCTCGGTACGTATATTGTTTAGATAATTATTACACTTTTATTCAGTACGAAGTGGAGGTTATAGGAGATTATAGATTATAAGAAAACTTTGTCGTTAGAAAGCTTGAATCGGTCGAAAGGGATAATTGCTTGCAGCGATTCTTTTTGTAACTCAGTTACACTGATGCGCTATACCTATTGCAAGTACCGTATCGATATACGAGTATTCCATTGTTGACTCTAAATTTGCATCATTTACTTCCTCTTTCTTAACTATTCCATTAAAATACATTAGGATGAATTATTCAAAAATGTAAATTATTTACAGACATTTGACTGTATACTGTATCTGCTTTTCCAAATTTGTGTTATGCCAAAGCACAAGAAGGCTAATGGCTAATGGATTAGTTGATTCAACCTTCAGACGAATGTACATTTCAAAATCAAGTTCGACGTGAAATTGCATCTTCCTCTATTATCTCACCATCTTCGTGTCAGCTTACATTATACGCGGCTCTGTCCAGGTATAAGGCAATTACGTAGCACGCAATCCACGAACATGCGCAAGTTTTGCCTTGAAAATGTGTCTTCTATTCATTAACATGACAATGCCCGACCCTGGTCAGCTGGAACGAACCTTCACCATATGCAAGCGCGTTACACGCGAGTGTAGATTCATTGTCTGTTTCGTGCCATTCAATTCTTTCTCAGGGTCGTCTGCGTGTTTTCGAGGACCTGGAACATTGCAGGCTTCGTAAACCGACTGATAAGCCGCTCTGCGGAACAAGTTCACGCGAACGCAGTCTCAAGATCACATCTTACGATGCATACCAACAATTGGCATTACATTAATAGAATTCGCAACAATACCAAATAAACTTGACGTTTTTTTTTATAGAAGTTTAACTATCCCCTAATCTGTAACACCAAATTGTATTATGTCGACACAGCTAACACAAAGAAGCTGTACTCTATGAAACATCCGGCAATAGGTCAATACTCTATACCTACACAGCTGTAAAAGAAACCATTGTTCCTTTGTGCAACTAGAACAAACCATCTACATACCCATAACCGTCAGAAAACTACGAAACTATGAAACTATGAAAATTTCACGATCTCCAAAGGCTCGTTGCAATAGCATCCAACTATGGTCACTAATCCTCAAGAACCCTATCTCGAAGCCATCTCCTCCATCCTCACAAATTCCTCAATCCAAAACTAGGTTACTTCGCATACCAAAACTCGAGTAGCCAGCAAAAAAAAAAAAAAAAAAGAAACAGATTAATATACCGATGACGAAACATTCTCGACATCCTCTCATCTTTCTCCTTCGCACCATCCGAACCAACAGTAGCGTAATTCGGTCTGGGGTCCCAGCAAACTCTAGTCCCATCTCTGGGGTCATCTTTCCACGCGACCAACACACACTACATAGTGCTATACGAGTCGGGTGACTTTTTACGCGTCTCTGTTCCTCCTTACCGGCCGTTCGCCTCTCCCTTCCCTTTCTTTGCTGTCCGGCTGCTAAGTGCGGGTGGCGAGGACCGGACCTCCTCCCCCCTCTCCTCACGCTACTCCTACTCGAACACGTTGCCACCACCACCACCACCACCGTTGCAACCGCTCCTCGTGGATCTAACACGTTCGAATTAGTCGTCTCGTTAAGCAGCCTCGTGGCGCGTCGTCGATCAACTCCGTCGTTTGTGTTTGCCTCTCTTGGATCACCAAATCTTTAGTCGTTTGGCGAACGACAACGAGAAACAGCGATTCAACGCCGCGGACCGGTTCGTCGCGTGTTCCTCTGACCGATGCACGCCGCAACCACGGATCCTCCGGTGCTGAAATCGAACTGGAACTACCTGTGCCAACCTCGATCGCTTTGTAGACCGGTTTCGTTCTTCCATCGGGCTTCCAACTGGAATCCCTAGTCTACACGAGTCTGCTCAGAGGAACTTTATTCGAGGTTAGGTTAGAGGAAAGTTGGGGAAATTATCCGAAATAGAGATTTGTATTCGAGTGTTGGGTTATGCTAGGTCGTGTGATAATACGGGAGAATTTGTGAGGTGACCGAGATACAAGTCTTTCGGTAGTTTGTGGAGAAACGTGTATGTTCTTGTAGAAGCATCTTTCTTTTTCTTTTTTCTTTTTATATCCTTAGACTGCCCCAAACTTCATCAATTGTTCATTAGAGATTTTCATTGGGACTAAAGAAGAGACGAATAGTAAATCAACAACAAACGAATTTTCATCTTTAACCTAACTTATTGAACAGTCAATATACGAAAACAAATATGTATAATCGTTAAAAAAGTCACGATTAAGTTATCCCACAAAAAACTCGAACATCAAAATTACGCATGCCCGATAGATCCCCGGGCAAGAATCTATAATTGTAGAGAAAGAAGTCATTATTTATCGGCAAAAGTCCAGTAAAGTTGTAAATTAGTATTCGTCGATCGATAATCAAGCAGCTGATTATCGAAAACATCAGTAAACAGATATCTGATTGGAAAGGAAGGGAAATTCGTCGAAAGCACGATGCTTGAATCACGCACAGGTAGACTGGAGGAGGCAGCGTAAGGTCACGTGTCTTCGGTCGAAGGAGGATCGATAGAACCGCTGGAATCAGCCGCCAGTGTGCAGTGGGACGAAGATCGATCGAGGCAGGTGGATCATCGCGCGCGGCTCATAGTCAGGGCGTGTCGCTCGAGTTCAGAAAACTTGGTTTCGTTACTGAGCAGCTGAGAACCGCTCTAGTGGAATTACAGTGCGAGCACCAGTCGACCATTTAATACCGGCGTGTCAAATTGTGTGGCGCTAAAATTGTGATCTACGCTCAAGTGCAGTTGTCATTCTTGTCTCTCAAACTTGTATTATTACATTGATTCTTTTATTTGCTATACGACCACAAGTGTATAAGAGAAAAGTGCAGAAGTTGGATAGTGTGTAAACAAGTGAAAACACGAAGAAATTTTTGAAAATTATTATAGGGTACTAGTGTCTGGTTCCTTAGAATTGAAAAGAGGGAACGTACCGATAACCGATAACACGCAGGATTCTTCAGGAACTTGCGTGAAAAACTGATTCATCCACAGGGTGTGTATTTTTATTCCTTATTTCGAAGTAAATGATAATCAGAATACAGTATCTCTTTCCAACGAAATAACGAGAGTATTAGCTATCTAATGTCGTGATTATGCGAACAATTCGCTGAACGATTAACGATTAGAGCGCGATATTAAATGTACGATGCCCCCGTCAAATATTTCGAAAACAAAATTATCAAAAGCTATAGGCAAATGAGCGAACGTCGCATAAAACTACTGGCAGCGGTAAACATTGAAATTATGCCTCGCTAAATGCCGGCACTCGTTGCGTTATCTTGCAGCAGACGGTCGAAATCGAGCGTGTGTACGTACGGGTGCAACAGCTGCGTAGAAATTTTTACGAAACGACATACATACACGCGTCGACAGTGCAGAGTCCGGTTTTCCAAAAGTCAGCGATTTGCCGACCGGTCGCGGTCGTGTAACCGTGCGGTCATTGTTCGTAGTTTGCGAACTCGGAAGGCGCGCGTATCGTATCCTGCGAGGAGGAAAAAGGACATCTGGCGAACCGATGGAAAGAGAAGAAAAGGTGGGGGGACGGGCGTCGCGTCGGTAATGGGCGAACGTTGGACTTTCTGCGCTTTCCTCGGTCTTGTTACGTACCCTCCCTTGTTTCGACGTGTTCGTGCACGCACGCACGCGCGCGCGCGCGCGCGCTCAACCGTGCATTAGTGTCACGTGCAGTCAACGAGGGAATCCTGCATGACCGAAGTTCCTGGCGTGCCTCGCAAAAACCGTGATACTTGTTGCTCGTCGCGTGGCTTGATGTAATAATAGTTTGTCCATTCGTTGCGTCATTATTTGAGGACGCGTCGCGAGTCGAGAAATCGCGCCGTCTCGATATCGTTCGTGGGGACAGTGCGGACGCATCGTTCGAGAGAGACAGAGGAACGTTATTGAGTTTGCGTAACGAATTAACGAGCGCCAAGACGTCCAGGTAAATATGTTAAGACGTTTGCGAAAATATACGTTTTGGCTTGGATTTGGGTTATTCGAATGACATGAAAGATGGAAATAAGAGTATTGACTTTTTTATACTTTAAAAAGGACCAGATAATGATATAAATATTTACTGTCAGAAATAAGCATTAGACGAATTATCATTGGTTACTTTCATCGAGAAAGTCTAGAATACTTTGTTTTATTTAATGTTAATAAAAAGTAGAGGTTAGCTTGGCTTCGCAGAGGCACAAATAACAGAGTTTTAATAAAATAACTGGAAAATAAATACAATGGAAAATTTTCTAAGAATCTTGAAGAATCTTGAGTAAGAATCTTGTTAAAAAGACATTTTAAAAATGAGTAACACCCTCATAATTAGAAATCATAAAAAGATAAATTGATAAGGTAAAATACGATCGTAAGAAGATGGACGGAGATTATTGAAATCATGTTGACCCTTGATTAAAGATCAGGTTCTCTTAAAATTGGATTAAACGCAATTGCATCCTTTAAACACGAGTATACTCGTTAATTGCTTGATTGAAACCTGTTGTATCATTCTCGTGGCGCTCGTTGATACAATTTACGCGAGTTTCTTGCTCGGTTTTTATAGCTTCCACCTGTCTTGCTTTTCTACGTTCCGTCTTACAACAAAAAAGGATAACTATCTCGAACGTAGTTAAGCCAGCACAGGTACAATCAGGTACATAGTTCTTCTACCTGTGGAACCGCGTTCTTTCGTCGAAACGCATTCTTTCAGAGAAAACATTGACAAGGTGAGCTAGAGATATTTCCTTCGCGTTGAATTATATCCAGAGCACTAAAACGGTGTTCAACTGCTTCTAGTACTACTCTACTACATCGTGAGCAAGGCTAATTTCTAAACTAAAGTACTCTATCGCATAACAGCATCCATACCACTGACAGTACTGGTAATCAAGAATTATCAATCCGTGTAATACGAATCATGACATAGCAAGGCTGTAAATTCAAACATCAAATAGCAGTACCGACTGACGTCTTAGAACTGTGGACTCACTTAAGGCCGTATACTGAAGTCTGTTTTAGCGTTCTATTTTTGTCTAATTATCATTTATAACCAGAAAAATTGCAAATATTAATCTGTTAACCGAGGGAAATGAGTTCACTCGGATTCTTTATATCTTAGACATAGCAATTTCTTCGTGTATGGATTCTTATATTTTAATGCATCGTTCCGTGTCCATTGAAAATAAACTGTATCATATTTATATTTAGAAAAATAAAAATCGACCTATTTGATTATATTTATGATTGCAGCGCGACTCGGTTAAAAAGCTGAAAAATTGCGAGGAAAAATTGTTACGAAAATACGCACAAATTTTTATTCCGCTATAAAGTACATTGACTTCGTATTAAAACTTCGTTTATACAACCTTGGCCGAAGTTTCAGGTTTTTATGTGCCCATATTTCTGTCAATTTTTTGTCCCGGTATCTAAAACTTGGTTACCTTGACTACTCTGACGATCTCGTATATCGTGATCATTACTATATTACCGTTCTATTCTATTTATCCTATTATCCTGGTACCGCGGATTAACGAAGAACATTAGAAACTCATTAAGAACACGGCGTAGGGTCATCTTTCTTGTAGAATCCGTGTTGTCCGGCCAGGTTATTTCCGGCTCGCAATTCCGATATTTTTAGGGGCGATTCTATGTTTGGCCGTGGCACGGCTCTTGCCTCGTGTGTTATGTTATAATCCAGCCCCGAAATATAGCGGACATCTGGGCAAATATACAGTTCGATTTCACGAGCGCGGCCGACGAACAACAATTGACTAGCGATCGAGATCGCGGCCCGCTTTGTTCCGTTTTTAAACCTTTCGAACCAGGAAAGAAAACATCCTTTCGAAGCAACGTGTTTATAACATTTCCTTTGTTCTGCAATCCCAGTTTGGAACATCTTCCTTCCGATTGAGTTTTCATGAGTTTGGTGTATTTCGACTTACTGGATTTAAATTGCGCGCGTTTTGGGGGAATACAGGGGGAATGGAGGAAAGGAAGATTTTGGTTCGTGATCCAAGCACGGGGTTATATTTATTACTATGTAGAAAATGAATACATATGTTTCTAGATGTGTTCGTAGAGAATTTTAAACTCTCCGAGGAACAGATGTTCTTCTAGGTTAGAAAGAATTGCGAAGCATAAGGAAAGTTTTGCTTGAATATTATTCACATATTATAATATTTGAATACAAATTACTGTATAATTGACATGGTCGAAAGAAACTAGACGTGATCAAAAAATGTCTGCACTTATACCTAGTAATATTTAAATTCTTAAAAATCAAGCATCTATCATTAACAGTAATCACATATTATTAAAATCACGTAGTACAAGAAAAAATTGAGAGAAAGTTCCCGAAACTTTGACAAAAACTTTACGATAATTCGTATAAAACGTATACATAAAATCTTGCAATATAGAGACAAACTTTATCCGAAAATTACTTAGTAGAATTTAATATCGAACAACGAGAAGCAGATTTCGATGAATTCGTTAATTAAAGAAACTTGGAATTAAACGAACTGCAATGTCATCCAAAGTATAGTTCTATAAATATAGTTTGCTAGACTAGTCAACGGTCACCGTGGTGAATTTGTTTCGTATCAACGCAAATATGACGAGTACACTGTGCGATAAGCGAGCAGAACTGTTCAAGGTTTCAGTTAAATACATCGCCGCGTCAATCGTTCGACTGGTTGCGATTCTGCTCGCGTGTATTCGCTGGTTAGAGCCAGTCATTTCCTCGGGACGATGCGACGGTCTTCTCCGAAGCGATTTCGTACGATTATACTTTTCAATGCTGGCAGTATTTAATTATGCGCTCGAGCGACCAATTCGTCGAAAGGTTGAGGCGCACACTGCTCGCATTGCCGCGCAAATGTAAATGACCGTGAATGTGAATTCCCGGCATGTTAATATACCTTGCTCGATAAACGCTTTTAGTTCCTACCGCGATAAACGACTGTTTCACAGAGATAAACCGAGATAAACTGTGAATTCCGTTGCAACAGGGATTGAAACGTTAGATTGCAAGATGCGATAAGAAGAGCAGAAATCTCTGTCTCACGTGCATTTAAACTCGTGTTGCTTCGCAAGCTAAATATTTATTATTGTAGGTACATCGAGATTTCACTAAACGAAGAGTTTTATACAAATGACGAATTATTAATTCCTTTGCTCTCAAGATTTTCCAACGATGTGCCACAAATCTTCAATAAACACTGCTCAAAATATTTACTACAGTATTGACTAAAAGATTAACTCGTTAAATTATATATTGTATATTATAATATATATATATATATATATATATACATATGTATATATATTAGATTATATATTAGAAGAAATTGTATATATTGAAACTTGTCAATGTTAAACCGTATTGTAAATACATACGTTTAAATGATCGGGTATAGGTATGTTAATATAGATGTCTCGTGTGTTTCAATACGTGTAATCTGGAGACCTCGAATATCGCTGTACAAGGATATTGAAACGTATAATTACCCATGTAATTAAGAACATGAATTTTGAATTCTTTAGCACACGTTACGCGCGTTTCGGGTGTACAGAATCTCTTTAACACGAATTCAAAACCGTGATCTTTAGAAATTACCAAGTTATCGTAATGAATATTTATTTTCTTTTGTCGGTCGATGGATTTGATTTATTCGATGGAGATGCCTGACGTTAATTGCTAGCGATTTAATGCGTTATCGAGGATTCCTTTCAGCGGTCTGGTTGGAAGCATTTTAAACGGGACCCTGTTTCCTGACCCATTGAGCGCTACAATCAAGTTTAATTAGCGGTATTATGAGTCAGCTAGGGTCATTAGCGTGTCCAAATACGTCGCAGTTTGTGCAGTTATTTAGAAATCGCTGACCTGAAAGCTTTGTTTCCTAAACTAAGCTGCATTGTCGTCGCCGATGAAGTATCTTAACATATTGTTATATAATTGGCTGTCTCTTACGCAAACCCTATCACGCGTAAGCAGCTACTTTCATAACTGGATAAATTTCGCTCACTTTATTTGTACACAAGTTAATAAATACTATCCAACATATTAAACAACTTACGCGATATAATATTTTAATAATTGTTTAACTGCTCTGGCCAGTCAATAATGCGTTAATATAGTGTATATTACGTGAAAGTGACTAATGATTTCAAAGTTTATAGAGATGCAATAGTTAACCTGATAGTCGTTGAAATATCAAACCGAATTACACGCAGAACCATAGATCTGTCACCTTGCTATCAAAAGTCCATAAAATACGTATACGTGTCGCAGTGAAAGCGTAAAATTTAGTAAACGTAGTATATGCAGACTAGTTGAATTGCTGTATCACAAAACTACGAAGTATCATAAAACCGTAAAACTGTTCACTCTACCCAGTAAATGTAGGCATTCATCTATTGACAAGACAGTATGCTGCTGTCAGTAAAATTTTTAATTTCATTGCTCGTGAATACATTTACTTACCAAATTAGCATCTGTGTACATTGACCGGTAAGCATATATCTTTACCAAATTAATACATTCAGTGTAACATATCCATATTTTAAAACGAGCCATTTATCTCTCTCTCAGTCTCCTTTCTCCGCCACAAAACCGCACCCAGATACCAAAAATATTGACCCATTTTCACTTTACGTGTAACAATCGACCACCTAAAAATAGCCACTCTATTCACTAGAACGTCCATATCTCCTACTTGTGTCACGATTCAACGAAATATCACAAAGGCTGCAACGAATTCCAGTCACATACGCCCACGACGCACGATATATGTATACAACGTTACTTAAGTCCCTTTTCAACGAATGAATAGATCGCCAGACGTAAGTAGCCTCTGGTCTACAAATTACGCGGGCATTTGTCGTTCAATCGTTGTTCAATCTACAGCTTGTACCAGCAGCTTATTTATCTTGTTAAGCGACGAATGCTCTTTCATGGGGCCACTGTAGTGTTTCAACAATGGGTGTACGATAAGAAACGCGGGAAAAGACGGTTTCTGTGATCGTGATACGTTGGGTGAATTCATCGCGTGTCGAAAGTCGAGCGTGGTTCGTCAATTAAGTTCAATTGATCGTAGGTGCGATGCATTCTTGAACGAATTATGTGGTCGTCGTTTTATTGTCGTTCGTGGTGGATGCGGTAATTATATGGCTGATGCAATGATTCCTATTGTAGAAATGGTAATTCGCTTGTGATTATTACGTGGAAAAGATAATAAGGTTTGACTAACGTTGGTCGAGAACCTCTGATAATTAAAGTGTTTTCTCGGTTTTTTCAGACCTGTAGATCTGTGAAATGACAGAGAAGATTTTACAGTTAATTCTTTATGTTAGCTGCACTATATACGTTCGATCGTTTTTCATATTTAGTTTCTTCGTCGTATCGTAATATGCCTAATAATCTTAGTGATTGCTTAAATACTCTTCCAAACGAGTGGGGCGATATTTAAATCGTCGTTAATTCGTCATCGATCATTTAAAGACACTTGGTCGTCATTCCTGAAATCGTTTATCAACTATCTTGGAATTTTTACGACTTTGTTAGATCTTGCCCATGGAAATCTCGCTAACAGTTCCAGAACAGATTCGAAAAGAGCGCCGTTTACGAGCGACTTAATGGCCGCCCGTTTTTAATATACAGCGAAATCCGGCGTTTTCCAGGCGCATGCAGTTATTTACGCAAGAATTACTTTAATGTTTACGAGCATCGAGGAGCGTGGCATCGTCGCGAATTTTCCAGATTTAATGGGCCGCGGTCGGGAATCTAGAAATAGGGAGTTAAGACGAGCGGAAGTTACGCCTTGGTTGCGAGTTAGGCTACCGCGAGTAATAGTCGTTCTGAACATTTTAAGTACTTTTTTTTTTCTTTAAATCTTCGCGTTCCTGCGGTTGTACGTGGTCCTCCTCGCAGATGTACATAGATCGACGCAACGAGCTTGAAAGAACGTATACTCTTCGTTTTTACAATGGAATTATTCGCCGATTTGTACTTTAGAAATATTTCCTGGCCAGAGAACGATATATGAAGTTAGGATAAAGTTCCTCAGGATATTTAAATTTTACGGGATATTTTATTTCAATTATTTTAAATTATTAAAAGGATATTATTTTATGTAAATGACTCAGAAAAATTCCATGGACCATTGCGCGGTAGGAATATCGGGATATTTTATTTAAATTATTTTAAATTATTAAAAGGATATTATTTTATGTAAATGACTCAGAAAAATTCCATGGACCATTGCGCGGTAGGAATATCGGGATATTTTATTTAAATTATTTTAAATTATTAAAAGGATATTATTTTATGTAAATGACTCAAAAAAATTCCATGAACCATTGCGCGGTAGGAATATCACAACCAGAAATTCGAATGCCTTATTTACAGAATACTAAGAGAAAAAAATAAAAATTTATGAATTCAAAAAGTTGGCGATCCCCAATGTTTGTGACTCAAATAACTCCGTTGTGCGACGCGCCACACAAAAGTAACCGTTGACGTATCAATTCCGAAAAAAGCACTCTCTTTATACGAATGTCGATAGAGACCCGAAATATTTTTGTTGGAGCACATGTACCTACGATTTCACGTTCATTTACACAGATAACATGGTATTGACAAACTTCAAAAGATAGTAGCTCGGTTTTACGACTAATCCTCGAATCTTTCACCCCTTTCAAACCGCATTACAGAATACCAGAATATCACTCTTAATTTGAAAAAGAGTTCGCTTTACTCACTGACAATTCCTCGAATCGACAAACACACGTTGAAACCGATTGAACGACGAAAAAAAAAAACCAGGCCATAGAACATTCGATACAGGACGAATCCAATCGTGCCGTACACACGGACATGCAGCCTACACGCACACAATATCATCGCAAGAAATGAATTCTCTGTTAGAGAGCATCCCGGTTCATTCCGAAAGAGCGAAATAAAAATTCCCTTTCGAAAAAGCGGCAACAAAAAAAGAAATGGACAAAAACCAAAAAAGAAGGGAAAGAAAGGAAGAAGAAGAGAGAAAGAGGAAAAGAAAGAAACAAGCAAATGGGTAACAAGAGGAGGCAAAAAGGAGACGCGAGAGAGGATGCCAGAGAAGAAGAGAAAAGAATAAAGAGAACACATTCGACGCGGTAGTTTCTCACGGCGGTGGGAGTGTCGCAAACTGGCGACGAAATAAAGGCGAAAGAAAAAGCGCATAATGTCGCAGCTCTTCCCAATTACTGCGATTAAACGGATTCCCTTGCTAGGGAAACTATTACGCCGTGAAAGCCAGCGGTCGCTCGTGCGATGGCGGGAAGAATGGCAACGAGAGAAAAAATCTCTCGGGAGAGTCGCGTCGGTGAGACAGAGACAGAGATAATGGGAACCGGGGGGAAAGGAAAAAAGGAAGGAAAGGAAGAGAAAAATTTAGTAGGAGAAGGTGTACGAAAAGGGGGTGGTCGAGGCTGATGGAAGGAAAGGGAAAGGCAGATAGAAGGCGGAGAAACGGGAGAAAGGGACGACGATGAGGATTTATGTAATTTGTGTATATGACTTGAATAACTGCCTACATAATATAACGCTGGTGGCTGGAGTGCGCGCGAGCAGGCGACGCCCTTCATCATGGAGCTTTAATTAAAATTACGTACGTTTGCTGCTTGTAACGTGCGCTCGCGACTTCTCTCTCTCTCTCTCTCTCTCTCTCTCTCTCTCTCTCTCTCTCTTACTGCAACCCTCTCTCTGGTCTACCGCTGCTACCTCTTCCTGTTCCTTTTTTTCCCCCTTTTTATCACTCTCCATCTCCGTCTGTTTAATATTTTTATGAGCTTTTCACGACGCCTGGACGTACACTTGCACGTACATGGTCTCTCGAATGTACCTGTACCGGAGAGGATACGCACAGTGTCTTTGAAAGGCGTTCATAGCCGCTGCTTAAAGTGGTACTTTTTCGTTTCTTTCTCTTTCCTCCCTCTACCTCGTCCCCGCGTTCTCTTCCATTCGTTCCCTTTTCTTCGACCGTCTATGTGGCCTCGCACGAGCCTCTCCCGGGCCCATTCGTACGTGCGTAGGTGGCGCGAATTCTCATTTGTGAAATTCGAATGAAAGAATTTCCATGGTTAGCCCCGCGACGCTCCCGAGACGTTGATTGTAACAGCGTCCGCTGAAAACCACCGTAGATTGTCCTTAGTGTCGGCGTGACGCGGCCCCCGTGAGAGTTCACCCTCGAGACGCGAGCTGTCACCGCCGCGCCGACACCATGAAAAGAGCGAACAACCGCGAGAACGTGGATGGGAGAATTATTTGCACCTGTCGAAGCGGATCTGTGCGACCAGTTAAGTTCTAGAGAGGCGTCGTAAGACGTTATAAGACGTCGTAAGAAGTCTACGTTAAATGAACGCGCTTCGTAAGTATAGGTTTACGTGGCAGGTTCGATGATACGAATATATAGGGTGGCGTTATTGAGAGATTTAATTGGGTTGAGATCTCGTTTTCCGATTATGGAATATTTAACAGTTGTTTTGTTGGTTGATTGTCGTGGAAGGGTTACGTTATTATTGGATAATTTTGGTTCAGATAATTCGATTTAGGAAGTTTAAGAAGAATTTCAAGGAATTTTAACGTTTTATTCGTTTTTTATTTACTCGTTACCTATATTTATTGGAAAATTCTATCAGATCTTACTTTGTTTGACATTTTACCGATGTAAAAGTAGCGATAATCGTTGAATTTATATTTAACGTCAGTTGGTGTTCTGATACTTATGGTTGGTACTGTACACCTTGTTTCTTTCTTCGGGGCCATCTTAGAAGCTTTACAAAAATAGCTGGAACTCTTTCTCCTGGAAAATTTTTCATCCTTTTGTTAATGGTGTAATAAAAGTAGCTTCTACAAGATTCTATATTTAGTTGTCATTGAATAAATTTTGTGAAGACTTAATAAGTTTCAGTGAATTTGGAAGTTTACGTATAATGATATTTTTGGATTTATTTTACTCTACGCGAATTTTCTCAAATCGCGAAAAATTTAATGCGGAGAATCGTTTTTTCAGCCACCGTTCGTGACAGGAAACATCGATTTCGCAATAATCTTCGCCGATCTGAATTTGTTTGTTCCGTTGGCGGTGTGTTGTGCACGGTCGAACCGCGATGTCCACTGTTTGTCTGTTCTCTTCAATCACGGCGAATGTAACGCTCGCAACAAGTGCATGCGCAAATGATTTTTTTATGGTACTTTGACCCCCAAACGTTTTATCCGCGTTCTTTATTTACTCGAAACCTGAATTTATTTGCGAGCGACCGGACGTCGCGACGTTGAACGCACGAACGAACGCGTTTTTATCGTTTTCTCTCCCTTTTTTCTCGTTTCTATCTATGAGAGTATAGACCAACCAACCAAAATATTTTTTTACCATCGTACCGAACGTTTTGAAAAACAATAACCTTCTTAAAAGAAACTGGAGAGTAACGAATAATTGGAGCGAGGGTTTTTCTTTGATAAACTTTCTAGAAAATATAATTTTCTAAGAAGTATCTGATTTAGTTGGAACTGCGATGAAACTTCACGCTCCGCTCTTGTATTTGTCTGGATTCTTTCGCATAACTTAAATAAACGTTCCGTGGTTAAACCCGAATTTAAACTGCAGGAAACCGCAAATGTAAACTAATCCCGGAATATTAACCGCAGATGCCAGTCTGTGAAACGCAGTTTTATGAAACTGTGTTTTTTCTTATTATAGTAGTCAATTTTTCTATGATCGTAAAACGGTTCGGTACTGCGTACAAATAAAATCTTTCAAAATAACGATAAAACTTTCGTTTTGCTAAATTCCAAAGAGTTTCCTTAACACTAGAGGAACTTAAGAAATTTCGTTTCTATTCCTTCGAATTTTTAAAATTATACACTTAAACATCCGATTGAACATTCGTTCTTGAATCTCATAATCTTCAAGAAGAACGTATTTTTTAATTCCGCATATATCATCGAGTCACCAGGGCGCAATTTACCGTAATTGTTTAACTACATCTGTGTCGAGAGTCGGTTTTGATTATCTTCCGCGAACTAATCTCGTGAAGGCATCGAACAATGACGAATCTGTAATGAATATTCAACGTATCCGTGAATTCGTTCGTACGCGGCTGCTATCCATTATGGATATCCGTTGGCTGATCCCAGACAGGCTCGACGTGTTTGCGTTGAAAACTGTTCGAAATTGCTGGTCAGCTAAGTTTCAAGAATACAACATTGATGAGGGGAGGATGGATTTATACGTTTGACTATATGGCTGCTGAAATCTAGTTTTCAGAAATTTAATCATTCACCTATTAAATTCATATTTTTATGACGATGTTCAAAGAGATCGAATCACTTTCTACATATAATTATTGTAAGAACGAAATCTATTCTGATAACAATTCACAATCACAAATCATATCTCCAGTTTATTCATAAGTCATCATCAAACAAATATCATCAAAATTTTCTTTAATCAAACTTCAAATAATCTATATTTTTTAATAATACGATAATATCTAAAGACTCTTTGATCGCCAAATATTTCTTATCATTATAGACATCGTCGTAATTCACACGAAATAATCGAGCCATATCGTAATCTCAACAGGTTTGTTGAAAGGCTCCGTAACGGCTGAGCGGCCGCGCACGCTGCGTCGCTTGCGGAACGTTTACGGGCCATCCGCATGCGGAATGGGAACCGGAGGTGATGGTGGTGGCGGAGAACGTCTCGAGGACGGAGAGGTCTCGTTCCGGTCGGACCGCGATCGCGAGAGGGACGAGAAAACCCTTAGCATAATGAGCCCGTTCGACGAACAGGAGGAATGGGCCAAAATTTCAGAGATCATGGCGTCGTTTGGCACGGGTCTCGTCAGGGAGTCTGTCTTCGTCACAGAATTGGAGAAGGAATTCCAGACGAGATTAGGTATACGTCAAGATTTATAAATTGAAATATCGAAATATCAAAGTGTTTCGCTGTTGGTTGTGATCCAATAAGTAAATAAGTTTGAAAGAAAACTGTAATTTAAAGAAAAAAGAAACGGGGAATAAAATCTAATTTTTAATATAAAATTCCGCATGTTCGTAAGTATTTTAAAAAATGAAACAACACGATCATTTCTCGCAAAGTATTTGCTATTAATTGGTGGTTTCGTCTGATTTGTACGCAGGACTGAGTTCAGACACCAGCAGTAGCCCTATTGTCTCTACTTCCGTTGGTCAGTGGTTGTCAACGTTGGGCCTGGCTGATTACGAGAACCTCTTCATCAACTATGGATTTGATGATCTGGATTTCATAGTACGTGCTTGTATCTTATATCTTCCTTGCCTTTTAAAGATGTAGTCCAATACCAATTTTGTCATTGATAAACTTGGTACAATTCTGCTAAATATTTATACAAATACAAGTCCAATAAAAAGTAAGCTGTTTTAGCCAAACTTTAAATTCGAACGAAGAAATCATATTAGAATATCTGATTAGAGATTTATCAAATTTCTTGCAGTCTTTATATTGACATGATATAATACTAGCCCTAAAAACCTTGAAAAATCTTCTTTTTCTAACAGAATGGAGTTTTGGACGAGACCGACCTGAAGGACATGGAGATCACCAGCGATCAAGAGCGTGCCGTGATAATGGACGCGGTCGATTTATTGAAAAAACGCGTAGACAAACGATCCGGCGGGAACAGTCAATCTGTGGACGAATGGTTGAAAAGTATTCACCTGGAAAATTACGCGGAGACTTTCAAGAAAAACTTGTACACGGACATGGAACGTGTGAGATGCGTGTGGGAGGTCGAATTGGCGACCGTGTTAGAGATCCAGAAGCCAGCTCACCGTAAGAGGATCCTTGCGTCGGTCAGCGGATCGAGCGCGCGTGCGCAGAATCGCAATTGCACCGGGCCCAACTTGGAGGATCTCAATAAGGATCTGAACACCTTGGTGAGTGAAACCGCATGTTCTGTCTGAATACGAATCGGCTGTGTAGCATGTTGCCGGCTGACGATTCGTATGGAATCGATAATGTGGAGGAAAATCGCAGAAATATTTGAACCGTAGACGTTGAGTTGAATTTAGACTTTGATATTTTTAGTTTTGTATGCAGTAGCCGTGTTAGGTGTTGGGGATTCTCTATGGAATTTTGGGGTGTGTTGCGAATTAAGGAATTTTTATAGATTCGCGCTGACTTGGGGATTATTGTTTTTCCTTGAAATTGGTTTTCGTCGCTTATCATCGATTATAAATTTATTTCAAAATTAATTCGAGTATCTAAAGAGCGTAGTACTTGGCACGGATAAATGAACATTAAATGTTCGGCAAAGAATAGCAAATACTTTAGGGAACTATCGCACCATACCAATCAGTACTACGCGATTACATCACAAACACTTACACCACGCCACTGTTACGTCGATCTACTCCTCATCTTCGCAAAATCTTACTTCATCTTCCAAAATATGTACCAGCATCCTCAGATACATTCTCAAAACAGCACACACGGATCTCGCAACTCCAAAGGCAACGATCAATCCCAGCAAAGCGAGTAAAACGACTAAACCGATTGAAGCGCGAAAACTGGAAAGGGTTAACGAGGTTCATCGCAGCGATCGACCTACGTGACGCTCTTGTTCCGCCGATTGTGTCACCTGTCGCGTGATAGGGAGCGCGTCACATCGCGAAGATCATTTTAAGAGCGTACTGGAATCAGACAGACAGACAGATAGATAGATAGATAGATAGATAGAGAGAGAGAGAGAGAGAGAGAACGTGCTAAGAGAGACAGAATGAAAAAGAAAGAGCGAGAGGCCGAGCGAGTGTCGCGAGTGAAGGGATCCTGTTAAAAATTCCGTTGACACGGGGTGTCTGACGAGGGCCGCGGAGCACTTGGGCAAAAAGAGGGTGGTAGCGACTCACAACGAAGCAAGCTCGATCGCTTCCATCGGCTTTCAGCCGATCGCGTCATAATGTAAATATCGTGGCTAATTGGAGAGGCGTTATTGTAACAGGCGTATCATCACGGCTCTAGCTAGCTACCTGTTCGCTACGGACTCACCTCACGAGACGACACTCGAGCAAGCTTTCAGGCTGCTCGCTCGAGCGGACGCTAATAGTTTTTGTTCGGGCGCCTCGAGCGCGATACGTGCATCCGTTAACGAGCTACTCTGCCGCCTCGCGTCTCTCCGCCTGGTCTTTTCGCCGGTGCTCCCTTAATTAGCTAATTAAATTCGATTAATGGCCGTCGGTCGACGCGCACACGTCCAAATTGCTCTCTTTGTTCCTCCGTTTCTCTGCTTCTTACGTCCATTCTTTTCTCGTAATCGAATTTCACGATTGCCGGCCCGTGCAGAGAGTTCCATCTCTCGTACGCGAGCCATCCATCTGTTCCGTCTGCGGATTAACCCTCGAACGCCGGATGCTCGAGAATCATTTTCGCCCTCCATTCAGCTTCCGATAGACGCAGCGTGGGAGGTGAATTTTCATGCTGGATTTTGAGTTTAGCGTATTTCCCAAATTTTTTTTGTCGTGGTATTAATTTATTCTTCCAACAACACACGAGTATTTATTACTGTTAATTGCTGCTAGACTAATGATGTTGATACATTCGTGGAAAACCTAAAGATGCAAACATTTTACAAATTTTATGACTGTTCCCGAATTGTTTTCCTGTCTATATCGTAGGCAAGAGGAAGTCTCTGTTTTTTTTTTCTGTTTTCTATGCACGTGTTTGTTAGTATTACGTTTTTGTAGTTTCTATTTTTTTGTAGGTCTTTTTCTACGTTTCTCTTTTTGGAGTTGCGAAGGCAAATTATACAAGGGAGGTAGATGTAACAAACGATACGCGAGATGTAATCCGAACAGCGAGCGATACGCTTGTGTGGTTTGAATCTGGTTTGATCGTAATTCCCGGAACGGCGCGAAACGATTCATTCACGGAGATTGCAAAAAGTTTCTTTTTTTTTTCTCTCCCCATTTTTTTTTCCGGGGATGGGACGAGTGACGAGTTCGAAACGCGACGCTTTCACAGGTGTAATTGCACGTTCTGTAACGCGAGCCCGGCTTTCGTGCGCGGCTTTTGTAACGCTGCGCGAAAATTTTTTTCGCACCGGCATGTCCATTTTTATTTTTGGCCCGCTGACGTATCGGAAATTTGCTTGTAACGCGGCCGGGAACGCGACGTCGGAATGTAAAAAGGTATTTGCCTCGGTCGTCCGTTCGTTCGTTCAAATAAATCTATTGGAAGGTTTTACGTTCGGTGAAAATTAATGGAATGTACTCGTGTTCTATGGGGTTAATATTGACGTTACTGATAAAACGCCGATCCCTTCCATCAGATCTAAATTTGTTTTTTACTACAATCCCGGTGAAACGTGCGTACGTACTTCGTTTATATTGTTATAGGTTTTCGAATCATTAGCTTTGAATCTGCTTGAAGTTCTTGAATTTTTACGGTATAATAGCGTAATAAAAACGTAATAAAATTACGTAATAAAAACTTCAATCGTCAATATCTTGAGAAATATTCGATATTTTTCCCTGTACGTATTTGCGCCTTTAAATTTCTCACAAATGCAGAGACATTCGCAGTATCAAATATTCCTATGAAAAATTCCTAACACAGTCTTTCGTATTACTCCGTCGAAACATTAAAAAACAAAAAGGAAAGGGAAAAAAAAACAACCAAGGGATTTATATAAGATCACGACGAAGAGACTCTCGTTGCTCAAAAACTCGACGGTATCTCGTTTCCCGCAGAAGACGAACATACAGCAGCTGAAAGAGGAGATACGGGAGAAGCTGCCGGAAACAACGACGGAGGGTAATGGCGGTACGTCGATAACCGGAACGAATTCGACCGGCACGAGCACATTAAGGCACCGTAAAAACAGGCCGGCCCCGCAGCCACCCCAGCGACCCAGTTCGCATAATGGGGCGATCTCGGCACCGGAACAACTCGAGATCAGGGCACCGTCGGAGCTGCTGCTCGGCGTTCCGTCCACCCTGAAGACGCAGTGGAGGCACCAGCCAAAAGCTCTAGTCACCGGCTGCGTCACGTACGTCGCCAACGTAAGTCTAATTGCTTCCGTGTTCCATTCCCTTCTTCTGCTTTTTCTCTTTTTCTTTGGCATCTTACTAAGTATTTTATATACCCTTGCTACGTCTATCTTGAATAGAACTATCCTTTAGAGAGAGCCAAATGTTCTTAGTGTGGATCTACGTAGTGGATCTATGCATAGTTTCTATCGATTGCTTATTCCTTGGGCTATTTATTACGTAAACGTATCTTAAGAATCTGTTCTTTATTGAAGTTTCGAACGAGTTTCTTTATATCAGCGTATCGGAAATTTTGGGATTCATGGTTGACTGTTTGCATTTGATTATTTGCGTTTTGGTCTTGTTAGGATTTTGCAGTGGAGAATAATTTTACACTAGTTTTTATATGCACTTTAATCGTAAAAGTGGCTGTCACCGTTCAAATTCACTTTCATTCAGAAATTCTAGCGCCACTTGTGGCGAAAATCTGTTTATACAATTGCGCTTTCCACGATATTGGACAAAAAGGAAATCATAATAGCTATGAAAACGAGAGCACGTCATGTTGGTATAGTAATCGGACTCCATAATTCTATCCTCTCGTTCAAACACACTGCACGGTTCTTGAATAACGAGTGCGTCGTGTGATGTCAGTCAGATACGCGTGACAACGCCTCAAGGTGAAGGCTATTACCATAATTACCGCGTGGGTGTAACTAACATTTCATTCAGAGCATTATCTTGTATGGCGTAACCTCCAACACAACGAACGAGCATTTAACGCTTTTTTCCTTCGGGGAATCGTGTTGTCCTGCGTAATAGATGTCTATTTCCTTCGATATACGAAGTTGCAAACAATCTGACGCCGTTTAAGATATTAATAACACTTTTCTAAGTAATTCTACGATTCGCAAACATAAAAGATATTGGTAATTAATAAATATTGAAAAATGGTGAACGCAATCGGAGATTTTGAAGTTGAACGGCGCTTTAAAGGAAGCAACGTTTAAATATTTGCGTTGTGATTCTACACATACGATCTTCTTTCTGTTCTAAAATCGTACAGTATCTGGGTTCCACCGTGGTGAAGGAGTTACGTGGTACCGAATCAACAAAGAAGTCGATACAGAAGCTAAAGAAAACGTGTCGCGAACCAAGAGTCACCCCTGACATTACTTTGGCGATTTCTTTTCGTGGCGTGCGATTCCTCAACACGGTGACCAAAGTAAGATATTTTTAAAACGAAAGAGAAAACTTCGAACGTTAATCCTTTGTAATGCATAATATCTTACGATAATTTTGATATCAATCATTTGATTGCAAATTGATAATCATACTTTGTCAACTTCACTTCTTAAAGCTAAGCTTGCTAACTCTTCCTTAAATACTTAATAACCTTCGTAACTTTCTATTGATTATTCTTTAGAGGAAAATTAACGGAATTTCGATTAATCGAGAAGTTGTAATACAGCGAGGTATAAGTAAGCAAGACAATCTCATGCATTTATGGAATTTCTGTCGCGTTGAAAGGGATTAACGTTGAACCGTAATACGATTACCGTGTCTACATTTGTATTTGGAATGATGGGAATCGATAGGAGCCGATTTGCGAGCACGAAATTCGCAACATTCACTGCGCCTGCCAGGACGCCGACGATCTCACGCATTTCGCCTACATCACCAAGGACCACGCCAGCCGTACGCATTTCTGCCACGTTTTCTGCGTGCCAACGATGGTAAGTCTATTTTCTTTCTTCTTTCTAGATATCTGTATGAAACTTTATCATAGCGACAATTGGAATTCAGGAAACATTAGATTTCATAGTTTTATATCTTGACTAAAATCAAAAGTCTGACATATCGTAGACATTGTCTAGATATATTTTGACATTATGAAATTAATTATAATAAACGATTATGTATTTAAATAATTTTCAAGTATATAGTTGGAAATTTTATAAAGTATACAGTATGTACTATAATATACCGCTATAAGATACTAGGAAAATTAAGAGTCAGCAGGAACATCTAATTCCACATTCGTCAGTACAATAATTAGTTATCATTCTTTTACCACGTTGTCTAGGTTGAATCTATTAATAAGATCAATAATTTAATCATTCACCTCCATCTACCAACTCCATCGTTCCTAAATCTCTTTCCTTCGCCCAAAAAGAATCTACGAAGCGAGGCATGCGTGTTTCAGGACCAAGCAACGGAGGTGATCCTAACCCTAGGCCAGGCGTTCGAGGTAGCCTACCAAATGGCCTTGCGTGACAAACTCGGTAGTCACACGGTGCGATCTCAATCGGCCAACCAACTGACGACTTTCTCGAAATCTGCATCCAAAATGCCAATGTCTCCAGATTCTGCGCTGGACACCGGCCGTGAGTCGCACAGCCAGCCTTCGGCCGCTATCCCCATCGTGAATTCAATGAATCCAAAACCAAAACCCCGCTCTAAGTCGTCCATCCCTAACCCTATAGTGCAGTCCACGATGACCAATCCGATGCAAGACGCAAACTCGAACTCCAGTTCTTTCTCTAGCGGCACCGTGAACTATAGTTCCAGCTCGAACTCAGCGACCAGTCCCAGCACGAACTCCGTGAGCAGCTCGAATTCGAACACGAACACGAACCAAACTGCGAAGCCGCTAGTCACGCACGGTAGGTCCCATTCGGTGAACGACATCAAAGTGAACGGGAACCAGTTGAAATTGGCGCCAGCACCGGTCGATGACATCGGAATAGGCGTGAAAGACCTGAAGCCAGGCTCCAGGGCGCCTATAGCTCTGTCGGAAGAACTATAAGCGGAATAAGGTTCTCCGTTACTATTTGGATACTCATTACTGTTCGTCCGAGAGATTAGGTCGAAACGTTTGACGATCTATGACCGTTAGCTCGTGGGAAGAGTGCAGAGATGTCGCTTTCGAGACACGAGTTCGGTACAAGGGGTTGTTCTTTAATACGACGAACATAAGGTTGTATGGTGGACTTTAAGGAATTTAAGAAGTGTTCTAGAGTTTTTTGGAACGTTAGGACGATTGTTCTTCTCAATGAAGAACTGAAGGTTTTTAATTGCGAATATGAAAGAGATCATCGTACAGATTGACTCCTGCATCAGAATACCATATGAAATTTTGTAAAATCATTGCGGCTAGTATCGTAAAATCCAGTTGGGACTTTGATATTCGACTGAGAGGTCGGATTATACTTGAATTGCTCGATTATCCTTCGTAGACATTATATGACACACGCGAGATAGGACCCGACTAGGCGTTCGCGGTGTCTTTTTATCTCTCGAATTTTTGTAGTAGTATTCTAGACAGACGTTATGACGGGTATCGATAATTTGAATGGTTGTGTCATTCCGAAGAGAATGATAGAGGGGTTTGATGACAGCTCAGGTAAGTAAGAGACGATTGTCGAATTATTTTGCCAAATTCTTGATCGACCATGAAACGGCGACGCTGTGATTTTCTACATCGAGGGCATTAACGAACCGACAAAACACGTTTAGCAGACAACCGTGTGCTCACCTTTTACATATTTTATTCACGTCCATACAACGACAAAATTGAAAAAAGCAAAAGAAGATACAAAGCAACGAATTGAGAAGATTCTTTCATTGTATCTCGTTGGACGGAACGTGTATATCGTCAACAGTATTATTTGATTAAAACGAAGCTCTTCGTCACGTCAAATAGACGTTTTCTAGGTCTTACACTCAATATTTTGTCGATAAGGAAGAGCGTGACTAACGTTACATCGATGTCTCGCCTAAAATAATTTTAAACGAACTAGAAAAACCGAAAAAAAATATTGACAAAAGGACGTGATTTTTTTAAAGATTTTACTTTAAAGATTCCTCCCGCACATGAAACATTATATTGCATTTAAAAATGGCACATTTACACACATATAAACATTCCCATGTCGAAAGGACGTACAGGTGAGTTGACAAATTCGCGAATGCTCAATTTTGATCGCGTACAATCAAATTAAAAAAAAAAAAAAAAAGAAAAATCGACTGATGAGACTCAGAGGCTGAATCGTTTTCACTTTGAACTGTGGCTGATTGACGTCACGATGGATTCATTTCCTCCGTGAAATCGTCACCCTCGTTCGAAGTGTCACCGTTTTTTCGACGTCCTCATCACTCAAGACTGACAGTCCTTATTTCGTTTCGTATTTTTCACGTGTTTCAACATTTACTTATAGAGTATGTACAATGTACACATGCATGTACACAACACCATAAATTGCACGTATTAATTATCGTAAAACAAAAAAGAAGTAAAAAAGAAAGGCGAAGAGGACGAAAAGCGACCAGAAAATCGAAGAGAAAATTCACTCCGTGCAGATTGACGTGTATCTATCGAGTGCTAATTGGACGAACCTCGCGATTAGGAAACGAATATTATACCACGAAACGGTACCAAATATCTATCTGTTGTATATTTAAATACTCCACGGAGTTCCCTCGAAAACCTTACATTTAATATAAGTCGATTTTCAAGTTTCCAAGTTGCTACGATTTTAAGGAACGTACTACGATCATATTCGAGCGTAGCTGACCAATTCAGCTTTGAGCACTAAATACGACTCGAATTGATTCAAAGATGTGTCAATAGTAGAGTACTATCATCGATTAAACAGCAAGTAGCATCTCACGTATGTGGGCTCCGTTGTGAAACGGAGCAGGCCTAACTGACCTCGTATGTAGTTGTCGAATCGTAGTGATAAATCGTGAGCGTATAATCGCCCATCACGAACCGTCTCTGGGAAGTCGGGAAAGATAAAAGCGTGCGGTAGCTCGAGAAAATTGTCGGGACGTCAAACAAATGACGTCTGGTTGTGTACACAACGGGTAGATTGATTCGTAGCGAAAACCAAAGATTGCATGTTTGTATATAAAGCACGCGCGATATTAATCGAACGAGAACACGGCGATATTAATCGCGATATTAAGCTGGAGAGCAAAGAGAGACGGAGCAAAGTGGAGTGAAATCCATTTTGGGGTGATACAAGGAGGATATATTATACACGGTCACAGACAAGTGGAACACGAGAAACTGCCAAATAACACACCACCATAACACGTGGCTATACGCACACTTTCTATTCATCACATTTAAAATGATAGTTAGCTCTATTCAGAATGTATATGTATATATATATATATATATATATTAACGCTTAATCCTGCATGTGTATATATATATATATATATACGTGCAGAATTAAGCGTTTAAGGCGTTGCGACAGAGGTGAACGAGGTCCGTGGACGACGTGATACAGTCATTTTAACGTGGAGTAAAATTAGGTGGACGCTCCACTTTTCGTAAGTTCGTATATTCGCGAACTATAGCGCAGCTATTGTAGAATTGTAGAAAATCGAAATAGAGAGCATGCTTCGTCGATGTGTGTGTCGAGAAATTCGAGGAAATCGCGAGAAGAAGCATTATTGGAAAAAAGTCGATATGAAATCGATCAGAGGGGTTATTCGTGTTGGCTTTGGTAGTGTTGTTCGATTGTAATAAAATGAGCGGTAAGTCGGATATTAAAGATTGGATAATTGGTAATTGTTTGGATAATATGGTTATGTGAAAAAATACATAAATCAGATGAAAGAAGGAAAAAATAATATGTACGTATCTAGGCTATTATTGATGGCACTATTATTTGATAACGAAATCAATAAATTTTGTAGTGTTGTAAATTACGACAGAATAGTTGACGAAAACGTAGTACTGCGTTAGAGTGCAATATTAATACAGGAAAATTTGAATGCTACGTAGTTGCTAGTCGTATTATCGATCGATAGAGTGTTTCTCGACCAAGTTTTCACGTTTATGAGTAAAACGTACGTACTACGCGTTTCGAACATTTTAAAGAAGTCTTTAACGACAAGCGTACCAAAATGTCCTTTCGTAGATTTGTACTTTCGTAAGATTTTCTTGGCTTTCTTTTTTTTTTTTTATAAAAATTGCGTAGTGATTCGTATAAAGTAACATGGAAGATTATTTTCTACATGATGGCGTTTAAAAGATTCTACACAGAATTCTTTCCCAATCGTTATAGGAGGCATTTTTCTGTTGTTCCTATGGATTCCTCGTAATATACGCTCAAACGTTCGATATCGTATTTGCCAACGAAAAGTGCTTTAAACATTTTGTTATGCATTTATCAGATCGTAGAAATAACGACCATTTACTGATTCAAAAAGGCACCAAAAAAGACCAATCCATTCGTAACTTTACGCGAATCACTGCATACATCTCAAATTTCTCGTCAAGAATTTTCTTCATCGCACGATCACATGACTCGCGACTTGAAACAACACTCATTTCGTCCATCAACGAACAATACAGTTTGCAGCCGATGCGATCTTTCAAGTGCCAACAATGGAGCCCCATTTGTATTTAATAAACCCAAGGTCGATCTAACTTCGGGATTGCGAAGTTAGACCGGCCTGGTGTCAGCCGAAGAGAAAAAATTCCGACGGACGCATACGCGCGTTCGACAAGGTGTACATAACATACATCGAACACTTGGTAGCTATCTTGTTTTTTTGCTATACTGTAAATTTAACCTATCCACACGTGTTCAAAGGGGAATCTTTCGTTCCGTTCCGCCGTGAACACGGACGCAATAGATAGTCGCACGAGATAATTTATTTCCTTCTTGCGCAGAGGACGGACCGGCAATCTCCTACGAAAGAGGCATCTATCATAGCGTAAACTTTTAAGTATTTATATATATAAAAATACAAAAACAAAAAAAAAAAAAAAAAACAGTAATAAAACTTTAAACAAGTAAACGTTAGCTGTATACATTATATATGACTATACATAGGACGAGTGGTATCGGCAATGAGTTTTTTTTTAAGGAACTCAGACTCATGCCAATCGCGCGAAGAAAACTCATTCACGGACCAAGAAACGATAAAAACGGGAGAGAAAAGCAGGAGGAAAAAAAAAGTAGATGATTAATTGACAAGGGGAGACGATATGTATTTGCTCGTAAACTATTAATAGTATTTCAGAAAAAATAAAAGGAAATATTAGACACAGCTGTCGAGAGAGGAACTTTTAGGTCGACTTTCTTTCTCGTGAATGACGTGGTGCGACGATGATTTCGTCGTGTCGATTATTTAGATCGAATTTCAGGTATCAGGTGTACGTGTACATAGGTGTATGGTAAAATTAGAGCGTGCTACAGCGATCACCGTGAATCAGTTCAGTGAATCAACAATACCAAAGAGACAGTCGAAGCAATTTCCTAATTGTAAATTAGACGACTATGTGTGATTAAAGTGACATACTGGTTATTCCTGTGGACTTTTGTTGTTTCTGCCGCTCACTTCCGTTTGATCGACCTACGCCTTGGGATCCTACGGGGTTTCCGCGGGATGGGTTCTTGCGGTTTACACCGTTCGAAGTGTTTAGACGTGAACAAATTTTTGATCTGCTTATTATCAAAGATCGTCCGAACAATCGACTGATATTTGAAAATCAATCGGCAAAATCTTGAAGGATCTCAGAATGATTAATTGCAAAGATATTTCACAGGGACATTCTAACGATAGTTCTATAAATTAGCAATAAAGTGCGATACAAATATTGAGAGCACAGAGTGTACATATCGATTACCTAGTCAGAAACTCTCAGAACGTATTTCAAGGCACAAATAACGTAATCCAATATTCGCCGAGATTCTGTAAATACACTAAATTTGTCATTCGTCGGACTACCTCTTACTCATAGTTACGATACTTATTTGATTTAAACATCTTCGCAATATGAATTCTGAACTTGAAGAATTTGAAATTTCTGCATATTTTGCTCACGTTTAAAAACTTCAAACGCTACGCAAGCTGGTGCATTGATTAATCGCTTCGGTATCTTTTATCGAATTTACGCTCCAAAAAATATAACGATAGTGCTGTCAAGGAAATGTCAAGATAGTCGAGCTAAATATACTTTACGTCCTTTTTTCTTGACTTTTATAAACCGCGTAATAATACATACAGCGTGATCGAAAGGATGAAACAATTTAAAAGCGTATAGTATTTGTTAGAAAGAATACGTTTAATCAGTTTAGCTTTGCACGTTTGTTTCTTATTAACATTTTAGTATCTTTCTATTAATACTAGCAATATTTCGTTATTAATGGTAGTAATACGTAATACGTTCACAAGGCCAATTTTACAAGACACGTGACAAGTAGCAAAAACAGAGATAAGACACGTTAGTTGATCTTTTTCGCACTAAAGTACCTATTTTGATTACATTATATTTTAATCTATTTAAAATTCATATTTACGATACAAACGATATTTTCCATACGACAACCTGTTTACATTCAACGTTAAAAGGTTCCACAACTATTTTGCCAAAATAAGAGAATAATTAAATTACTTAGATGGCACTTAAATAAAGATTCCAACGAAATCATCACGGTTTTCATTAAATTAAGCAAATACCATATGCCCAAAAATTGTTCGATCCTGTTATCACTCAGCCCATATAACTCGTTATCTTATTTATCCGTCACTTAACTTTTGCATATGTTGAATTACTCCCATAGAGGAAGGTGTTTGCATTTTTCACTTTAATACAGAGTTTCGAGCGTGAGAGAACACACGTGTGCCGAGCAGGATCGCGTTGATTAAGCACGCGAAAACGCGATGTCATTAACGTGGCGCTTATCTCAAATCGCATCAATTTGCGAGGTGAATCTGCGCGATTCGCCTCAGCTCGGAGGTTTCACGCGAGAAAAACACGAGCCTCGAAACATCTCGTTAACACCATCCTCCTCGCGTTAATTATGCGAACGTCATGGCGCTTCGAATTTATAATATCCGCCACATTATTTCGCTAGTCTATCGATCGCATAATAATTATTATTACAATGATTTTGTTAAACAAGCGAGCTTAGATCTTATTTATCAACCTTTAGCCAGTTAATAATAGGTTCGAATGTTGTAAATAGTTGTAACGCAATACGATTGGAATTTTGAATGAAATTTTATTCAATCATGTATTATCTTTGAAATGAGCTTTCGAATGAAGTTTTAGTCAGTTATGTATTGTATTATTTTTGAAATGAATTTTTTAATGAAGCTTTAGTCGAGCATGTATCGTATTATCTTTGAAATTAATGTTTGAATGAAGTTTTAGTCAACGGTGTGTCTATTTTTTCAAAATGGATATTTAGGATTTGTTGAGAGGAAAGGGAAGGTATTGTTATATTTATTTTTTAGTCGTATCACATGAATTTAGTAGTAATTATATAATAATTATAATAATAATTTACATATACATATATACTTATATATAAGCTTGAATACGCAGATACACTTTCCTATATTTATTGTCTTCCTTTCTACCAATGATATTTCACTCCCAACGTAAAAATAAGTACTTTGTAGAATAATAGAACTTACAAACGCTTTTGTGTCTTTCATGAGATCTTTCAACTATAAATGTAATAATTTTTTCATTAGATCAACTCGTGAACTGATTCCGGTGAAAGCGTTCATATCTTTCCTAGGATCCTTGTATAGTTATCATACTAAGAGCTCGAATAAAATTCTTCAAATCCTGCTCCATGCATATTGTAATTTAAATATTTTCTTCGCACGATTAACAAAGCGTATTCGTAAGATTCGTACTCTCATTTTCACGATTTCGAAGATATTATGCGATTGGCCACCTTTTAACGTGATCCTGTTTATTGTTGCTGAAAATCGTCGAAAGAAACTTGAATCTTTGATTCTTAGACGCTTTTCTTTCGTTCATTGACCCTAGTATGTAATACTTTCAATATTTCGAAGTCACCTAAGTCTCCTAAGTCATCGTTCCCACAGTAACGTTGTACGGTACCAGCTTAAGCATCTTTCGATTTTTCATTATCCAATTAAAAATTCGAAGCTTTATTTTTGGAAGTGTCTATTGATGGGTCGCTATAACAACATCATTATCAACATCGTTATTGGTAAAATTAACGTTGCATCGATCGCCATTGACAGAATCTACGTTACATTTATCATTATCGGTGGAATTAATGGTACATCGATCATTATTGGTAAAATCAGCGTTGCATTCGTAATTATCGATAGAATTAATGGCTGCAACCATCGCCATTTGTAGAATCAACATTGCATCCATCATCATTGATAGAACGAGTGATGTATCGATCGTCATTGGCATAGTCGACGATGCGTCCATCGTTATCTATAGAACGAACAAATATTATCATCGATCATCATTGATGATATGGATATTGCATCTCTCATTGGAATCCATCGGTAGAATCTACGATGTATTAACCATCGTTGGTAGAACCAACATCGCATCTATTATCGTCGGTAGAGTTAATGGTATATTGACCATTATTCGTAGAATCAACGTTGTCGTCATTACCGAAATACGTTGATAGAATCAGCGACGTAATCGATCGTCATTGGTAGAAACGTTGATGCGCCGCTTGATTAAAATCTACTAACCATTCGTACGATAACATGTCGATGGTTATCCAAGTTCCTCCATTTCTGAAATAATAATTTAAACTCAAATACACTCTTCGAATTGTATTATTATTTTACGATAACGGGAATCAAACTGCGTTCATTTTCACTTTCTAATCGATCCACAAAATGTAAATTCATTATGAAAAAATATAGAGATAATTACTAAGCTACAAAATAAAAATATGACACTTGCAACGATACGATAACGATCGAGGTCAATTTTGGTCGCCATTTTCGCAACGCATTTCGCGTGCTCGTTGTTCTAGCATCTTCCGATGGACTTTATATTCGTGAAATCCCTCTCCTCAGAGAATTTTCACCTTCCAATCCAGTTAAAAAATGTGTTTGCGTTTCGCTTTCATAGCAGAATAATAGAAACGAGCATTTCGAGCGATGTATGTACATATAACCGAATAACGAAGGGGTGTGAAACAAGACATAGTAGGATTTAGACGTAGGTTTTAGTGTGTAACGGTAGAATTATTGGCGATGAAATAGGACAGACATGGAAACGAAAGGTTGTCGAAAGAACGATCATGGATCGTTCGATCTATAGATATTGTACTCTGTAACTCTTTCTGCGTCGATATTTCTCTCCTAGTCCTTGCGATTTCTTCTCTTATTGTGATTAGCCTTCATCGAGAGATTCGATCTTTACTTTGCACAGAATATATTTGTCGCGTTGACTGTCCCGTCGAATTAAATATCAACAAAGTATATGCAGAAGATGGATGTATGTAAAGCAATTGAAAAATTGTTTGGTAAATTATGGTACGATTACGTAGGCTTATATACATTGTACCAAAGAATTAGATGAAAATATAAGTGTAAAAATGGAAATTTCTGTAGCATACGATAGACGTAGCGATTAACTGTGAAATGACGTGGCTGTCAACGTGTCAATGATATAATAATATATGCACAAGATATCTATTAAATATGATTGTAGATATTGCGACGAGCGAATGGAACTTCGTATCGCCACGCGATGCAATAAAATTGCGTTGAATCAAAGATTTCGTACGAGCTTCTTTAACGTTCTTTCAATTGAGAATTAATATTAAAACAAATACGATTTATATTAAATTAAATTAGACTGGATCGATAAAGTATACGTTTTCAATTTGATATCGATGCGATATTCGAATTTTAATGTTACTTTGAATTTTTCGTACTATGTACCTTCGTTTTAATAAACGTTACTTTCAGTAGATATTAAGAGTAACTACCAATTAAGGATTGATACATACGCGTGGCAGCGTTTCCCTATTACCTCACGAATCGATTGTAAACGATTGTCCTCGCTACTTTGTATACTGTGCTGTACCTTTTATTCTAGTTACCGATCCAATCTACAAACTCGTTTAGCGCCTCTACTACTCGAGACACTTTTCAATTCTGACACGTCTTTCTGTATATCTATTATATAATCGCATAATTGTTCACACGTCACGCAATTCGATTTCAATTCCATCGAACCATATTCGTATATGTACACTCTCGTTCACAAGTATCACGACATTCATTGGTCTCATACAAAAGACTTATACATACTTGTTTTCCAGTTCGTTCGTTCAAATTTCCTATTCGTTGTTTTCGAGAAAATCAGATTTGAAAATGTCGAGTACATACGCACTTGCGACTGAATAAGAACGAGAAAGTGATTCTTAAAGCAAAAATATGTTGAAGACGTAAAGTAAAACGTTTTTCGCTCGAGAGATTGATTTCGAGAAAATTGACTTTGAGATAAGACTCGTGGAGACACCATAGACAGCCATATCGGGTCAAGGGTGGCGTGCAGTTGGATTTTCAAACTCGATTTTCTCGGAAACTAAGCATCGAATGAGAAAACACTACTTCTTTTTGCATGCAGAATAATTTATTCTCTAATCGAAGAGGAAGTTTACTGAGACACCGTGTATAGAAAAAGCTATTATATTATACATACACATTCTTGTTAAATATTAAATATCGAACGTGCTGGATTCTTTGCGCGATCTAAGAGTTCAAAGATGATAACTTTTACAGGTTTTAATAACTTCTTGTATGTTTTGTAAGTGAACGAGGGTGTACGTGGAAGACAACCACTTTCGAACGTTTCGGTAGACGGAGAACCGGAATCCGTGGATATTCGAATTTTTTCACGGTTCAACCGACGGAACGATTCTCGAAAAACGAAAGGCAGTTCGACTATGTATTCCGGTCCAGCTATTCGATGGATCCTTTTTCTCCCTTCTACACGCGTTCGCATGGCTGTCGATTTCGAAACAATGCCACTGTTGAGCGACGCGAACGAATTACTATTTCGGAGACGTTACTATCAATTTTCCCCGCGTTACTCTGTCCCTTTCTCCCTCGCTCTATGGACAAAACAAAAACAGAACAAAGAAAAAAATTGTTGAAAAAAAATGAACAAAAAGAGAGAAGACATGAAAAAATATGGGACAGCGCTTGATCGTCGTGCAATTCGAGAGGATGACTCGTAGTGATAATAAAAGAGATAGATGTATTCGCTGATGAATCGCGCGCCACGAGTTTTTCTCTCTCGTCGTCGATGCCTTTCTTGGTTCTTTTATCTCTCTCTCTCTCTCTTTTTTTTGTTTCAAAATGATGCGGCGGAAGAAGGGGAATTTTAAAAGGAAAGGTTTCCTTTTGTCTCCTTCTTTCTTGAGATTTCTGCGGTTGGAAAGAAGTTTGAAACGCGTGGCCGACGAGGATAAATGCTCGAGGTGCGTGACGACTGTGCAAGAGAACGTACAAATTGAAAAGAAGAAGGGTAGTGGTGAATGATCAGTGTCTTTTGAAATCAAAAGAGTACTTGTACGGAAGCTATTTGCCGAGAATGCCATAATATAAACGCGCTATTTTGTACCGAGCAGCCTGATTAGATGCAAGAAAAGAAAAAAAAAAATACTTCCTACGTTCTTGGACACATTATATTTATTATTGTTCATGTTTATTAGAATGATATATATATGAGACAGAGATTATTCCCTGGATATCTATATATATATAACGCCTTGAAGGAATAAAACGGATAATTTACGGGAGAACTGTGTGTCATTCCTTCAATCCCCCATTTCTTTGTTTTGTTCTTCAATGCTTTAATTATTATCAAATTATTATCTAATATCGATATCTTGCACTTTGTGGAGGTAAGTATATTTCGACTTGAACCTAAGTTGTGTACAGTAAACGTATTAAGAAATTCAGTATCAGTTTCTTCAAAATTTCCTATGTAGCTAATAAAATTAAATCAATATGAAAATTTAAAACTAATAAATTCAATGTAAATTTGCAACAACAAAGGAAACATTAGAGGCGATCGAATAAATTTACGTACAGAAAATTACACTGTTGGTTTAATTCTATCCAATTGGTTATTCGAATTAATTTGTTACAACGATTCTTTCTTAATGAATTGTAATTCTTGGAAAATAATTCATGGGAATATTACAATAAATGTCCAATCGACCCAATTCTTGAATATCAAGCGATGGTAATGAATTACAATTGCTTGTGACGAATCAAACTGCGGCTTGCATAAAAACGGTTTTGCGTAAAATGGATGAGCGCGATTTAAATGCTTTTTAATTCCAGGAAATCTACGATCGGCAGTAAAGTTTTCTTTCCAAGCAAAAATCGTTCTTCAATAAATAATCTCGCATATTAAATCATTTCAATTCCATCTTCTTATTACCGATTTATTTATATTATATTTACCGATTGCTTGTTATTATTAATTTACAGTTGTATATCAACTACTTCTTTTTATGTTTTGGACATCTGCTATTGATCTTACGAAACATCCACATGCGTAAGTATTTGAACAACCAATTATCTGTTACTTTAATGAACCTCGATACATGTATTTAGATGAGTATCCTGATCTTTTCATGAATCATTTTATATATTCTTAAGAATATAAATCCTGTGTTGGCGCACAAAGTACTGAAGCAAATTGAAAATATTATTATCAAATTTGGTCTATACGCAAGTCTCTTAACGATAAACATATCGCAACATAAGTAAGCTCACATTGTATCGTCAGCAGTCTTCAACGAAGAAGTAAACCAGATCCAGGAAAATAAAAGGTCGTTCGTATCCGGTATCAAATAGTTAGTCTGGCAAGTCGAATCGATAGCGAGACCGCGAATACCCTGCACATTGTATAATTTCTTCAGTTTGGTGTTCCGGTCTATGGTTGCACAGTGGCCACAAGACAAGCATCCAGTCCGCCAAAGATGCTAATTAAGCAAGTTTCAATCTTAACAAAGTTTTTCGATTAGCCGGTAAATTGTTATACGACGATCCGCCGAGCTTGTTATTATCTTCCCAAACAAGCTAGGGAATCGTACACGGTGAAACGCGGTAAAATAATGGAAAGCTCGAAGCAAGTTTCGTCGTTAAAATTGCTGGCCACCGCACCGATTGTTACTTCATAGTTCCTCCTCTCTCTAATTCCTTTCATAGTTCCTATCTTCTAACGTGAACGTTTTTTTTTTCTTTTTTAGTTTTGTCAACAAGACACGAATACTAGATTGGGGATGATTCTTTAAATTTACTTGCTATTTTGAATAGTTTTTATATTCTACTATATGAAGGGTTTTTACTATATCGGTAAATGGAACAAATAAAAATGTCTTTATTAGTATTCAGCAATTTAGTATTCAACCTCTTATTTTATAACATTGTCACAAAAAATTTCCAAGCGTTCAGATACTTCACGCATCACTCAATTCTTCTAACTTTACTTCGATATTGATTGCGCAAAGTCACGTTACGATCTGTACAGGAAAATACATCAATCTACGGCCAAACATACAACTTGTAATTTTCAATAACTACACTGTTTCAAACTTCAGTACCTAATTATACGACCCTATCGCAGAAAACCTTAAGAAGCCATACATCGAACAGGAAGTTGCATCTTTGTATCGCGATATCTTTCTAACCCAGCCTACTTATGGAGAATAAGAAAAAGATCAAATACCTTCACTGATCAAGAACACCCTCGACTCAATGCCTCTCGCAACCAAGACCCGCCATTACGTTAAGCCCCCATCCGCAGCGTTGGAATCGTTCGACAAAAGAGAGCTGGGAGGCTCGTATCTATTTTTTTATTTTTTTTTTTTATTCTCTTGACCTCTTTCATAGGAGTATCAGCAGCGGTACGGTTTCGGTCTACCGGATTTTGATACGTCTCGCGCGTTTATCGTCCCGATCTGGCACGTCCGCTCGATTGTCGAAAGCAGGCTGGGTCGCCGATCGGAACCCCTCGCTGCGACGCGGAACAAAAGAAATAAACGAGAGCGTGGTGTGTGCGTGACATTGTTATATATGTACGTACATACAGGTGCCTGTAAACAATGACGCGACACCCTCGCCTAGAAACAACGAAGGTGGAGAAAGGACGAGAGAGAATCCCGAAAAATCCTGGATTCGTGGGGGATGACGAAACGACGTGCCTGGCAATAGTAAAATCATCGACTTTCGTGAGAGGAAGAAGGAGGAAGAGAGAGAGAGAAAGGAAACGTGAACACGGCTGTCGACAGACGCGTTTCTTCGACAAATTGTACCACCTTCTACCCTACGCGTCGTCGTTCGCAGTGTTCGTGCCCTTTTTTTCTCTAGGAGCGATCCAATTTGTTCTTGGGCACGTCGGTGCGTCATCGGTCCATCAATCATATCGACGTTCTACGTGCGTGGTAAGAACGTTTCCGTTGGTCTGTTTCTTTTATTATGACGTTTGTAGCATTCGAGGGTTTCATCGTGGTTTTGCGAATTAATAAGCGTCGTGACGAGAGTTGTATTTTGGCGTTGAACTATAGGAGATTTATTATACACGTGGATACGTTACAAGTGAATTTATACGCTTTTGATTGGAAATTAAAAATCTACTGGAGATATGTCTACAGAGGCATTGGTAATTAAGAAACTGCCGGGGATCGTCATATTCTAGAAAGTAACAGTTAGAGGGTGGAAGCTTAGATCAGGCATTTTCAGACCTATGAAAGTCACTCGGGGTGTTTTACGCGTCGTTTGAAGTTCACTTGAACGTATTTAGAGAAGATACTTGAAAGTTATAGAAATGTTAGCGGAGATCGTGTCTTTCGGAAGCAATCATTTCAAAAAACCATTTGAAAATTCACGATCGATATTCAGATAGCAATCCCGTTGTTTTACTTACAGCATCCGCGTTTCATTATTCATGATCGAAGACGCAAGTACCCGTAAGAGGAAGTCGAAGAGCGAACGAGTCGTGGAGCGGCGCGAATTAATTAACGCGTCCGGCGTGCTTGTTTCTCTCGATGAACCGTAAGGGTCATTACGAATGGGTTGTATATCAATCGACGCGTGGCAAGGCGTAATATACGCGGCCGTACGGTTAAAACGAATGGCCGCCTCGGCGATGGCGCGAGCCTCGATACGTTATCTGGCCTGAGAGGAGGGCTGGGCGTTTCTGTGGACCCGGGTCAACGCGAGGGGTATATATCCAGGAGGTCAGATAAATTTGGCCCGGATTACGCGGCCGTCACTTTCATATTCATTGAAATACTTCACCCGAACGACCAGCCGTATTTTTCTATCGGGGGTCGGAAGGACTTTTGCTCTGCTACTGTCTTCGTCCTGCTTCGTCCTGCCGATCTTCTCTCCTTCCTTTCGACGAATCCGACCGTGCGATAAGGGTGCGCGCGACAGTTAAGCGATCCCCTATATCTGGACACGAGGATGGCGATCGGCTGAAGGAAATTAGGGTGAACTGAGAAATTGGCTGGACAGGGAAATTAGGAGTTGTTGATGCCAGGTGTAAGATTACGCGAAGAGTTAGAAGAGGAAGGAAATGCCAAAATGAAGTTGAGTCGTGTTGTTAGTAACAGTTATAAGATCATCTTCTGCGCCATTTTTATTTTTAGATTTGACTACTGTGTTTGTCAATTCCTTTCCGATAAATGTCTTAAAGCCAATCTTTATTACGATACCATGTAGACGATAACGTCGATCTATGAAGCTTCTAGGATGCTATTTTCATTTATTCATCGATGTATCCAAGCGAAATGTTCAGTTTTCATTCAGTAACAATTGTCTAATTGTTTTGAACCGTGTATATTCTATGTAATTCTATTTCATAAAATTATGACGTAGTTTTCATTCTATCATTTAAACTTCAAGTTCGCCTCAATGAGTAAAATAAATCGTATAAGCAAGGAACAAAGGCAACAATATACTAACGAGATAAAGAAATATAATAATACGTTGTTGGTAAGTTGAATACAATTTTAACCTATTGTATCCCTTTGTAATTATTATTACACACGTGGCGCTGTTTCCTACGTGTTCAGCGCGTCAACGTTGTGAGAAGAAAAGTTGAACGCCGACCACCACGGAGATAGACACATTAAATTGTCTTTATATGCCTAGAGCATCCTACAATGATACGTGCCCTGTTTCCCTACGGGCGAGCCAAAGTATCTCTACAGAAACATCTGTTTATCTCACTATTACACTGCCCGAGGAGCTAGCACATGATGGTTGCGACGATGTTTGCCCAGGATCGTTCTCGATGCCGCTGGCAATGCTCCTTAAATATCCATTACTATTTTTTGTTTGCGAGAATTCGGGATCGCTGCTTACGAAACAGGGAAATTGGATAAAAATGTATCTTTCTTGGCATCTGTAAATATTCTCGAACTTTGATTGTTAATAAAAAATAGCAAGGAGATGAAAACGAAGAATACGTAAAAAATATAAAATACTAGGGGAAAAAGGAACGAATTGATCATTTTAACTACTCTAGTAGTTACAGCGTTAAAAATATGTAACCTTTTTAATTTTATATTGATATTTGAACTGTATCGATCGATAATAAAACGGTAATCTTGGAACAGTACAACGTGTACCGAAACCGTATAAATACTTCTCAGTTAATAAATAGCTAGGTATTCGACTTCAACGATTCGGTATTAGCGTTATCTTGATTATTAATAACGAGCTTCGGATGTATTAATTTAGTATCGATTATTTAGTACCAAATTACCGTCTCGAAACACGCTTCCGTCTTGAAGACTTCTCCAAAAACACAGTCGCTGGCATATCCAACTACGTGTAAAATTAACAAACCTAAAATTCATCATTTTGAAGGGTTTGACAACTCCACCGTTAACCAGCCGTCGATTAAACGCCAATTAAATCTCGCCTTCCCAAAATATCCCTCCTCCTACCTACGGTTCTCTTACCGTGTATCTTTTACGATGTTCAGCCCGCGGGGGGCCTAGTTTCACCGAAGCGTGACAAATGCTTGTACAAACTCGGGACAAACGGTGCGTGGCCAGATCTGTTACGTGTCGCCGTGATGAATCTGCGTCTCCGCATTGTCGCGGGGCCACGTGGCCGAAAAACGAGGCGAATTGTGTTTTTCCTCTGCTGATGCAACGGGTGACGCAAGGGGAGAAGGGCGGTAGCAAAGATTTTTCGGAAGAAAAGCAGGGTTGTACACGGGGCGTTCGACGAGAAAATACCCTCCGCAGGATGGGTTCTTTGGGTGAGACCACTCGATGACGAGGACAGAAGGACTGAGGCCCGCACAGAAACGTCAGTCAGGCTTACGCGAAGCGGGATCTAGATGTTATCTTCGATTTGGGACAGCGTACGGGTCGATGCGTCCCCGTTGTTGTATACCGTTAACTAATTATTCCATGGACCCTCGCTTCTCCATCATGCACACGGAATACCGCGTACGTCGAACTGCCGCTGACTTTTAACCGCCCCGAATTGAGGTCGCAGAGCGAACTATATACATAGAACGGGATGAAGTTTCGTAGATGAGGTGGTTATATGGAGCCACGATGGGATGCATGATTTATATAAGCGAGATAGAGGGAGACTATCGTTTGGAGATGTTACGGACTAATAGAATTCGGAAAGATCGTTTTTTGGATGGTTTTAGACGAGGTGAATTTGGAAGTTTTCTCTCGAGTTAATCGTAAACTGTTTTCTGTGGTGTTTCGCTTCGTTAAAATGTTCTACCTAGTATTCTTTCAGTTTTCAAGATACGTTGAGATAATCGAAGCTCTTTGTATCTCGTGCTTTTTCATTTTTGAGTAAAGTTATACTATACAGGCTGTTACGATATAGCAAAGAAAATGGTAAAAATCTAGGTCTTTTTTCAGTTTCGAATTGTTAGACAGGACGTTTGAATTAATGAGAGAGGTTTTTTTTATAACTCCAATCAACGAAGTAAAAAAGAACACAGACAGAAAACATACTTGAGGGAAACAGGAAGTTAATTACGTGTATCATTATTGCCAGAAACATAATTAGCCGATTACGCGAAATAAGGTCATTAATCGAACTCCAGGGAGTTGGATGGAGCGTTGCGAATAGCGGTGATGCTAAATTCATCGTCGAATACTATACACAGCATCGTGTTTATCCCAAACACGAGAATTTCAATTAGCTCATGCTGGGCGGGTGTAAAATCACACGTGATTTCGCGGTCAGCGATCGACAAATAATTTCGCTATATGTTGTTATATACTTTGCGATGGTCCGGGTCTCTGCCATATTAAACGCTATTAGGTAATGATCCTGCAGAACGCGATTAAGTGTGTAACAATATTGGACGTGGCGATTATTATAAAAGGATTACCGAATAGATTTCTCTGTTTCAAATGTTTCCTCTGGAACGATAAAAATTTGAACGTCGAGGAATTTTTTGTCGTTTCTCCGAGATCTAGAAACTTCGTTACTTTCTGAGAAAGTCTCCCAATTCCTTTCCTATTTACTTTGATACAATTTTAAATTGCATTTTTTTAAGTCTCTTCAAACTAATTTTCAATTTCTACTATGAATATCTTTTTCCCATTCTCTTCCAAATGAATTTCATTTTCGCGTCGTCGAGAAAAATATCTCAATCGTCGCTCCACATATTCACGCAAATGATCAAATAAATTTTGCAATCGGTCAAACGCCCCCGAAAAGTACTCAAACTATCAGCAGCGTTGAAGAGACGCAGCTAGACGTAACCGAGTCGTCGTTGTTATACACCATCCTCGATATTGACATTCGCCATTGGGATTGATACCGGGAACGCTGTCGAACGATAGACGGAAACAGGTAGAATATCAAGCACAGAGAGAGCATAATAGAGGAAGATGGATACCAGAAGAGGCGATATACGAATGACAAAGCTCGACAGAGGAGTCGAGTGACAGAGCGAGACGAGAACTGCTCGTTCCATGGAATCCGGTGATATTCGCCATATTGGCAGTATTCCTCTCCGCTTTGCTCCCGTTCCTCGCTTCGCCTCCCTTTGGCAGCCCAGCACTCCGTCTCTCGATCCGTACGGGCACACGAGAGCACGGCTGTGGCTGACGCCGGGCATCGGGGCAGAGCTCCCGGGTATCTATCGGATAATTAGCCGGTGATTACGTGGCAGTCATTCGGGCGGATATCAGTGCCCTCGACCCTCGGCCTCGCCCTCGCCCAAGTCCTCGCCCTCGGGCAAGAGGGTACCTACCATACAGCCGTGCTTGCAACCTGCATTTCTCTCTACCTCGCTCACTCACCCTATCTCTTCCCTATCCTTCTTCAACGTTTCCCTCGGTATCCTTCTCCTTCCATCTTCCGTCTATCTGCCTATCCATCTATCCATCTGTCCATCCATCGGTCTTCCTCAGCCTAACCTCCCACCCAGCCCTCTCTACGCCTAATTCTCTCTATTTCTCGCTTCCATCCACTCGGTTCTCTGTCTCTCTCCTAGCTACCAAACGTCCACGGCCTCTCCCTAGAGAAGCTCACCCGTACTTCCTGCATCTCATTATTGACGCCCAATGCACTGCTGGCTCGCATTATACACCGCGCGCTGGATACCATAGTTTCGAGTCGCGCCTCTGTGTGAGGCTACGATGCCCTCCACCAAGGTGTTCGTACATTCGAATACCCGCACGTGCACACGTTCGTTGCTCTGGCGGAGGATCGCTCCGGGCGGTGACCAACCGGCCCACCGACCAACACCGTCAAACAATCTCATTATCATTCGATTCACGGGTAACAGAGAGGACCAACGGTGCTTGGCCGACCAAAGGGAAACCCTTATATATCGGAAAACCGTGCCCTCTTTATTGTCCGCGAATCATCGGATCCAATTCGCCCGTGAAATTAACCCCGAATCTCGAATTGTTTTACCAACTATTCATTTCGACAGACACTTCGTACTTGGAATACGGGAGACGAAGGTTTGGTCACTCGAGTTTGCGATTTTCTCGGTAGCCGGTGACTTTAGGTAGTCGATGGTACATGTAATGTAATTCGAAGCTTGAGACAAATACGCTTTTGTGTCTTAGATTTTCGAATTTTGACAGAGATGTGGTTAATGAAATTTTTAGCGTAGGAAAGACACGTGTTCTGATGGCAATTTTCTATATACTTCTTCCGAAAATCGGGGAGTTTCTTAAATTCGAAAGACCAGTTTCTTAAAGTTTGAAAGACCACTGAAAATTAGAATATCAACCCATCGAGGGCCAACGTTACGTTGAAGCAGCGCTTAATTTGCAATCCTCTCTCAACCAGCGCAGACAGCAGCCAACGTTACTCGTAGCAAGTTTCACCAAGCTTACAAGCTTCTCGCCAAACAGCACGGCGCGGCATCCGAAAACAGCGGTAAGAAAGCAGCAAAGGGTTAGAGAGGAGAAAAAAGAGACCGAGTCCTGACCTACTCTATCAGAAAAGCGTGGAGGACCGGTTAAGCGCGTCGGATCGTCGGAACTTTTCACCCTCGATCCTTCTGTATCCCTTTCACGGAGAAGAAGAACCAACCAGCGAGAGCCGGCGGTTAACAGGGATCCCATGTATACCTCTTAAAAGACCAAAAGAAAGAAAGAAAGAAAGGAAGAAAGGGAAAAAAGGTAATGCGACGCAATTAAACAATTTGGACGGGCGCACGCGACGCGAGAGACTTCAAAAGTGCCACCACATGTGGGCACGAGATGTAATCAGGAAAGTTAATTGAAGGCCCCAGCCCACGACTCGTTCGTCTATTTCCTTCTCCGTTCCGTGTATATATGTGTGCCATGCAGCTCGAGTGCTTTCCCATTGGGGCCACGCGTGCTTATGCCGCCGGATGCAAAGGCCGAAGCGATTGACTCATTCAACGGGAATAAAAACACAACAAACTTCTGGCGAGAAAGAACGACGACGACGACGTTGAACGCGTTCGGGGGCGGCGGTGGTTTGCAAGAGGAGAGAAGAGGGACGGGAGGGTGAAATCACAGGGAGGGTGGTGCACAGGGTGCAGAGGTAACGAAGAAAAGAGAAAAGCGGCGCGGGCTCGCGCGCGTGACGTCACGAGCAGAAGGCATTCAGATTGAAGAGCGCTCGATGACTCTCGAGATTTGTATTGCCATTAATAACGAGGCGGGGGTGCGTTCCCCTTCCTACCGAGCCAGCAATTGCACCGTGGTACAAGCGTTCACAATGTGTACAACTTGTACCGGCTGTGTACGCACGCCTGCTATACGCGCCACTTATGCTCGACACGACCGACACGCGTGTATCGTGCGCGTCGTAGAGCAATGTGACGTACTCCTTTGACGGCATGGAACTCCCGGAAGTTTCTCTGGCACTCGCGAGAACGAGTGGGAGGACGCGCGGATTGACGCTACTCGCGTGTGCACGGGGTACGAAACAGAGTAGTCGTCTTCTGCTTGTTTTGGATATTCGTACGGGTTTTCTAAAGGAGTGGTTAATTTTCGTGGTGGGTTAAGTTTGTCGGAGGTAAAAGCGGAAGATGGTGGATGTCGATGTTTGAAGATGGGCATCACGTTTGGATTCCACGTACAGTAGTTTAGGTGGAATTGGAAGAAAGAAACGGTAGCAGCACATAATTCTTGCAATAATCAAACAATTTTTACGAAGATAGATATATCAACTTGATACGGATATTGCCTTTAGTTTAAATAAATTACGTTTGACATGTATCGTACCTATATGTTTAATTATTACTTCAGATTAATTCACGTTTAAGTTCGGAAGATGTTTCTTTTCCTTATATCAATTACGCTTCCTCGAATAAAGTAGTTGAACGGAAAAACAATGCTGATATTGATAAAAGAAAATATCAACTCAATAAATAGAAAAAGGATCGAAGCCTTGAGACAAATTTACAGATTCACCTGACGTACCAGGTGCACCTTAAGCTACAAACTTACAGGAAACTACAGGTCCACCAGTCATCTCCTTTAATCTTCAACCTACACGAGATTGTACGAACAAGCCACCGCAGCGGTACGAACCCCAACCTACGTTTCAGCAAGAACCTGAACCATCCGTTCGACACTCGGCCGCAAATATAATTACCGGCGTTTAAGCCGCTTCTATTGTGCGTGGAACGCTTGACTTGGCGAGCGTTGCGCAGAACCGCCGTAGGATGCACGAAAATCCAAAGAGGAACGAGAGAGCTCGTGAACGTGGACGTCGAAGGGGTTCCTGGCCACTTCTGGTCACGTGCGTCGTTCTGTCGAGTTGAAATCGATGCCGTCAGGAACCCACGGTCGGTTCTCACGTCGGCCTTTCTTTCCATCGTTCGATGGTCCGTGGCTTCCATCGTGTAATTCCTCGATCTTTAATCTCCTTTTAACGCTTCGGCCCAGGGATCTTTGGATGAGGGAGAAAATTGATACAATACAGCGAAGCACCTTTTTCTAATAACCTTCGTGGAATGCGATATTGTTTTAAAGAAGTGGTTTATTGTATATGATAATCAGACTGCCGATGTTTATGCAAATCCACACTTTGTTGAATTTGATTAAAGAAATAGAATCTAAGACTAATTGCATAATCTCAAATCTTCGTCCATCGATAAAATTCCATGCCATCCATAGATACATATAGTAAAACAGTATAAGGGTTGTGTTTATACATTGAATAAAAAAAGTAAAACGATCATTCAGAAACAGCTGATAAACTATGAAGCGCAAAAAGCTAATTTTCGGAATTTTTGCCTGTCTGCTTGTTTATCTGTTCGATGGGGTTTCATCTGTTGTATAATTTAGTGTCCGGGGAAGAAAATAGAGTATATTTCTGAAATCGAACCTTTTTATAATTCAATACTCTTTACTACGGATAATAACCTAATCGTTAGTATAAAAAATATGTAAAGTTTCATTCATAACAGTTCATGTGTTCAATAATTGTTCCGCATATTAGTACTGTCGACAACAAACTGAATTTTCTAACAGTTAGATCAGTGTATTAATTTGACACAATAGTATCCAATGACTTATCTTAAAAATCTTGATCCGCCGATAAAGCATCACACCATCGACAATAAATTCAAACTGCCAACAGCTAGATCACTCGAAATTTGTTGAAGACGATATTCGGTTTTATTTAACCCTATCAATCTCGAACCATCGATAAATTTTCACACGATCGACAATGCTCCAGTACCTATAAATTCCTGCTGGGACCGACTGTTCCTTTCTCCAGTTCAATTAACAAGTCTCTGCGCAGGCACAGAGGAGAATTTAATTTCGAATCGATGAGCGAACGACTACCCACGGAACCAGGTCGCGTTGCGTGCAAGCGTCACGCCGCATCGCCAGACGGCCGGCATCCATCGTCTCGCGGAACGCCTACGCGTTTCCTGGCGCCGTGTGAACACACGTATAACACGGTTGCGACATGTGGCTTCGCCCCGAGAAATACCGTTGCCACGGTGTCACAGTAATTAATTTCCCTCAAATTACTCGAGAAACAGCGGAGGAGGAACTTCACTCGTTGCACCGCACGCGCCACCTGCGAGTCAAATTACAATGCGAGAATGCCAGTTAAATGATGAAGCGTAATTGAATTGTAGTTCGCTCCGAACTAATTTGCATCTGCTTTCTGTCACGAAACTCGACAGAGGGAGATGAAGCGGTCTGAGCCTTCGAATCGAAGGAATCGTAGAGTCGAGGCTGCGAATGCTTGCGTAAATGCGCGATTACATCCTGTACCGAGTCGTGAAAAGAAACTTTTGAGTTTGCGCTGAAAAGAAAGGGTCAAAGGGATGAAAGGGATGGGAGAATGGACGAGGGACGAGCCTGCAGAAGGATAGGAATGGTAATACCATATGGTAAGAAGACGGAGAAACTGAAACAGGTTGCCAGTGTATCTGTATACTGGCGATCGTAAATGTTAGGATTTCTACTCGTTGGATACATTTATTGGGAAATTCTAACAAATTTTTCTTTACTTAGTATTGCGTATTGTAAGTCATCTACGATGTGAATGGAATGACAGATTCGAATAAAGTAATTAGAAGCATTTTTGGTAATACTAATGTTTACTGTTAATGTACATAGATATTTATTTTCATTATCGAATGTTTATAACATATTCAGGTATTTGAAGAATTTGGAGAATTACGTACTATACGTTGAAGAAGAATGATAATAAAACGATTGCCTGGTCGAACGTCAAAAATATTGTCTGGTTTTTCGTGCTTAACAGGTTCACCGACAGATTTAACCCATTAACCGATAAAAGTCGGTTTCGAAAAGCAATCCTGCGGCCTGTCGTCGACGAATTAACGACAGTTCGACAGTTTCACGCGTGGACGATGACGTATTCCTTTCTGCCGCGTGACGTTGCATCTGTATGCCCGCCCTCGTCGATCGTTCCACACGTTCAGCCAGCTTGCGAAATGACGCACGATATTCAAGCATGCGTCGATACGCGGGGTGTATGCGCGATATCCGTCACGCGGAAACGTGTGAAACGACGGCTGCGAGTTTCCACGAAAACAAGCTACCCCGCCTATGAGACGAATCCGCGCCCTTCTTTTTAATGCCAACTTCGTAATGGAATCTCGCGGTTAACCGATGATCCGTTTGTTTCAAAGATGTCGTCAACGTGATTGGTTGCCTAGAAATAAAAAATGAAATGGTGAAACGATATCTTTGTAAAAGAATAATCTGAGATTTTATATAGTACGAGTTACCTTAATTAATTTTTGATATTTTTATAACTAAAAATTTTGTAAGAAGATTGTACGAAGTACGTACAATGGCGAGCATATAAATAGAGAAATTCTTCCGAATAAATTCAACTAATTTTTATGAAAAATATATTGTATAAAAATGTATTACGATAAGTTTTATTTCTATTGTTTTTTCCTCTTGCAAATTATACATCTCAGTAACGATTAACAGGTTCGATTAACTCATATCAAACGTCGAGCTAAATATTGAGATGTACATTTTTCCATCCTTCCCTTTTCACGCAAAATTCGCACAAACACGCGTAAAATGTTCCCAAATCCGCTCTCGCCCAATATTTTCCAAAACCTTGTTCCTCTACCAAATCACCAACCCTCTCTTTATTTTCTATTCCCAGACACTAATAACTTCACGGTTTCCAAAAGACACATCGCAATATTTACGTGCCATCGAATACAAGGCTCTTGCGCAATAAAAACGAAAAAGCAAAAGTGTAAAAAGAGAAGAGGAGGAAATATCAGAATCGATGTATGTTCGAGAGAACCGGATCGCCGGAAGAGGAGTGAAAGCGTAGAGTAAGGGAGTGGGGGCGGTTGTCCACGAGGAACGGGGGTCGATTCGGCACGGACGTGTTCCGATCGAAAAGTCAGGGTGGTCGGTCAGGTGAACGATATCCGTGTATATAGTTATATTGCAGGAACCCTAGGAAACGAGCTTACTGGTGCATTCCGGGTTCAGCTCTCCGGCGAAGGCTCCTCGCGCGCGTGCAGGAGCACCCGCGCGTTCGTTCGTCTGACGCTTAATACCAGTTTCACGGCTTGATAAGCCGAAGCGTGTAATTTTGCAGCGGCTCCGGAGTCGGATAAGCACCAGGTTTTCTAGTTAAGTGGACCACAAAATTCGGGGAAGCCTATATAAGGCTTTTCGAGGTAGAAGGCGATCAGTCGAGCCACAGAGCTCTCCGGCACACCATCCGCGATCGAATTGTTCCTCGTTTCTCTATAGTTTCTCCGGCTCCATTCAGTTTCCGGTCGTTCTTTCATTTTTTTTTATCCCCGTGCGATTTGTATTTGGCGTAGGTATCTCTGGAATGTATTTGGAATTTTTAGTTGTTCTTGGTGGATGTAGACGCGTGCAAAATTGTATGCTAGATGGCGCGAGATGGAACTTTCTTCGCAAACGGTGGGTGTGAGTGTGCACGTTTGTAGAAGTTTAAGGTGGATGAATATGAGGTGGGTGATACTTGTTGTCGAAAAAGAGGATTTACGGTGATTAGTTATGTGAGTTGAATGATAATGGCACCTTTCGATTGGGATATCGAGTGTCGATGAAAATTTGACTAGGTTTCGATTTGTAGGAATATTTTGTTCTACGGTTGAGTAACTCTGAAACCGACGAATTACGCATACTATTGTTAATATTAAATAGCAGATATTGTTGTTTTTGTATACTTTGTGTATTTTTGTATTCTTATAAAGAAGAAGGGTGACACTAACAATTTTGATGGATTTTCCTGCTTTATTTTTATTCTCTAAACTTTAGTTAATGCAAATTTTCATTTTGATGTACTGAAGAATTCTGACGTTGATAGGATATAACCAACCTTCAAAACAAACATTTTTATTCAGTAGACTACTTCGATATCATCTTCGCTCCGATTATTTGTTTAAATATAACATATTATGTGAATTCCAAATGCACAATTCTAACTTCATAGTCTTTTAACCATTTACAAAACAACAATCCAATATTCTTTTACTTTGATAAATCAAATAATTCCATCGACAGCGAAATAAAGATAGACTGCAATTCGAAAGCTGCACGCTATAAAATTTCTGAACAGTAATCGACGCTTTGTCTTCTGAATCTTATGCATCGCATAGAATTCATTAAACGCGTATTCACGGATATAATATCGTTTATCGAGCAGCAATTTGTTCTGTGGTGTCGTTGCTGCGCAAACAAAGTGTCGGGCTCGCTCGATGGAAAAAGTATTTACTCGCTAAAGACAAGCAAATTTAGTTGAGGCTTTTTTGCGTTTTGCCATCGTCGGTGATTTGTCAGCGGACGATTTTCAGCTCGCTACATAGGCCAAGCCAAATATCCCTGTTTACGCACGCTCGACGCGATAATGCTTGTAAATAATGGTGGAAGTTTGTTGACTTGCCATTTGCCGATCGACGCTCGACGCGCGAATAACTTTGTCCGACGCTACGCTGTTCTCCCCCAATTTCAAAAGCTGAAATTCAAACCGGGGTTAAAATGTTTACGCGGCCAAGGGAGAAATTAGATGCCCGAAATAAAAATTTTTTAAGGTTAAGGGTAGTAAATACAACTTCTAGAAGATCAATGACTGTTTTTAATAATATACTTGTTAAAGCGTTGAAAATATTTTGCAATTTCTATATTCATTATCAAATTGTTCTCAAATTCTAGCAATATATCCAAAACAGTTGAGTGTCATTAAAATACTAATAAAATTTCTAATTGAAATATCTCAATGTACATAGTATACATTTCCTATCAAAGGTCAATCCGATCAACTCCACTTTCCACTAATTTCTTAACTTCACCACACAAGTACACGATTAATAACCATTTCTGGAAACAAATAATTTACTTCCACAAATTCATTCGCAAGCACGACACGAATACGACATAAATACAATAAATATATATAAATATAAAGAAGAAAATTGTAGCCTTTTCAGTCCAAAACCCGACTCTCGAAACCCAGTCAGACAACCAATTAGCAAAGAGAGGATCCTAACCCTACAGAGGGCTCAAAGCTCGCTTACAACTCGGTTCGAGCTCCAAAAACGAAAAATCGCGAGCGAGACGGTGAAAGATAAAAACGAAGACGCTTGGTCGACGGCAAAAGGAATGCCGAGGAGAGGCACCGAAGAGAGGAGAGACGGAACAGACGGCGAGAGAGCAACCTCGTCATATACTCGTATAAAGAAGAAGAGCAAAACGAGAGGAGCATCGTATGGAAAAGAGGGAGGGCGGGTTAAGGAGGTAGCGCGGGAAGAAGTTTCGTACAGCCGAATCGAGGATGTAGACAGGAAGGATGTTCGTCGAGTGCCATCGACTTAACTCGGGGCATGGCACAGCGAGCACGAGCCCATCCTCTTCGAGGCTCTGAAGAGAGCCAAGCCGGCATAATAAGCTTTGTGCGCCGACTGTCGACGTCGGATTCCCACTCACGAAGGGCTGAAGAGGCCAGCCGGAAGCGGCTGCATCGGCAGCAGTAGCGACAACGCCGAGGAGCACCGGCAACAGAAGCCTTTGCTTGCGCCAGAGTTTGCCCATACGCGAGAACATCCGAAGAATCGAGCATCTGCTTGTGAAACCAGTCCACCTCTCACGGCGAATGCTCCCGCCCTACGTAGGTATGTACATGTTCCGCTGAAAAATCTAGAATGCTAATTACCAGCCTACATTCTGCTCCGATGATCTTTACGTTCAGTAAGATCTACTTCTCTTAGCTGGTGGAGATCGTGTACTGCTCCTGTCAGCCCTTTGCCTGGCCCACTTTCTCTCTCTTGGGAACACCATCTCTTGAAAGTGGAAATTGTTCTTCTCTCATCCGGGATCTTGAGTCAAGTTTGGAAACTTGATAGGTTCGATTCAAGACAGCGAGGACTTGGATCGAGGTCTGATTGATTCTCGGGGTTTGCTTTATGCGAGGAAGGGGTTAAAGGATTGGCGTAATCGGGGTAGGTAATGATTTCTAAATCGACGAGAGAGAACCAGAGGATCATATATATTCTATATATTATTATTAATGCATTTTACTTTGGATATTTTATATACCTTTGTATATTATCCAATATAAATTTCTCATTAATGCGTAAATATCCGCAGCCCGATCGTACATAAATCCACCTTAATCTCATCTAGTTCTATTAATACAACACAAAACCTGTCCGTGTCATAATTAAATTCCTAACTTCGCTAAATCCTTCAATTACTCAAAAATTTCGCGTACGAAATTTTAGTTGATTTTACATCAGAAAAAAGACATCTTATCGTGTGAGCGATAAAATAGCGGTAATATCGTGACACGAATAAAACTACGTGCGCCGACTTTGGCCGTGAATATGTGTCTACGGCACGTTAGGGTTGTAAGTGGGTTAAAGGTACTGGTTGTTTAGAGGGTAAAGTGCATAGTTTGCCAGCGCTCGGAAACAACGGAGAGTGGATCGCCTAACGAAGTGTGTTTGCCGGCGGAGACCACGGGAACGAAATATGGTGGGGATGATCCGGGCTAAAGAAAACACAATCCAGACGAAATCGTTAACAGTTCGTCCGTTCTTCTTCTCTCTCTCTTGTTCGTTCAATTTCGAAACTCACCCTCCACGATGACTGAGAGCAATATCGTTGTATAAATCGCGGCTGGAGTACGAAAAAGGTTGTCGACCAACCCTTCACGATTGCGCTCCCTTTTCGTTAGAAAAAGGATTTTCTAGAGGCTGTTTTTTTATTTTTGATTGGTCTCTCAAAATATTTGGTTATATCTTATTTATGGTTAGTGCGAATGTTTACGCATTTCTGAGAAATTATTTACTTCTATAAGATTTTACAAATAATATTGAATTTCAATGTAATCCAATTCTCTGTGGCTCGATAAATTTCGTAAGAAACTATCTCTAAATCACATAATTAAAAATAATCCGTCAAAGCTCATCATCCTAACACAAACCTTCCTTTAAAGCCCTCTCCACGAACTCAAAAATCCACCAACCTGTTCTCAGCACGATACTTCCAGCGACATCCATGAGACAATCCAAGAAAGTCCTAAGTCGATCCCGGGGAGAAAGCCGGCGAACCTTAGTTGAAAGCTAGTGCGAGATCTCGTAGACGCGCTTTTCCACGATCCGGGTTAACCAGGAAAGCAGCAGGACCGACCGCTAATCCGACGTACAACGATTAAAGCCACGTTGGTGGTATCGTTGTCGGTGATTTTCACGGAGCCCAATGCTCGGACACGATATCATTTCCATCCTCCCCCCGCCCCTACTCCGCTCTCCTCTTGTACCCTTCTTTCTCGTATCTCTTTGACTCGGTTCGACAAAGCGGAGCCCGTGGATATCCCGCCTCGGAGGCTCGTTGTTGCAAGGACAGAGTCGGATAGATGCGCAAGAAGGGTGAAAGAGACGAAACGAAGGGCGGAACGAAGAAGAAAGAGGAAGACGAGGAAGAGATAGAGGAGCAGAGACGGTGAAACGTTATAGAGAGGGAAGGCACTCGTTGATTTCCCGTTTTCATATTCAATATGATCTGCCCCGGCATTGTATTCATTGAAAACGAGTCAACCGCACGCAAGATCAGGAGCCGGGCGCCAGAAACGAGAGTGGATCATGGAAGCCTGGCCTCGTCGGTGATGATGGCAGAGCTGGTAGTGGTGGGTAGGTCGTTGCGGTGGTTGGATGGATGGTTAGTTGGTAGGTAGGTTGGTTGGCTGACTGGCTGGTTTCCTACTCCAACTAATGAAAGGAGACTCCGCGCCAGGGTCTGGAGGTTGCCTGTCTGCCTGAGGTTTAAAGTCGATGTGTCCTCTTCACCCGTGAATCACGACGGGGAGCGGTAACGTTCTAAGAGGGGATGGATGTTGGAGATGCTTCTGGATCATTCCAAATGGGCAGGAGGGGGGAGGTATCTTTTAAGGCGACCTGCACTCGTTGAGATGCGAATCCATCGGTTCGTGCGAATTGAGACGTCCGGCTCAGACATGGACAACTTTCGCGACTAACCAAACGTTGCAACTTATTTTTGGAAAATCCTTGCTTCTGCTGTACTTAAGTTTGCTTCGCTTTTGAAGGATACTTGCAGCGTTCTGCTTTGATAACTGGCGTGTTTAAATGGCAAAACTAGTCGCGTAGTTGGTAATGGAGTGTTATATACAGAGTGAGTCATCTAAGAATGAAATCTGATATATTTTTGAAACTGTTCGTGTCTTTTTGAAATGTTACTTCTTTAATGACAAAATGATAGAAGTTAATGAGTCATTTTTTGTGCAATTTCGTGTGTGATTATAATACTCTGATTTGTGAAGTTATCTTTTAAGAACAAAATAATCTACGTCGAAATCATTTAATTAAGTATAGTATTTCTGAATACACTTACCGATATAGATAACATTTTTAACAGTATTTCAGGTTCTAGTTTTACGACTCACCGTGTACATTTGTATGATGAATCGAGACTGATCTTGTATATGTATGTTTGAACGAATTTTACTTTCCAGTTTGCCTCTTCGAGATGATGAAGAAAATTGAATATTTAGAAGTTAAAACGGTGTCTTTTAGTAATTAATTTAAGAAATACAGAAGTTAATTTGTGAAGATTTACTGAAGCTTATGGAATTATGTTTGTGGAATGCTCGTTATTAAAAGGGAAATGTTTATATCAGATCGAGCAAATGTTTGTAACGTTGAATGAATAATGATTCGACGTGGAAATTTTTACGTGAAAAATTAGTGGGTCCATCGTCGAGTGTGCCGAATAGCGAATCGTAACGTGGAAGCTCAAAGCGCAGAAATCCACCTCAGCAATATTCAAATTAACGATCCGCTAACGTTTTCGTTCGGTAGACTATTCGGCCTACAAAAACCAGGATCGCTATTTATTCCCTAATGTATTGGATATCCTGTGTATCTTGCTATAATATTAAAAAATGAGTTACCAAGCAAACACCCAAAGGAGTTTTATCTTTACATAATTCTCTAGAAATCCCAATATCCTTTTACCATTAATAATAACTTAAAAAGAAAACTTGAAAATGATAATCCTATTATTAAATTGCATTTATATATTTTTAAACGAAGATATGCATTCTAAGAAAAAATTTGCTTAAACCCTAACCAGGAAATAAATAAATCCTTGATAAAAATATTATTTACAACCTACATTGATTTATTTTACTAAAATCCTTGAAATTTTAATTATATTTTAAAACAGAGAATATTTATCAACGTTAATCCTTTCCCTTATTAAATTAATTTTTACCTTCGTAACAATTCAACAATATCCAATAAAGGCTGACCGTTAGCAACGATACCAAAGAATCTCACCCAAAGCGTCGATCTATTCCACCTACTAAAACCCTTCATAAACGCAATAACAAACCCATTTATTTCAAAGGAACGTCGTTGATCAAAGATGCACCGTAGAAGCGAGACGTTTAATCACTATAAGCGCGACTTCAGCGCTTGCCTGTCTCTTGTTTCATAATGATAATAACGACGGACCATCCATAAGAATCTCGTCCCATCTCCACCATCTCTTCCTCGTAGACATCGCTGTACTCCCTCGCGCCACATACGCGTGGCGAAAGAGGCAGAGCGAAGAAGCGGGTAACGCCATTGTGGCAGAAAAATGGAAGTTCCTAATAGAGATTTCCATGCACTCGGTATTCCATGCAAGGGTAGTAGGGGGGTTGAGAACACAGCAAAAGAGCAACAGAGAGAGAGAAAGAAAGAAGAAACATCGAGGAGGAGACGCGCGTGTGTTAGATAGAGAAGAGCAACAGGGAGGTAAAAAGAAAAAGCAGCAGCGGAAGGGGTGGTTCGAGGCGAGGAAGGCCGCTCGAAAGGAGAAATATCCGCGAGTAGTTAACAGCAACGACATTCGAGTCCGCAGCTGGCTCGCACCGCGAATGAGATGGATGGCGCGTAGAATGCAGATCGTTGGAAGGGATGCGGATGGACGGACAGACGGATGGACCAGCGAAGGGTTGCGAGCGCGAAAGGGACGTGGCGGTGCATCGACGTGCTCGGTGCAGCCCTATAGGCGACTATACGCGGACGCGCCACTATTGGGGTGCAGCCAGAGTGGTGGCACGGGGCGGAGCGATGCTGATAGGAGGGTTGCAGCCGGCCTCTTGCCGGCTGCTTTTTCGGAGGGTTGGATCAGCGCGACGCTCGATGCGCGCCGCGAACCACAGGCTCGACGACGTGCAACCACCAGCACCTACGAATAGCCGGCCGTGGATCGAGCTCGATGCACGCAGCTCCCTTGCTTTCTTCGTCTCTATCGTCATCGTACTATGATCTTTTTGAGATGGGAAGATAGAGAGTTATGAGATTGGGGTTAAGGGTAGCAGGGTGTACGCAGTTTGGTGCGCGACTATACTCACACACTTCTTGTGATATTTTATTTGCCTATTTTTGTTACGAGTCAGAGTCTATGAATAACTTGATAATACAAGGACTTCACTTGGATAATAAAAGGAAAAAAGTAACCGAATAATGTAGGTTTGAGGGTAGCGTGGATGATTCTGAGAACTTTTTTGTTTGATTAAGATTGCGATTTAGGTATTTGAGGTGGTATACATTCAGAGATTATGAAGTTATGGATATGGACGAGTGTTTGAAAACTGTTTAATTTTGTTGTATCATAAGGAACGATCACCTTGTTCAATTTTTCTGTCTTGGGACCGTGTCGAAATATTCCATCACACTGTGCGAGGCTAACAATTTTACTCGTAATTAATTCATGATGTTAAGTTGTTTAAACTCTTTTTCTCTCTTTCCCAAGATTCAATTTCTTTTTTGCATACCGATCATAAAATTAAACATCGTATCGGAACTCTGCGTAATTTTAAGTAATCTTGAAATTCTCTAGAATTCGGTTCACCAAGTCACCGACAGTGGAGAAATTTCCTGAAATAAGCACGTTATATGCTCATGGAGGATCGATTTAAACGGGCGTTCGCGTTCATTGAAAATGTAAATTGGGCGCGCGGCGATTGACGAAATAATCGCCCAAAGGAATTTAATTACATCGATATTTCGCAGCTGCTCGTGTCGGAAGGACGCGTCGTTTATTTTATATTTATTTTTCCTTCGTTTTTGCTTTTTTTTCGATGGTTCGTACCAACAAGCAAGGATTATAGGTGGTGCACACGCACACGTTAATGAGAAAACGGGGCGCGCGTAATTTACTGGCGAGGAGAACAGCCAAAGAGGGAGGACAGAGGAAAGACGTGTAATAGACATATTACTCTCAATATAGCCTAGGGTGACTTGGCGTGGGTTAATTCGATGTTTAAGTACGTGTATAGTGATATTATAACCCATCGTAATTATTACTATTATTCCGCGCCGCGAGTGCTGGCATTTTCGATACTCGACGTCGTTGCGTTCGACGGAAGGGTTGAAAGTGTCGTGACTCCAACGTGTTTTCGATTTTTGTGTATATTATTAAAAAGGGGATTGCGGTGATCCTCCGTATTATGGAAGGAGAGGATTAATTTACGTTTTTATCATCCCCTGCTTTCCGTGCTGTATTTTCCAATGATTTGGTGGATGTATTATATGTGTATGATGAGCTTCGGTGCGTGTATTTGACACGAAAGTCTGGATGCTGATTGTATTATATTTATTCTACATATTATGACAATATGAATAAAGACTAGGATCGAAGAGTTTCGTGAACGTCGTTATACTTTATGGGCGCACTGTTGTTCTTCAATAGCTTTCAAAACGCGTTACGTTTTAGTTACGAGAAATCAATCTGAATTAATCATACAGCGAAGTATTAAGAATAGCAAATATAATTGATGAAATATGTAATATATAGTATCATAGAAACTTTATTCGTCACCTGATTCTTGCTACAACGTGAATCTGAAACTATCCAAGTATTATTTTTAACTCTGTTCAAACGAATCTCAGATATTATATTTGTGTATGATACTGTTGTAGGATAAATTTTTATTTAAAAACGAACAATAAAATTATTTCCAATCGATCCTTTAACCCCTTCGAATGATAGATGTTTCAAAAATATCTGTAGGTAATAAGACACGTGTTCGACGATATTTGTGAAACGTGCATCTTGATCCTCGTTTCACGAACGCATTCACGGTTCCTACAGTTAAATCGGGTTTCAATTTTAAACGGCATAGTCGGCAATCCGACCGCGAGGCTGACACGTGCGACTCTATCCATCTAGAAAAAATTCGATTCGACGCAAGAACGTTTTTTGGATTAGCCCGATACCAGGCGATCCGGTCAGAGAGTCGTAATTTTAAACATCTGACATCGCCACGCGTGTCAAATCACAAAGGCGCCTTTCCAAATGGTTGCGTAAATTCGCGTGGCGAACATGGCCGTGTAAACGACAACGGTTCGTTCGTGGTCGATGGTTCACTCGTAGAACGCTTTTAAAAGAAGGCAATAAAGAGAAGAAAGAGAGTTTCGTTTGTTAGAAAAAGATTTGTAGTTTCAATTTAACGCAAAATTTATCTCTCATTCATTCACCATTTTTTTTATTTCAAATATATTTTTGATGACCGTACACGAACGCCTTTACAAATTCGGAATTCTCTATCTCGAATGAATGTATTAAAAAAGAACTGAAATGTATTAAAAAACAATTACATTTAAGGCACGTAAGGAATAAGAGGGATAAAAAAATGAGATCGGTTTATTCCTTTATCTATTCTATTATCCACGATAGTTGCCAATTATAAGCAATTCTTATTAGAACAAGATAATCCAAAAAACAATATCAAAGTGCTTAGAATTCAGTGTAGCTACTATCTTCCTGTAATCGAACATTTCAATATATGTATAACCGCTCAACTTTGTTTTAAACCTCTACCTAAAATCCTTAATTGTCCAACAACACAAAACACGTATCTAAATCGCTGCTTTCTCACAACGAGCATGTTCATTCCGCAAAAATCATCTCATACGCGTACATAGCCCGATATCCTAAGTACTTCGTCCCATTACCTCAATCTTACCATTTTCTTTCCAACCTCGCTCTTGGACTTTCTACCACGATCTCGCGCTCCATTCTTCCACAGGCACTCGACTTGGAAGACGAAATCCCTGGAAAAGAGGGTGTCGAGAAGAATGTTAGAAAAACGAGTCGAAACGGACTCATCCCGACACGTCTAGCCGGATGGTTACGCGCTCGTACCACGTGCACGCATGTAAATGACAGGGGAGGGTGTGCGAATTGCGGCGGCCAAGGGAGTGAGAATGGAAGAACGAGGAACACGGCTAGGCGAGAGAAACAAGATACAACGGATGCAACATTGTTAAACAGAGATGGGATGATGGGACGAATGATAGATGAGGGGAGGGGAGGGAAACAAAGAGAGAAACTGAGACGACGATAGCAGGAGGGAACGAGGGAAAACGAGAAAGGGAGAAAACGTTGGATCGGAGAGACAGAGACGCATAGTAGGCAGTAGTCGTGTTACTTCCGGTCGAGCGATCGCTGTGCCTGGCAGCTGCGGAGTTTGCAGGACGGGGGTTGTTGTTGCACATCCATGCGCCCCCTTTTGCGTATCCATCCACCCCCTATCCAAGCTTCCACTTCCTCCGCCCCCACCTATCCCTTCACCACGCTTTCACCCCTCCTCCTCAGCCCCCCTATCACCCTCTTTTATCGTCCCGTATCGTCACATTGATTCATTCTCTAATTCGATTAGTTTAAATGGCATTAAAACAATCCTGTTGCCAGTGCGTGGTAACGCGACTCGCCGAAGCGAGCTCCGCGAACGTGCCAACGCCAACACCGCTCACCACGCAGCTGTTCGCTTCTCTCATCGCCAACCCCGTCGAGATCCTGGTTTCCACGGATTTTTACTGTGGTTTAAGGGTGCTTTCGGGACGGGTCGATGTTGGCTTAAGGGGCGAGGAATATTTGGATGAGATCGCGTGCAAATGTTTGGAAGTGTTTTGAAAATTTACTTGTATTTATTGATAAACTGATTGCTAGTATATGTCGTATTAAGAAAGATCTTGTTTCATTAAATTATATTCACGGATTGATCTACACGAGCCACTCAGTGTCAGAAGTCGATCAGATTAGCTGAAAATTCTCTGGAAATTATTATTTAATATCAGAATAATCTTTTGTCGGAGAATATACCAACAACTTCGATAAAGTCTTCTCAGATTCACGTGTCTATGGATACAGCTTTGTTCGAAAGTCTTATTATTATCGTTCCATATCTAATGATTAAAGCTTTATTTCGAATATGAAGAAATGTTATTTCGTTGGATATTCTATAATGTAACGAAAGGAATATAAGAGTCCGAAGTCCGAAACACACATAAAATCAAGGTAAAACAGAGATATCGAACAAGTTTATTCCCTCGACGATTGCTCGATCGTAAAAGCTACACAACTTTCACATCCAATCGAAACAAAAAGGCAAAAATAAAGAAGAGAAAGAGACATTGGACAAGGAAAACGCACATATATCGTGGACTGCGTCAAAGGCAATACGGAACGCTCGGGAGATCGTCGTGCCGACCAGGTCAAAGACCATTAGGCTCGTGAGTTATGAGACAAGTTCTAATACTCTAATAATCTGGCTGTTGATCGGTTAGGCGAGTGTGTGCGTGGAGAAACGCTTAGAGCCTCGTGTTTAGGACGCGAGACTTTATTCTGGCCGATCACTCGCACGCCTTCCTTTCCCATTTCGTTGTTCAACCCCCGATTCTTCTCTCCCTTCTTCGTGCAACATCCTCTCTCACCCCTTCTGCACCGCCCCTCCTGCTATCCAGTGGATCCAACTCTCCCTTCCCCTTGGATCCGTGGCGAGCCAAGTCAGTGTGAAATTCAGCAGCCCTTATTAAAGCTTACACCCTTGCGATGCCACCGTTCAGAAGAGCGTCAGCGTTTCTCAAATTCTCAACCATAGTCGGTGCTTTGATTTTGCTTGCCGCGTCGAACGATGAAAACTCTTTGTTGTTTCTTGGGTTTGAAGCAGGTTTTGGCTAAATTGTTTGCCGTGTTTGTACTTGATAGTGGAGCTACGTAATGAATTCGGTCGCCTTTCGCTAGTATATACATTTCGAAGTTGTCATAGAAATTGTTCAACGCTTTGACTGTCATGCGAACTTTATATACCTTGCCGAAACAGTCGCGGCAGACTGAAATACATTACAGCGTAATATTTAACTTTTTAATTTTGATCATCTAAGTTATTCGCGTTGTGGAAAAATTCGTAGTTGGCGAAATTTATCTTATTTTAATTATTCTGGAAGATTTAGTGACCAGCCGGTCAACGCGTTTGAAGAATGTAAAAAATATACGCGGTTGAATGTTTTGATAAAAGATATTTGTAGAAAAGGAGGATAAATAAGTTATTTCCTCCACTCTACTCGTACTTTTATGCGAAAATTTTGATTAAAATGAAATAGGAGGAATTTTGTTATCGAGATATTTTCTTGTAAAACAAGAGTAGCAGCAGTGTGTTGGAGTTATTTTCCGTGAGCGATGACCGCGTGACCTAGGTAGAATCGCAAAGTACGAAGGGCAAACAGGATAATTTAAATATAAGAGTTTCTGCTGTTCTACATTTATGTCGACGTATATTGCCGGCGGTCCGAGGTCGGACGATAAACGAGCCTGGCTACTCGCGTCTAATTCCACTTGTGCTGTGGCTGCTCGTTGCCTCTGACTCCGAAATGCTTGATCTAATTGGCTGAGATTACAGCCGAGGGAAACGAGAATTTTACGCGGATCCTGTTACGATTTTAGAACAGAATTCGCTTCTGTTCCTGCTGATTGAATGAATGCGACTGCCTGATTTCAACATAGTTGGTACCCAAGTCGAAGTACTTCCGTGACATTATACCTTTAACGTCCCTTAATTACAGTTTATTTCAGTTTGTTACAACGCTATAATACAATTCAAACGTAATTATTACGTTTGAATAGAGTTTCATAATTTTTTTCAATTTTTCATAGCTTAAACTGTCGTGTTAAAACCATAGGTTATAAAATGTAGCTAAGAACTAGAAAAAGATATTCCACTTTCAAGAAAATGAGAAATACAATCAATTGAATCGTCCCCTGATCTATTTCATCCAAAAATAATTAACAGTCAAGAGTTGGCGTATGATACTGACAATACAATATTACAAGCTATAAGACTTCAAATATTAAAAACCAAGAGTACGCACAAATATCTTAATTTTTTAATCCTCCTTCTACCTTAAAATATATTAATCTCCACGTCTACCTACATAGAACCTGGTCCACGTTTAGTTGAACCATTGAAGGTTGCGGAAAAGTTTGAGAAACGCTGTTCCGCGGGATCTGGTGTTTCCCCGCCGCCTCCTGGTGCTGGTTACACGCGCGCTGACTCATCCTGTCCCACATCCGCGGCATTCGCAAACCGTCGGACGCACGCGAGCGGTAACTAAATTTTAAATTTTTACTTACTTCCAGGCTGCTGCTCACCCCTGGGCCCCCGTCATTACCCGCTGCAATCAGCGGCTCGCTATCCGCGCGGACGCCCCTATCCTCGCCGCCTCCCTTTCAACGTCGTCCTCTTTACAATCCGCCGTCGTCCTACCGGATTGCTCGTAACTGGATTAACTGCGGATATTTGATAAACGGCCGATGGTCTTCGATCGCTGGGGCCCGTAGTCTCGTGTTCTTTGGATCTCGCGGATTTCTAGTTGGACAAGTTTTTGCTGAGACGAATTTTGCGGGACTCGAGAATCAAGACGCGATCTGAGTGGCAATCCATTTGATGATGTCTGTAACGAACGTCTAGGTTTGATTGTTTCGACGCTTGGTGTATTTGTTAACTAACCACGGGGTGAGATTTTGTTTGGCGAGTCGTTGAGCGTGATATATCTTTAGGAAATCACAAGTAACTTTCTTCCTCTCTTCTCCTTTTCTTATTGAATGTGAGGGTAATAGGAATATCTGACACGTTTGTTTAAATTAACATATTTAATGACGTATTATGTTCCAATAACTGGTGGGAATAGCAGTGCTATCTTTGTACTTTAACGGTGCACTAATTTATATGCGGTGGAGTCTCGGTTATCCGAGTTCCGCTTAACCGAAATTTCGCATTATCCGAGGTGCTTTGAACATTTCCATAACATCATTTTCTTTTCAAAACTTTAGCGCGAAGAGTACGAAAGTGTAAATAGTCGGATACCGTAAAAGCAGTTAATCAAACTTTCGATCGATTGAGTAATCAATTAAATCTAAATACATTTTCAACATTACACTATCAAAGATTTCTATGTTTTTATTATACGATTTATGAGCACTAACAGACCTTCCCGTGTTATCTAAGTCTTCGACTATCCTAGTTAGCTCCAGATCGCATCATTTTGGATAGCCGAGATTCTATTTCTGCTTGCTGTACCTTTGGTTCAATGATAATTTAATTTTGGATAGTTTGATGCTGTGTGAGTATCGAATTGGCGAATATGTTGTATTGAGAGGAAAGTGGAAGATTTGGAACAACTCTGGTCACAGTTGATAGAATACTAATAACATAGTTTTTATCAAATTTCTCCTTTTCATAATTTTTAAGAGAATTATCTCTTACCATTGATACATACTATACACTTTGTTACATGAAATTGTATATTGTTAATAATTGGCAAATATACACTTACAATTAGCGAGCAAAATAGTGCAACACGATGTTGAATAATACGGAATCAATTAATCGTGTCATTAAAGAGACATGTACATATTTACATATGTATATTATCAATTATAGCGGTTTGATGTAGAATATGATGGTTGATACATAACGTTAATTATTCGTGATGCATCATCTAATATAGTACGCTTTAAAGGATTAGTTTTAGTTAGTTAGAAATTTGTCGCAAAATAAAAACGAAAATTTTAATCAAATAGCTAACTAGCTCCACCTTATTCATATTAACTGATCATGGAATTTCCCCATTCTACTCTTCAAATAATTCATTCGACCCAAAGAAACATCATCGTATCAATTTCTAGAAGGTTCAATGAATAAATCTTATTGTGGAATAAAAAGAAAGAAAAAAAGAAGGCGAACGCAGAGAAATTCATATCCAAAGGTGAAACGAAGATTCAACGGTTTCACGATGGTTCGTCAGTTCTCGATGCGAATGACAAATGGTCGACGCTACGATATTCGATTGTGTCGTATGGTTGTCGGCAGAGAAATAAAGAGTTCCGTCCGGAAATAGTGTCGCGATGCGTGGAAAATGAGAGGCAGCAATTTCTCGTCATGCTTCACTTAACGCGACGCAATGGAATTTAATACCCTTTGTAGCACATGAAGTAGCAAAATGAAATTAAATTCGAACAAAACGCATCGGGGGAACGAAGTCAAGCGTCATGTTGTCGCGTTTGTGCAGAAATATACAACAAATGTAATGTAAGCGTTGCAGATGAATGACGCATATTTTCCCCCGTAGCGCCATATGCTACGCGTGAATAATTAAAAAAGGTAGGAACAAAACAGAAAAAAGAAAATAAAAACGAAACGAAAAATAATCATATCAGACACAAAAATTTACAGATTTTAATTTTTGAATTTTAAGTGAGAGCATTTTTATCTGAAATCCGCGGAGAATTATAAAACGTTAGAAAATAGTCATGTAGAAATTCGGCTAATGGATAAAAACTTCTGGAAATACAATATATTTGGTACTTTACGTAAATAATGCCACGTATTCAAGAATTTAAAATATTACGATTATATTATCCATTGCGCTGTATACGAAACTTATACTTTCTCTTCCGATGAATACACTTTAACCCTTTCACAATCCTCGAACTCTTTACGTCTCAGTCACGGTTAGTCTTCGATGGAGAGATTGACTTTTAACGTTTTCAAAAAAATCCTTAGTGTAAAATAGAGAAGAAATCACGCATGTCAGTATCAACGTTTCCTCGTTTCTTTTCAGCTTCGGAAATTTTTCAACGATAGGAAAATATCCAAAGAACAGTTTTAAATGAACGCAGTATGATTAAATATGGAAGCTACCTCCTCATTGCTGCAACTCCCTCAATTTTAAAAGCATCGAAAATAATCAACTGTTTAAAACCATCGTCGCAAAACATATTTATCGAACCACGAACACCATAAAACTCTTTCATATGACAAATCCATGGAACATCCACACTTGGAAGGAAAGTAAAAGAAGAAAAAGATGATTATCGTCGGATCGACGAGTGCTCGAAGTTCGTTCGAGTTGCTGGAGCTCCTCGGAAATGCGTTTTTGCGGGGAGCAGGAGTACACGAAGAGGCCTTGTCACCAAAAGTTCGTCCGTCGGATAAGCAGGACAGAGAAGGAAGTGAGTGAAATTGAAAAAGTCGACATGGAAGAAGGACGGAGAAGTCGCCAGCAACTCTTGCGGGAGCGGGAAAGTTTGTCCTTTTGTCTTCAGGACCAGACAAGTTTTTGCAATCGTAAGTTTTCTACGGCCGCTTCGCGAAACGAGACTACGGCCGACGACGACAACGACGACGACGACGTTTCCTGGCTAAAGTGAAATACTGCGGTTCTAGAGTCAAGGTATTACGTCGTAATACCACGCCAAGCCGCGCCGTTTCGAAACGCGAATATTTAAGAAGCGGCGAACGCTTCCACGATTATTCTTGATTTATGCGATTCATTGTAATTCGTCTTGATTTATCGAGACTCGCCTAACTTTGTAAAAGTTGTCCTCGATAGCTAGTTGGGTATGTTTTATAGAGGAATTAATATGTTGAAACTCGAAGTTATTACGAGATTGCGGATATTTGTGTGTTTGTGGAAAGATTAAAAATGCAAAATATGCGTAAAATATGGAGATTCCCCTATCTAAATCCTGGTAAAAATTCCAATTTCATATTCATTTTTTTTTTTTTTTTTAAAGATATAAGTCGTGAGTCTAAAATTTCAATATATCATAGTTTGTTATCATTAAGCAACTTTGTGACGAGAATAGATAACAAAAAGTTTCGGGAGGCAGAACCTTGATAAAAGGAGATAGAACCAAATAATCTAGAAACGATATCAATAGGAATCTCAACATTTTTTTTTAAAGATAATAGGCAGTGAAAGTAGCAGCGAAAGGAGAAGATATCGAACATTTACTGTAACAAAAAAGGGTTTTGCTTCGTTTGCGTCTATGAAGTAATCTCTGTTGATTCAGTAATAATTTTGTGTATGCATGTATACGTATGTATCCACAGAGTACGAATCAACAGAGATTACCACGTAGACGCTTCGCTTATAAGCATTACAATAAAAGATTCGCTGAAAAGAAGAACATGATCGTAAATCGATAGATTATTAAACAGCTAGGTATAATGTCAAACAAGTACTCAAATATTAATCACTATGAAACAGTATATTCCACTTATACTACGTTATAAGTACTATATACAAGTTCGCGAAAGATTAATCCGTCAGAAGAACAGTTTTTCAAGTTAGCGCAAAATAATCGGTAACGTAACCGGGAAAGAACAGAAGACTTCGTTACAGTTGTAATTAACGCGGCAGGATGGGTTTGCCGGCTTTTTTCTACCGTTAATCCAGCCTCCCCCCTTGGGTGGCCCGTTGAGCGTAAACAGGATTGCGGAATAACACGGTCAGAAATTTCTCAAGAATCTTATTTATTATCCCCTGCGGGAGATGACCGAACGGCAGAAGAACAATCGCCAACTAATTCACCCACCTTAATTACCGGCATAAGAACAATAAGATTTAGCGCTCTTTTGTCCCAGCAAAAATGAGAGATTGCCTGGCTTGGGTCAGCGACTGTACCGAGCATCGCATTTCCAGGTAAACGGACCGTGGATGTATCCTCGGGATCCAGTCGCCATTGTTTCGCATGGTTCCTCGGTAAAAAACTCCAAAGGGCAGATGCACTTTTTCATTTTCGCCGAACAGCCGATGTTGTTACCAGTTTCTTTAAGCTTTTATCTTAATACGTTCAAAAGAGATATCTTTGACGGGACTGCGTTGAATTTCTTGAAAATTCGATTTTCGTCTGGTTTGGAGAGGTAAGAATAACGGAACGATGAAAAGAGAAAGTTCTTTAGGTCATATTTGAACCAATCCTGTTTTTTGATTGTTAGAAAGTTTCTTAAGTTTGGAGAAAGTAGGAAAGAACTGTCGATACGCGTGAGTTCTTGCTTCAATTTGCCATTAAACTAATCAATTTCATCGAGATTAGCTGTTGCTTTCTGAAGGATTGAACGCTACTCGTATTTTCCACTATTTCCGACTTCTCCAGCTAAGATTTGCAGTTTCGCTACTCGTGAATGAGGTAGCGTTAGTCGTAAGTCGTCATTTTACACAAATTACTGAAGGGAACGGTATATTTATTCTGTGCTTTAATTTCTCTGAAACGCCTCTCTGCTGGAAGTGCGTTTACTGTACTCCAAAGTACATTGAAGGCTTGCAAATTTAATTTACTTTATATGACGCAACACACGAATTAAATTAATTAATAATGAATGATCAGTCGGATTTTTTGCTGTTCACAACTATGACTCTTTTCGTCCGTGTGACTTCATTTGGAATCCTTAACTCACTTCACATTTATAACTCACTATATGTCTGAAAATTGCTCTATTTGATATCGTTTAATATTTCTTACCGCCGGTTATTTCGTTTTAACAATTGAAACATTTTCTTCTGTTTCTTGCAACCTAAGGAATAACTGTACAGAAAGAATATTTCTTTCGTTTGATAAAAACAATTTAGTCTTGCCCAATATCTATAGCCGTGTATCTTAAAAATGATCGCTTGATTGTATTTCCCATTTGGTCATCAACACAGTGCTCAAAGTGCTCCATTAAAATGTTCTTGAATAATTACTGGGTCATTTCGATTCTCGGCCGAATGGTTTAATCCGTGTTGATACGTCGAAAAGCTGTTGGAGCACACTATGCGCGAAATCATTGGAGGAATAAAGGATCTTCGGCGACATGTGTGATCGGTCTTTTGTCGGAGTCAAGATCGCCGCTAAAATGTTTGACGTTTCGATAAGGCTAAGATTCGTTTCGCCGGGGCTCGAGTTGGCGATTTTCCAGACTGCTGCGATTGAACATGTCAGTAATGCAGAAAATGGAGAACAGCTCGCCAGCATCCCTGACAAGTGGTTTCCAGTTCTGAGAACGCGGTGCATTATGATTTTAATATTTCAAAGAACATTCTATCACGAATCTGTATTAATCATTATAACAATACTCGTATTACTATAAACTAATATACGTACAAAATTAAAGAATAAGTATTATCAATGATAAAATTCAGTATTCTATTACTTTCTAAAGAAAATTATTTCTTTGCTGGAAACGAATATAATTAATCATTTGTTAATCGAAAAACTGTATGACCAAGAATACTTCTTTCCAAATTAGATAACGTAAATACGCATAAAAATCCTAGTGACATAACTTCTAAATTATACATTCAAACCCAGCTACACGAACATGTCCCATTTAAACGTATTTTCAATTTCTCAACCCTACATGATTATTTACATTATTATTCGCCAAAGAGAACGCAACAGTGTTTCATTCAGAGCAGAATATCAACGCATCCGTCCATTCAAGCGACGTAATGTTATCTGGTGCTCCTTATCGCAGAAAAGTGAGCGCTCGTTCGGCGTGCTTTGTCATTCTGTCAAAAGATCACAGAGAAAACGAACGTGTAGCCTAGCTTACGGATCGCAAGGTCGTTTTTAACGAAGACAAGACTGATACAGAAGAGGGAGGTAGAAGCGATCGAAACTTCCGGCCCGACTCATCAGCACGCGTCACCCCATATTACGGATAACTATTCTTTCCGCTCGTTGCGAATCCCCATTGTGAAGGCAGCCCCTCGCGTAAGCGATACACTTTCGGGATCCCCAATTTTCTACCCCCTCCTCTGTCATTTTATAGAAGCAACCCCGTTGCGCGAGCCTCCCTTCGCGTATCTTTCTCCTCCTAGCCGTTTCTTTCGTTCTATCGTTGCCCTCGTTTCGTTTCCAGCCAGAATGCCTCCAATCTGCCGACCCGAACCATTTTGGAGGGCGAGAGGTGAATGGAAGAGGAGGAACGAATCGAATGGAGAATGAGGAATGACGTAATGGGGTTATAATAGATTACGAGGGAAAAAATAAGAAGGAAAGAATTACGGATTTTATAGGTGCGTGGAATTTTATTAATTCTTTCTAATGTTTGCAGAGTAATATCGGGCGAGACGGTTAGACCAATACGATGATGAAAAATGGAATCTTGATTTACAGTTAGAAGTAGAGGATCCTTAGAGTTTGTCGTGAGCGAACTGATGGGCAGTATAATTGGGCAGTATAGATTGAGATTGTTCGTGTAAGTTCGTATTTTAGTGAACAAAACGAAAGGAATCGAACGTAAATGATATTTGTCTCATTTTCTAAATACTACGATACAAATACTTCATCGTTCGAACATCTACGATTTAATTACAACGAATAGCAGTCGAAACAATATAAATAAATAATAGTTACGTCTTTATAATTGAGACAACAGAAGGAAAAATCGATAAAGATAGAAACAGCAGAAAGTAGGGCACGGAATTTGAAAGCAGCGAAAGTAGCCTACATTATTTCCCGGATGAAACCGAATCGAAACAAGAAGGCAAAGAGCGATCTGAAATAGTGAAATCACTACAATCTCGTTGATAGGAGAACACAGACAAAAGCAAGAGCTGTATCAAACGGAAAAAACTGAAAACGAGCAGAAAGGGGAAAAAAGAAAAAGAGGATGCAACCGACTATAGGAGAAAGATGGAAGCGAGGGACGGGACGAAAAGGGGCGAAACAAAGGGAAAGGAGATAGGACGAAAGAAAAAGGGGGAAAACGTGAAAGGGGCGAAAGAAAGAAAGGGGAGAGACGCAGGAAAGGTGGACGAAGGGGCTGCTTCTTCTCGATCCTCCTGGTTCCGGATTAAACTTTAATTGATTCAACTCCGTGGTCTGTAGTCAGCGAGGCGCATAGAAGAAGAGGGCACTCGCTTCCCTTACCAGCGAGCCTTGGCCAACATGGAAGGCACTCACTCCTCTTTTTCCTTTCAATCTCCTGCAGCAGGATGCGCCTATTATTCTGTTCCGTGGTAGGCCGATAAGTCGAGACAGAATCGACTTGGACGATGGAAAGGAGAATATAATAATTGCCAAGAAGAGAAAAGAAACCGGATCGTAGATATCACTGTGATTGTCAGCCTCTCGTTTACCACGGCAACAACGGGTAATTATTTTTAATGACGCGTAATTATTTTAATTTGATTGGAGTCTTTGTATCTGAATCAGTGAGTCCGGATGGATGTCGTTGTCTTCGGAGATTCGAATGGTTCTCGAATTTTTCGAATGATTTGTTAGTTTTTTCCATTAGTTTTCTTCGTTTGGAAGCTCTCGGTGAAGTTTGTTAATGGAACATTGACGTCTCCATCGATATACCTACCATTCCTGTAATCCCGAGTACACAATATTTGAATCGCTTAAAAACAAGATTCGAATAATCATTCGACAAATTTATGATCAGATTTACGATCCCTCCACGAAACGAAAACTGATTCCAAATTATCCTAATCTTTCATCATTGCGTATCATTCGCGACGAATACCAGGCCCAAATAGATGCAACGAGATCAGCGAAGCTCCGCCCATGGGACTTCCCACCCAAGAACAGCGTTTTAATCTTCGAGAAGTCGGGATTGGCGAAGGGGCGAGAAGTTTGGCCGTACGAAAGTAACGGAACGAGGACGAGAGGCTGGAAGAGAATATAGAAGAGGGGCAGAAAGCCTGAAAAAGGGTCTAACCCCTGTGCACGGTCTTTTATTTGCAAATAATTGAAAGGACCGTGCAGAAAACAAAGGGCAGGCCAGTTTGTGGCCTTTTGGGGTTAGCTGCGTGGCGTAGTCACGGAACGACGTTAGAAACGGTCAGGAGAATCGCATTAGCCGCGGCCCACGAAATAAGTGAGAAGTAACACAGCGGATTCGGAGTAACTTGATTCTTCCCTTCCAGCTTGCCTCTATCCCATCTTGAACTGGTTCTATGTCCTCTCTCGTTCTCGGTCCTCCCGTTTCATCTCGGCCAGTTCTCGATCCTCTCGTTTCTTCTCGGCCAGTTCTCGATCCTCTCGTTTCATCTCGGCCAGTTCTCGATCCTCTCGTTTCATCTCGGCCAGTTCTCGATCCTCTCGTTTCATCTCGGCCAGTTCTCGATCCTCTCGTTTCATCTCGGCCAGTTCTCGATCCTCTCTTTTCATCTCTGTCCCGTTCGTTGTTCGTTGCCACGTTGTCCCCCGTTGGCATATTCCTGGAGCTGGTGTGTAGATCCCGGAGAGAAGCAAAAGGGGACGACAAAAAGGAGAAGCGAGAGCGAGAGGGACAGAAGGGGAGAGGAAGAAAACGGAGCGCGGGGTTGGTCGACCCGAGCGGCGCGGCCAGGCAACGTCAACGTTGATTGGATTTTACAGCTAACAAGAAAATTATATTCGAGATTGGGTAGGTAATCGTGCGAGGCATCTCTCACGGGTCGCACACTTGCAAGCGCGCTCTTCTCTTTTTTTGTACACCCTCCTCTCTTGCGGCTCATCTCTTACGGCAGTTTTCACCCCCCTTGTGCGGGAAACGTTACAGAAATAACTCGTCAAGGCGATTACTGGATGAAGATTACTCTCTCGATATATTCCAGAGGGTCGTATGTACGTGCGAGTGCCGATTGCCTCGCAAAAATATCCGCTCGCAAGACATCATCGACGCACAACGGTAAACCCGCGCTTGGTACGCATTCAACCCTCGTTGCGACCGATTTAACCCCTTCGTCGAAGGCGTACGATGATCACGCGGCAACTTTTCGCCACGCTCTTATCGGTTCGTTTCCACTCCACCGCGGGAAGTACCCACTTTTAAATGACTTTGAAGTAAATAAAGGAAACTCCAAGTGCTTTGTAGAAGGAAAGAGAGTGTTTGATGGTTTTGATACGCGGATGACGCTGGTAGTTTCGAATACCAATAGCGGTTTACCTTTCAGTGACAGATATAGCCAACTTTTGACGTAATACCTTGTAAAGATGTTATTGGTTCATGCGCGATTGGTTCTTTATCTTGTTTTATTACGTGCCATTTTTACGATCCATTGTAAAGCAATCGATATTAAAGAGATCGGATAAATATTGCACGAGTACTGACTTGCAATTTCATATTTCTATTACCACCGTGATAACAATAATTTCAAGACTAAGCATTACAATTTCTGAAACCATTTAAATAACGCATAATTTTTCTACAGTTTTGGAAAAGAATACATCAAGTTGTACTGTATCTATCCACGATCTTATTAAGAATTAAGAATCAAATATACGATATGAAATATATAATATAAGATATAAAATCATACAGTCCTTTATTAAAATTTAACATCGGTCGCTTGTACCAATTTTCTCCTATCTCTTCAATTACACAATAAACTATCTGTAACCTACAAAACACGAAAGCGCATCGATTACGTATGCGACGATATGAAAAATGGATGATTTACCGTAGGAAGAAGATGAACATAAGAATAGAAGGAAGCTATCGTTGAAAAGGGTAGGCCGTTTCAAATTTAAATGGGGCAGATTATACGGAATCGTAATGGCACGCGACCGGAAACACCCAGCAGGCGCGTCGAAGCACCGGGAACGTTAGTTCTTCCGCCTTGGCGGGAATAACTAAGTTTTCTGATCTGTTCGAATCCTGGTGGACCATCGATAAAGGACCTGGCATCGGTGTACGGTACTCGGGTCACAGACCATTAAGTTCCAGGTTTACCACAATAAGCACGCTATTCCGTTCTGGTCGGTGGGTTACCGCTATCATCGAACTAATGAGCCAAGGACACTGATTCACCGGATTTTTCCCATTCCCGGATGCAGAAATTCGATGCACTCTTAACTTTGCATCGACTGCATTCGTCGCGCTGCTCTTTTTTCGGTCACGGCTTTGTCCTGAAATCGCTCGAGTAGCCGTAATTGATAGGAAAATCTGTACCTCTAGAATCGCCAGGAAAATTGGATATGTATTTGTAGGGAATGAGAAGAGATCTGGTTCACTTTTTTTCTTACTTTATGAATAAATGGGAGGAAAATCAATGAGCAAAGTAATTTCGAGTAAAACCGAGTTTTAGATATATTTATGGTTGCGTCTTTTACGAAGTATGTTTCGGTATTTTACAAAGTATGAATCTGTGAGCATAAAACTTGCACCAAGGAAATCAAGATGCGATTTATGCAAAAATCTTTTATCCGTGTTCTTTACATAATCTCCAAATTTCCAAGACTGCGCCGTTGTAATCTATCAAGTTTCTATGAAAAATGACAAATTCGTTATTTTGATCACTTTGATCATTCTCATTAACCGTTTCTCATTTTAACCGTAAATCCACTTCCCAAACTCTATCCGCAACCACTTGCGACAAAGTCAAAGTTCAATCTCCTATCTTAAAACGAATCTTGTTCAAGAGCATCGTATCCTCCAAGTCGATTACAGATTTAATCTCGCGAGTAGACGAAATCAGGTATGATCTTAGCGTTTCGATATTTCATCACTTCATGCAATAACATTGAAGATTTGACGGCGAGCAACGATGCGGTCGCCATTGCCGACAATGGAATAGTTCTTGTGCATGCGAGGGGGTGAGCCGCGAGGGGGTTGGTCGAAGTATATTACCAGCGTTACGCTGGTAGCGACCCCGCTGTCGCTATAATCTGTTTATAAAACAATTTGCGGGCCAAGTGATGCGTGAGATACAATATATCTACAAACATTGTTAGCATCGGCCCAATGAGGATTCGGTCGGTTGGGGGGAGAGTGACAGACAGACAGTTTCGAGAAGAGGAGCACACCGGGAACTCCGAAGGACATCCCTTCTGATTCTTCAACGATCCACGGCCTTCCAGTGGTTCAGCGTGATTTAATAATGACCAAGAAGCTAATGCTCGATTCTCATTTTTGTCGTATAACTTTCAGAGTTATGGGGCGAATATACTGTATCGAATATATGTCGTATAATTTGGGGCGAATTTTTTATTTTGTCTTTAATATGAGAATAAGTAGTCAAGAGCAATTACCAAGCATTGATTTTTTTTTTATAGAAACTTTATAGATTTAGAACGGTGTGCTTATTGTGGATTTAAACGATTTTTGGTAAAGTATATGAATAAAGGTTTTTTTCTTCCCTCGCGTTATGTATCTTTTTATATATCCTTCATTGGTTCAAGCGTTGCACGTACAATGTTTTAAGCGTTAGTGATTCTAGAATGGTTTCATCTTCAACTAAACACACTCAATCTCGTTAGAAGACCAATGACACTTTGAAGCTTCAAAGAATACTACGTTAAAAGCGATATTTATTTTCGACAAAATATCTTCTCGTTCTATCAGAAAGAAAAATTGATATGAAATCAATTGGCGAATCTAAATATCGAATGATCGACTTCTTCCTATCGTTAACTTAATTTTTAAACTCCATTGAACCTAAAGCAGTATTAAATAACCCGTTGATCCCAACGATTACCCTACAGCCTGCCTACGGCGCACTTCCGCGAAACAAAAAACGTCTCGCGATAACGAAGCTTTAAGGGAAACAAAGTGCAACAAAAAAGAAAAGGATAAAAGAGAAAAGAAACAGGAGGCTATCCAATAAGTTACAAAAAGAAAGCTTAGGCATCGAAGCATCACGAAGCAGTCGGGGTTGCGCGATATGTGCGCACGCGAGACGACACGGCATCGACGCGCGCATTCGAAAGAACTGGAAGAGCTCGTTTTCTCGAGCCCCGCGTCGGGCGCGTTCACCGTTTTAATTAATCGGATCCGAGATTTCGTTATTACCACCGATTAGCTCACGTACCAATGCGCATATTTTTTCGAACGTAAAACGCGAGTAGAGACTAAAACATCAACGCCCCGACGGTCTGCTAGCTGATGACGGACAAAACGTGTATCACGCTGCCTCCTCCCTCGTCACTCCACCCTCTTCACCGTTACCCTTCGCGTCGCCCACTCGATGAGCCACTGGTCCAATCTCTCTTTATCTTTTTCCTCTCTCTTTCTCTTTGGTCCAGTGTGTCCATGTGACTAGCCCATACATGTTCGTTGGACGCTCGTCATCCTTTCGCAGGGTGCAGCGTTGCATCGGTGTCCTGCGTGACGCTACACTTCACGCAACAGTAATTTCATCGTTATTTTTATAAATTGGGTGGCCAGGGTTAACGCTCCAGCTACCTCGTCCGTCGGATTACAGCTTTTTGTAATATTAAAGTTCAACGCCGGTCTACGTGTCCGGCTCTCGTTGTACATATTTTTGCGTACACACCCTTCCACACCCATTCGCGTGGTCCTCTGTTTCATCCTCGTGTTGTTTGCCCAACAGGAAGCGACGAAATTATAACGACGCCGCTGGTGAACGAGTGTGAAATGCCGCGTCGTTGGTAGATTGTACTCCTTAGGTTGCGAGGAGACGAGTGGAAGGACCAGAGTTTTCGGATCGATTGATGGAATGGCGAGCGCGGAAAGATTTTGACAAAAAAATTGAAAAATTTTTAAGATGAACATGCTTCGTTGAAAATAACATCCGAAGTATTTAAAATTTCGATTTTCTAAGTATTTCAGTAGTACAAACTAATTATTTCCATCTCTACTAAAGTTACGTGTTGCAGATAGAATTCATACGTGAAAACCGATTTCGCTAAATTTCATTGTGAAGTAATTTCTCCTTACAAAAGGAACTAATCAAAATAATTCCGCTAATTTAAATCAGTTACGTCAATCTCCTAAAAGATCTATCCCTACCTTTCACCGCGTAATGCTACAAACAACTAATTAATATCGCCACTAACAAATTAAAGCTTATTAATATAATTAAATGAAATAACGACCTCTAATCAACTAATAATAATAATAATAATAATAACTACACATATCCTCATTTTCTCTCCCACTTCAATCCATCCCACCTCAAATTCCAATCCTCGGATATATCTTCTATCACGAATTCCGATCTAATTCGCAATCGTTGGATTCGCGTTCCGGAAGCTGCTCCCTTTCCAAGGGTAGCGTTAATCGTCCCTTATCAGCCGTCAATAATTCGCCGACGGGGTGTCACGAGACGCGTCGGCGTCCTTGTTGACGGCGCGTCCAAAAAGTAAGTAGCTTTTTATTAAAGCGGCGACCGGTCGCGCAAGGATGGAAAGTGGAGAAGTGCCGGGAAGAGAGAGAAACGAGATGAGCAACGGGGAGGAAATGAAAGCGACGAAGCTGGTTGCGGAGGTGACGAGGGTAGGCTGGTGCCGGGACCGTCCTTTTTTCTCTTTCCCTCTCAGGGGCGTCTAAAGTGGGCGGCTTGGTGACACAGGGGCGAGTTGAGGATCGAGGGAGGCTGCTCGAAGGGGGCGCCTTGGGCACGTGACTGCTCGTGCCGCTGCAGGAGGGCAACCCATAAAAAGAACGAGCTTATACGTGCACGCAGGACGCGTGGACCCGCTTGTCGGACGATCAGGAGGATCGGCGCGAAACGCATTATCGTGCGGCCTCCGTGTGCCGCGTGCATCCCTTTAGGCGCAAGAGGGTGGAGCCCCGGTGATTGATACGCGATTTAGACGAGTGTAAATTCTGATTGCGCTGTCCGTGTATTATGATCGAAGGTACTTTACCGGAGAACGAGTCCGAGTTCTTTGGGTAGGGACTAAGAGATATGTGTGCGTGTATGCGTGTGAAAGAAGGTTACAAGGGGTTGGTAGTTTGAACGACTGTGTGATTATGATATAGTTGTCGAGTTTCAGAGCATGGGGTTGATTGCATTATGTCGTAGGCGATTAATAAGGTAGTTATGTAGACTCTGAGATAGGTTAGATAGACTTTTGGAAGGTGAGAAGGATTTTTGTGTGGAAGATTTGTCTGAAGTCCGATTTAAATTTGGTTATTTCTACCTATGCAAGAGATTGAGTTTTAGATAGAGTAATCGTATTAAATATACTAAATATTAACCTTTTCACAATGTAACACGAGAGAAATTCGGCCAAGCCATTAAGTAGGTACAGTACCATAAATTTCATATCTTAGGTGACGTCATACGAAAAGTAGTTGTTAATACGTATTTTCGATAAAAATTTAAGAAAATAAGCATGTGTTTGATATCAGAAATGCAAAAAATCCTTATTGTATAAATAGGTCTATATAGATCTCTAATAGTCTGTATAGGTCTCTAAGTATACAGAATATAAAAGCAATTCCTTTTTCTATAGGAGGTTAGTGGGTATTCACCAGGTACTGTCGACGAATTTGTGCGTCAAACATCAAACACTTTATCGAACTATAAACGTCAGTCAATGGTACATACTTGAGGCTAATAGATTCAGTTGCGAGCAGGGGTGAATATGATTTTAAAGTCCCTTTTTCAGGGATCTTCGAGTTGTTTGTACAAGTTGTGTACCGAAGAGGGAGCGCTGCATTTATTCAGAGAGATAGGAGTTTTCGAGTAGCCTTCGCTAGTTATAATTTCTGCTTACGCTATCTGATACCACGCTTTATCCTTTACGTATACCTCTTGGCCGTATTCAACAAGTTACATGCGAAATTAAAAACACAAGTGCATCGTTTCATAAATATTAACGTGTTTAGAATTCCATAAATCTAACTGCATGAATCTCTATCAAACGTTACATCTGGAAAATAAATTTTATCTTTTAATATCAAATTGAGACCGTAATATAAAATCAATATATGTAATGAAAAAACAAATACTTTAATTGACAAACGCTTCTGTTAATGAAAACATATCGTTCACAAGTAATAAAGCGATCTACGGATCATAGCATAATTCGTTGTTTGTCATTCCTTTCAACAGATCCAATTAATATAAGAAACGACTGAAGATTAAAAACCAAAAAAAAAAAGAAAAAATATTTCTAATGAAATATAAACCTTGTTCTTCGTATTAGTGCATATTTCCCTGTGTCAAATATCGTTGCACAGGGAACAAGTGTCAGACATCGAGCATATCCTGCACACATGCTCTAATAACGGGTATCCTTGCTCGGACGCAGTCACCCTTCCAGATCATGCGCTCGTTCATCGAACGTCTCCCATAACAATCGCCGTGTAATTCGATTCGATATCGGGAATTAGAGTTATGATTCCGTAGGAATAATATACGAGCAGGTCTTACTGTGATCGAGCTGCGGCCCAGTGCCGGCACGTGCTCGACGTACGTGCACGTCGACGTTCCAATTATAATGCGCGATTTGATACGCGTCGCTACGATGACGGCTCAATTCGCCGATTTTCCCGCCGCCTTGCTTTCGTTATCTCTCTCTTTTATCCATTAAGCAAGTCATTGAATATCTTTATGCAAAGATACGATAATGCTTCAGTGAAAGTATTACTGTTCCATAATTTTAGGAGCGTGTTAATTTAATTTCTAAATCGATAAGCTTTGTAAATACGAAGGTGTAAATATTACTTTGAAAGATAGGAGATAAAAGTAATTAGAGGATGGTACAATAAATAGCAGAAAGAGAATTAATAAGTAAGAGAGTGTAAGTTAGGTAGTTGGTCCACATAGTTTGTTTAATACCTGTTCGTCTCTATAAATATTTTTAAAACAACACGTATTTATTTTGTAATAAGAATGCACGTGCATTTACACAGTTTGAATAATAAAATTTCCTGGAACGTTTATTTTATAAAACTCTACCATTTTTACAGTGAAATGTACCGCGAATGCATTTATTCTACATCTCTTCCATAAACCGTGTTAAACACTTGCAGTCTAACATTCGCAGCGATTTAAAAAATAAATACGTTCAAACACATATATTCTACAATCATTGAACGCACAATCCTTGTACAATGAAAAAAAAAACTGAACTATAAAAACCAAAACAGTGTAAAGCATGCATTTAAAAAATGGCAATATTTTTCACACGTATCTATCAAAGCTATCAAACCGTTTCGCCAAAGCTACAACTCATTCTTTCCGCTTTCTCACGAGAACCGTATCCATTATTCGATCCCCGTCTCTCGGCCGACGAAGCGGACACTGGGTCGCGTCCGACCGAAATTGAGAAATCAACAGGGTCAGCGTGTGACTTTTTTTGAGACATAACGAGACTGATAAGCTCACGGTAACGCCCACGTGAAAAGAAAAGGGAGTGGTAACCAATGCGCGACGAGGTTATTAAAATGCGACGAGGAGGAAAAAAAAGCTGATCGGCAGGCAACGAGGCGCGTGTCGAGACTAGTGGCGGCCGATTCTCACCCCGTTAACGTGCCTCGAACCCCTAAACGGTTAAACGGCGTTACGCGCTTGTCGACCGTTTCGCTCGTTCGCTCGCTCGCTCGTGTGGTACATCATGCAAACTCATGGATCCCGGTTTCACTACGATTTGCATTTAGTAATGACCCGGCATGTCTGTGACTGGTCGTCGTCGGTGACGATATTGAAAACGAATAGATCGATGCGTCGAACGGGAATGCTCGATTCGCGGGAATAAATCTACGAGAATCTAGTTCCCGTGACGTTTCGTCTCTAAACTCGGTTGAGGAAGATCGACGTCAATGGGATTGATTTTTTTCTTACGATATGTAGGAGGTTGTTTTCTTTCTCTTTTTTTTTTTAATGTGAATGGAGGATGTGAATGTATTGAACAATGTAATATATATATATATATATATATATATATATATATATGTATATATATAATTGGGACTTTATAAAGGAATAGTATTATGGTATTAGAAATGGATTTTGTTTTGGTTAATATAATGGCTGATCTGATTCACAGTTTCACATTCGAAATTCACGGATGTGAAACCTCTGAAGTTTGTAACGATAGAATTCATGTTATTAAGTTGTACGAAAGTTGTTCCACGACTTCAGTTTATGGAAATAAAAACACGTCCGTTCCTCTCAAAACACACCCTTCCTTATCTTCGCTACAAAAATATTTTGGAACGTAACAGCGTTGAATCTGAATTTCTAAATTTCCGTTAGAACTTTCGTTGATAATACGCTTGCAGTATCCACTTCGAAACTTCTTCTTCGGAAAACAACATTATCAACGTAATAACAATTAACTCAATCATTATAGCAAAACCACATTAAAATACCATCACGATTCTAATGCGACCTTTAATGCACCAACGGTGCACGCTGCTTCTATGTACTGGAAATATCATTAGCCTGAATAGAAAGTTCATCATTGTACAAACTCTGGTTCTCCTTATTCTAAATACACCGCCAAGGAATACTTAGATCCTCCTCGTTATATAATCTCAAAAAATTCACATATTAGCGGTCCGATGAAACAGAACCGGGAGCAAAAGGGCCAACTAGTTAGAACGAGGTTGTGGGTGTAGGTGGATGTACACAGGGGCGGATATAGTACATTTGTAGGAAAGGACAGGAGAGAGGGTTGGACAGAGGGACAGCGGGTCCGCGTAATATAATTCAGTAAGTTTATGACTGGCCCGGGGGAACGGTGGCGGTTTGCATATAACCAGGGGTAAGTTCGCTGCGAGGTTTCGGGGGCTGGAGAAAGATGAAAACACAGATAGAGAGACGACGATGCAGAGGACGAAACGGAGAGGGTGGTCGGTTGGCCGTATTTCTTGTCTGGTGAGCTTTACGGTGCTGCGCTGCGTTATGACCGTCGAATGGATTATCATTTCTCTCTCTTTCCGTTCTGTCCACCCCTTCGTGCCACGCTGCTATCCTCGTCACACGCTCTGTCGTCGTCTCGTTCTCGTCTCGTTTCCTCTCCTCTCTTTCGTCCTTTCTTCGCCCAGTCGGCTTCTTCCCGCTGTATCCTGTAAGAAAACTCACCCTACAGCCGGTCGTTCTCTCCCCCCTCCTTCGCCACCCCTCACAAAGACATGCAAAGCAGAATAGGCCACGGGGGTGGTTGGCTGAGAGGGCCAAACTGAAAGAGGAAACGCGAGAGACCGATGCTCGAAGAAAGACGGAGCGTTAGACTGCGTGGAATAGAAGAAGAGAGGAGTAGGGGATGGGGACGAGCTCGCAGAATATCCGCGAAATGTTCCTTTTTCCGAAGCTCTTTTCCTCTTTCCGAGCGTTGTTACCAACACGCTCGAGTTTTCTACTCGCGCACGAGATAGCGGGGAGATGGCTCGACGGATACGTGGAAAAAGAAGAAAAACGGCGAAGAGGGAAAGACTGATGCCACCGTGAAAAGGGGTTAGGGGGTGGTCTTCGGCATGTACCTACGGATATGTAGACCGACAGGTACATGAACGCCAGGCGGATACATAAAAAACGCCCGCTGCATAAACGCGCTTTAAGCGTACAGGATGGTTCAAAATGTACGAAACTAATCGTAGGATTGAATTGGTGACATAAAGGAAATACCTAAGCTAAATAGTACTTACATTGACCAACTTCGTCGAAATTAAACGTTTCGTTTTTTTTTAAGAATTAAAAAGTAATTGTGGGCACTGGTACCAGAGTTAAGAAATATAAGAGTTTATCAGTATAGCTTCTGAGCGATTGATTTATAAAATTTAGATTTCATTCAATATTATAAACCTTATTTATAACCTTCGCGTATTAATGAAGATTTGTATTTAAACATACCACAGATTTATCTGGCAATTTCATTAATTACAAGGCGGTCAAAGAAATCGGAGAGTGTCGCGCGAATTATCACGAAATCAAAAACTGGCTGTTCTCGTCGAAATTCGCTATTCGCGTGTATTTCATCGATTTTCAAAGGGACAAGTCACGTGTTATAAAACATCCTGTACAAAAATCGAATTCGTGAGCATACATACTTGCAAGTCGATGAAAGAGTGTATACGTGCATGCACGCGTACCATGTATTTCTGGAAGAGCACACGAAGGCCGAAGGTCTCATCTTATGTTGCACAACATTGGCCGCCATCATTGGAACAAGCCGGCTGGAATTAATTTGAATGTTTTTTGAACGGCACAGCCCGGGGGTCTCCGTCTCGCAAGAAACGCCAGAAACCTCCATCCCCGCCGACCCACCGCCACCCCCGATTCTCGTCTTCGCTACCCCACGATCTCGTGTCCCTCATCCCAACCAACGTACCCCGTTCCCGCAGCCTCGTAAATATGCACCGATATTACATCCACGGTACCCAAGAATACCGCAATTTATCTTTTCCTACGTCGATCCGCGGGAATCTTGTTTTATTGCTCGGTACAGTCTGCTGGATTGTGCTTTGATGATATTCTAGAGAAGTTTGAGACTGTAGGTGTGTGATATTTGCTGTTACTCGTGTAAAAAACTTTGATTTTGCGTTTTAAATAGGAAGAGGAAATAGTTCTATAATGAAAGGGAAAGTAAAAAGTGGTTGATAAGTATTTTTTTTTTATGAGGGGTAGTTTTAATTTTTGGCTACTTAATAGAATTAGTTCGTTGAATCTGTCGCTTATGTTATTAGTTCAAAGAGAAAGGTTCGGTTTGCCGTTGTCTATTTGAATTTTCGTACATTTTATTTTCAATCTAACTTATAAAATTTTAGAAAGTCGATGTTTGAATAGTTTCAACTGAATTTATGTAAACGAACACAACGTATCATAATATAGAACGTAAAGATTTGCCACCTTCCTCCCAAAAAGGTGACAGATCGTGCAATATCGCAGCATCGTTTCCACATTACCAATAGGGAAAATAGCAGAACCGATCAACATTTATCGATTATTACCTGCAACACGAAGATCGATCGAAACTGCAGTTTACGAATTCTCCGGTGTTGGCCATGTTCGGAGCAATCGGCAATGTGTGTTCGCGTACACACGGTGGGTTCGCATACGACCACTATCAGCGATGATCGGCGTCCCCGATGTTGCAGGGGACTGGCGTACACTGGCGCGGAGCTTTATGTAGCAGAAGTGATGGCTACATTTGTTCGTTATTTCGTTGCGTTTTTGTTTTTAGAGAGACTTTATTTACGACCGGATAGCGGAGCCACAAATATGCAACGAGATCGGGCAACGCGTTTCATTCGGTCCGCGTGTATACGTTTGCACTTACGTGAACAGCAGTCGTTCGTTCGTTCGGCAACGTTATTTCGCGGCACTTTTATATTCACAATAATTTGCGGGGAAGGGTGTCAGCGGCCGACATCATCCACCAACACCATGTTCGCCGTGGCGTGTCACGTGAACCGAGAGTAATGATAATGAACCGCGGACCGCTGGCGATAGGTGATTTATACGCACCTGCCCCGTGCCATCTTCGTTCTGCAATTTTTCCGAATCGTGTTTCCACCTCGCGGTATATTGTAGTTCTGTTTTTTCCCCTCTAATCATTTCTGTCTCTTTTTTTGTGGCAAGGGGAGTGTGAAATGAAAAGCAATTCGCGGTAAAAACTAAGATACGCTGATCAACGAATTGGATTAATTACTGGACCTGCTGATGGAAAGGATTCTGTGTTGTGCCTGTATATACCTGTCAGAAGAGAGTGATTTTTTTTGGTAATAAGATATAGTTGGAGATCTTCCGAATTTGAGAGCTTTCGACTATATTTTAGAAGTATTGTGGTACGAGTATCTCTTTTGAGTAGTCATGCATTTGACAGGGCTGTCATTTAACACCAAAACGTTTGAAACTCTGTGTTGCCAGTGAAGAAGCATTTAATTAGCGCCGCGGATATAATTAAGGAGGAGTGGTCAAGCTGAAAGGCAAGGTCGTAATGAATCGCGAACGAACGAAAAATCAACCGTCGTACCAGGCAGAAGTTTCTTTGCCGGCTTTCGTTTTCATTCTACTTAATACGGCATAAGACGTTGATCTTGAAATAAAACTTATTAAAAGGACTCGTCCCACGGGTTCCAAGGAAAATCGGGAGAGCTTTTCTTCGCCGTGTCTTCCTTCCCGTTCTGGGCCATGCACGACTGCCCATGAAAGAACACCAATTTTTTGCTCTCGAAACTTTCAGGAACGTAGTCGCCGGGCTTGCTAAGGCCGAAGCGGTTTCGCATAATAAATCTGAGAGATATTTGTTAGGGTGGCTAGGAAGCATTTGTCTATGTTAAGGGGGTAGAAAGGGCGCCGACAACACGGGCGCCTCCATCTATCAACGGCTCCAGCAAACACATCAATCCACGACTCACGCCACGATGGGTGATTTTAAGGATGGGAAAAAAAATAAATGCCGATCAGCGACACGTCGTCGCTCGGATCGTGCTTGCTCTTTGAAAATGTGTCTGATTCGTTGCAAAAGATAGTTATAATCTCGTACGTTTGTGAAATAAAATCGGCGAAGTGTTATTGTATAATGAATTACTGTATGTTTCTAAACGGTTCTTGAACTTACAGTGAAGTAAAAAAGGAAGGTTCAGAGAAAATTTAATTATTTCTTAAATATATCGAGATTGTCTTTGTCTATTTAAAATAGAAAAGCTTTCTATGCTTCATATGTTTGTATATTCATATCCAAAATGATATCAACATGCAGCTTATCTGACACGTTAAATTGTGTTTAGGAATGTACCAGAAACTTCAACACAGTTGGCTCAAAATATTCGATTGTCTCTTCAATACATACATCGTCATAATAACAAGCAAATTAATTTATTCGCGTCGTTCATTTACAAAAATTTCTCTGGGACATCCTTAACATTTCGGACTATTACGATATTTTCATCCCGTGACTATTATTTCTGTTTCAATTTTTATCCACATTTCTAATATAAGCCACAGTTTTTCCAATCCAATCGTGCCTTCCGCATATATTTTTGCAGCATCACGAACGGAATTAAAGTATAACGACGAGCACGCTGCGAAAGGAACAACAATGCTCCCCCATTGAAAATGTATCAGGAGGTAAATTTCGATTACAGGCTGCCGGTTGTTTCGACCGCGAAAACGTTGACAATAGGCAATTTCGCATTTCAAAGGACAATATAGGTACTCGTTGTGATCAGCATGTAATTAGGTGTGGTACGTGGCCAGGCACGTGCGGACAATTCATCAAGGGGCCTTGCCCCTGAACGCGCTTCGATCCGCACCACGTCATTTACGGGTGTTACGGACGCAAGGCATTTTGCGCAACTTGCCGGTATTACCGTGCCGATTTCGCAATTGACAGCGTATTAATTTCGCCCTGGTGTTTCCTTAAGTAACCGAATAGTGGAAAATATCGCGCGTTGCGTCTCCATAATCGTTTCGACGTTGCTACTTGCAGTATTTCCTTTTCTTTTTCCTTCATTAATATGATTTTGAGGATTTAGGGATGTATATCGCGAGGAGAAAATGGCGGTGAAGGTATATTGAAATAAGACAGGGATTTTGGGGCGAAAGTTCATTCTAATAAGATGACCACTGTTTTAGAAGTTATAAGTAGTATAAGTCCACGTTTATCGACACAGAATACGTATACCGAGACTCGTCGAAAAAGGTATTTGAGGAATAACGATTGTTCTCATTCTGCGATTCTTGAAAACTTGATATTCGCAGTAGGCTTTCTAATATCTGAGAAATTTGTATGAAAATACAATTAATAAAAATTTTGTAACTGTGAAACTACAGGAATTTCTTCTTATTAAACTTTCACAGAATTATCCTTAGAATTGCCCTTAAAATTTATGACCAGTAAGTAATCAGTAAATATTCGTAGGATTTGTGAAACTTTTAAACTTTCCTAATGTTACCGAACTGCTCAGATGACCCTTCGAACCAGCCTCGAGTTTGCCGCACGGATTGATCTCCGTCTTCAACGCGAAACAATTTTTATTCCCGTAGTTTGGTCGCGTAAACAAGACTGAGGGCTTGAAACGGAAGCCTGTTTACCAAGCATAAGTTTTAAAAGAATTCATCTCGGTCGAAGAACAGAAGTAATTGCGATTCGGCGAGGCTGCTTCGTCTCCGGCGTCTGTTCTACTTTTTACTCGTTTCCCGCGCGCGCGAAATTCAATTACCAGCCACGACGGCGTCCACCGCGCTTCTGACACACAGTTTTTTCAACTCGTTTTCTTTGCCGCGTGTTTCATCGAACGTTTCTTCTAAACCAAGTTAAGGAGATAAGAGAAAAGAAAGAAGGAGAAAAGAACAGGGTGGAAGGGAGGAGAAGAGAAAAACATTTCGCGCGACGCTTTACGTATATCCACTTACTTGTTACCTGCTAAGTACTCAACCTAATTAACTTTACTGTGGTATGTTTCTTCGCATACGTGGCGTTTCCAGCGACGAAAAATCCCCATCCCACCTTTTTTTCGTGCGACGATTTTTTAAAATGGGTCACTCCGTACGCAGTGCCCAGCACGTGGGCGCACGCATGCTCCTAACCCCTCGCGATGGTGGTGGGTGTGTGCGTAGGTAGCCGGCGTTCTCTTGTCTGCCCTCGGTGGCGGGTTGCTATAGAGACGCGTAACCATCCAGCAAAGGGAACATAATGGCGGTGGGAGAGAAACAGAGCGAAATAGGAACAGACAAATGGAGAAGAGGGGGTGAGTTTCGGTGGTAAGAAAGAGGGATATTCTGTTCGTGGACGCAACCGTGGAGGCTGAAGGAACAGGCAAATGGGATTAGAGTCGACAACGATATTGGCATCTCGCTGTTGGACTTCTTCAAAAATTTATATGTACTCCGTGTTTTTGACGAATTTTTGATCATTTTTGTGACGTGTACTACTGCTACATAATTATTCGAACGACATCAATCGTTAACGAATATCCCTTGAATAACAATCAAAATCAATTATTTTTATATATACAGCTTTAAAAGAAATATCATATAGTACTTCAAATATATTCAAGTAACTCATAATCAAGTAATAGAATAGAATATAATATTGGATTTATTTTAAACACGATTGTAATTTCTTTAGTTTAATATTCCGTTCCTATGAATTGCATCTTGTGACATTTTATTACCTATCGATTTTGAAATAGGTATATTTCTTCATTCCAGTAAAATGGTGAATTGATCGTACAGAGATGCTTCTGCAACACGTGTCGTAGATGTCGAGAATATCCTCTGCACGTAAGTATTTTATGAAACGCGTGTCGGACGATTAATTATAACGCGATTTAAATCCTATTTAAATTATCACGCGCAATTAGCGATTGAAGGGTTTAAAGGTGGTTTATATAGATACATTAACGCCTGACAACCTAGAAAATCGCGGGTGGGTAAACTTTCTTACTGACAGGATATACATCAAGTCGTATTTATGGAACTCTCCGCGAGGGAAAAAGCTAAACTCTCCGCCAGTAATTACCTTCTTGGTAATTACCTTACCAATTAAAAAGAAATATTATAAACAAATCGGAGAAAAACAAATCAAAGAAGAAAAAATCATGTATAAATTAATAAATTAATCACTTAAACCCTCAACGAACGAAAATTCTCATGAGTACTACTATTTTCCTCTTTCAACCTCTTCGTTACCCTAGAATTGTACAAGTTTCATTTCGTCCCATGTAATTTGTAGTTGACGAAAACTCCGCTACTCCGGTCCAATTACCGTATCCATTTCTTAAAAGCGTGTTTCAGCGTCGAATTGCTTGAGATTGAAACGTTAATTACCGCTTTGATCCTGCCCCACGGCGGCACGGCATCGACCGGGCACCAGGCAAGTGCCAGTGACATGCAGAACCGTAGGTAAGCAACCTCTGTCCGTGTCGTGTATGCTCCCTGCGAGCGAGCTCGGCCACCTCGAGCAACCCTCTTCAAGCTTGGTCACGTGGGGAACGGAATACCTGCTGTCACTTATCGGTGGCCTCGTTACCAGCTCTCTCCCGGTAACGAGTCATTAGACAGCTGACTGGTCCGATTTGCTCTCTCTGTCTCCCCTATCTTGCCTTTTCAGTGCGCATCCATCCCTCCAGTCCACCTTTCGACCTGTCCCCACGGTTCGCGCTTTCACCCCATGTCGATAGCTCATGCATAGCTAGGATTTCCTAGAAGTCTGACATTAAAATGCCATGACTGATGGATTAGACTATGGACGTATGTGATTTGTAGGAAATTTAAGGTTGGAAAAATCTACGGAATGATATTTAGCGAGTGAGGCAAATTTCTCCGAAGGTTCCATTAGTATTCACTTGTATGAATATTCTCGGTCCAGTGATGACATATCTCTTGGTTAATGGAAAATATCTCATATGTATAAGTATGTAAAATGAGTTCTACTCTTTTATTAATACTTTAACGGCGGTCGTCCCATGTGAAATAATCACGTTCCAATATGCAAATATGAGATATAATTTTGTCTTGAAATTATCCAGCCGCTTACGTATTTTATATTCAGTTCTTAGAAATGCAATTGCCTCTTGCACACTCCGTTTTATTTTTTAAATGCATAATATAAAATAATAAATATTCATTGAAGATAGAATCCGAGTTCTCATCTTTCATTCTTTGCGACCATCGATAAAGGCTTCAAATATCTTCTTGAAATAAATGTAGAATGGTTGATTATTTGATAAAATGACTTTGTTCACATCTACTTATACGCGTGTTTGTTTCACTCTATATTGTTCTCACACTGACGATCACTGAAGGATGAATGCGTCTTGCGGGGTTCATAATACGACGTTGCGAACACGACAGGAATTTTCAATATATCTTGCTAGGAATTTCTGGCAGCCGCCTCTCGCGAAATGCTTGCAACAGAGTGTTAAAGACTGATTCGGAGGAATTTCGAGAGATACAAAATTTCACGTATCATTGCGAATTAGCGAAATCATAAATTTCAATAAACGCAGTAAGACGTAGGTAGAAATCTAATTATCAAATCATACTTTATAAAAGAATTTGACAGTCCTTCGTATAATTTCACCAAACTCGAAAGTTCGGAAACTTGCATAAAACGCAAGAAGTAACTCGCGAAACCATAAGACTCAGGAGGCTTGAACATTCCTATTCGCACTCATTGTGAAACTTCACGAGACAGAGGACGAATGCAATTTAATTCTATACGTTTTAATTATGGCGATAATCTTCGGACAGTACGCGGCGTTGCATGATGACGAGGGATTCAGTCAGGTTCTCATTAAACCGACACTTTTATTTTACGCGGCCTGCGTAAATGCTATTAAGTTTTCACACCGGACATCCGGCGTTTGTACAACGCGCGTGCGATTCTTGGCGGAAGGAAGCGTCGAAAAGCGGTGAATGACGTAATCGTACGGTTAGCAAGGGGAATTTTGCTTGGCGGAACCGTGGCCTCGTTCGTCTAAGGAGATTTTCGAGGCTGCACGCTTCCCACAAGGATTTTCCAGAGGCGTCGGATCCCTTTCCCTGGTTTTCCCGGCGGAAAACCAAAATAACTCAATTAAAGAATTTCCATGAATCCCGGCCGGTTACCAGCGGATACATATTTATGATCTGATCATTCCCGTGCTAGGAATTTGAATCGCCCCGGCGAGCGGAAGCAACTCTGCCGTGCACCTTAAACTCCTCTGACTTTATTGGTCCGACGCGACCAAAACGAGGAAACTTTGCGAATCGCCTACAGATTTTATTTCTTTTCTAGTTAAGCGAATTAGAGAACATTCCACGAGGCGGTGGAAGATAGCTTTGTAGAGATACTTACAGAGCATATATTATTGGAATGCATTAACAGGTAAGAAAAGATGTTGAAAAGTAAAACATGATTATATATAAAAATAGTCATGATTAAATAGAAATATACTAATTGTGTATAAATAATTAAAACAGTTTGATTATAAAGAATATCGAATTAATAAATGACGTATTATCAATTTCTATAGTCGAAAATGGCTATTATAGTCTTCCAGTGCTTTAAAGGTCTCCTACCTTCGTAGTTGGATAATCAGATCGCATCTGTCCGCTACATGGTAGACTTATACTACTTACTTCCGTACTAAAGATTTATCCTCCCTACGTCATAGAATCTTTTACTGGCAATATTCCTTTCAGTAGCTTACATCTCTCCAAGTTATTCAGCTCTTTTCCGTATTAATTACTTTGATCAATTAAATGGTATCTGCCATCTAATTACCATCATGAACATCCCCTTAGCAAAAGCCATTGAAACATAGCGGTGTAAAAAACGAAGGGTATCTCGAAATGGCGATACTGGGGGAATGAAGACGACGAAAAATTATCGAACCAGTCTAAATCACGTCTTGCAAAAAAAAAAAATAAAAAAGAAAATGAGCAGCAAAGGAAGACGAGAAAATACCAAAAAGAAAGGGAAAGAGTAAAACAGAGAGATAAAAAGCCGAGCTGCGTACGTGTCTTTTGCGAGGATCATAAAAACCGTTGACACGTTCAGCATTCACGGCCCTCAAACGCGAAACCGTACAAAATTGCACACGCCCCGGGCTGCTGCAGCCACAAGGCAATTACTCGACCTGGTCTGCTCGCGTTCTTAAAAATTGCGTTTAACACCGCGGAGAGGCAAAGCGCGAGCGGGACGATCCAGGAATTGCGAGAGAGAAACAGTGTTGGCTGGCTCTGTGCACCGACCGTTCACTTCGGCCGCGTGTAAAGGGTTTGCATGCCCTCTTCCGCGATTCTGTCTCTCTTTGTCCCCGTGTTTTCCTCCGGCTTGCTCTTTCGAGAGAACCTGAAGCCGAGCACTTCGGACAGAGACAGGTAGAGGGAAAAGAAGGTAGTAAGAGCGAGGAAGTAGGAAAGGATCCGAAAAGAGAAAAAAAACATATAGATAGAGGTAGATGGAGACGGGGGTTGAAGCGGATGTGGAGTATCCGAAGACTGTAGAGAGAAGGCAAAAAGGAGGGAAAAATAAAGAAGAAAAAAAGATGGCGCAGACAGCGGTGGCAGGAAGTCGAGGCCAAGAAAGGAGAGTGGATAAAGGAAAGAGGACGGGGACGCGAAAGGAGAAGAGAAGAGAGTCTCGAGGAGGGGTGGCGACGGGCAGCGGTTGGATTTCATTTCGTCTTGTCTCTTTGATGTCCGTGATGCGTGCTGCTGGCCCGCTTCTGCCTTTTTAACAAACTCATCTCCTCGGCGACCCTTAATCTCCGCCCTTTGGGCCGTTCTATCCACCTTTCTTTCCTTTCCCTGCCACTCTGTAAGGGAACCTGTGCACGTGTATTAAACTGTATTTGTGCAAATATGTATATACTTGTCTGTGACTATGTGTGTGTACGCGTGCAGAAGAGAGACGGAAGCGAGCTCACGCTCTCTTTAGAAACAGAGAGAACGTATAGGCGCGTGTGTGTATGTGCATGTGCGCGCGTGCGACTATAGGATGTCTCCTGGCTCTTTATATAACTGCAAATATCTGAGCACGGTGCGCATTACGCCATTTATGTGGTGGCAGGTTCCAGTAAAGATCACTATCTTCCGCATGAATCGCCTAACTCCGCCGCTATCCTGCTTCACGGAGATTATTTCCAAGCTAGGCAATGTGGTACACGGTATTTTATCGGCTCCGGGACAGATACGGTTTCTAGCCAATTTCTTTGCGAGCTTCTCGCTGCTATGGGATCGATTTAAGCAACCGCCATTTGAATATCTCCGTCATACTTCTGATAGTTCTTCGTTTTCGTAAAATGATGCTTAACGATATTCCTGAATGATCGAAAAATGGATAAAGTTCATTAAACAATGAAGAGACACGTTTGGATTCTAAATATATATTACTTTTTGGTTTTAAAAATTATTACTCTGCTACAAGCAAGATAATAAACGATATATATCGAATCAAAAATGCAGTTTTTTAAATAGATTTGTGTATTCTTTAAAATTATCCCTCTGAGGTTTATAGAATTCTTCCTTTCTAAGGAAGTATTTACAACGATATATAATACTCAGCATAAATTTTTAAATATCAAAAAAGTAAAAGCTTCGTTAACTTGCATTAATCACATCCAAAAATGACCAATAAAAACGTAGTTTAAACTTCAAGATTTCGATTTACTTCTGAAATTACCCTCACAAATTCTATCTCTCCAATTCATTCAACGAAATATCTTCGAAATTGACCTCTTTCCTCTCGAGTATTTCCATATCCACCCTTCGTCGTAGGACTCGTCTTTTTATTTTCAAAACACGATCATTACTGAACTTTATTGCTTCGTAACGATCGGGCTCCCCCGAGTAGAACATCGTTTGCGGAAAAGGGTCACATCCGCATTGTGCTCGCGAAAATTAAGTGGCCCCTTTTGTACGGGCATCCCCTCGTCGTCGATGATCGTCGTGGCTCGTCGCCGTCCGTGGCTATTACGCGAAAAAGGGACGAAATGTTTCGACGCGATTATGCCGTGGAACGACGCTGTCTATGAACATAAGTCATGATCCTGGCGAGGAGGTGCTGCAAAAAGGGGTTGCAAGGAAGAATTTCCGTGCGAACTACGCAAACTACGGTCACGAGTGTTTAGTCGCACGTGTCACCGTCTTCAGCTTCCGACTGCGAGCATAATTTTGTTCGACGCCCGTTGCTTGTTCGTGTGAGCCAATTTGAAATTGCTAGCGAACAGAAAATTCTTTATATTTTTTGAAAAATTAAATTATTTTAATATTAATTAAATTATACAAGTTTGGATTTGTTAAAGCAGATGAAAGAATACAATGAATACTCTTTTGATTTTGATTTAATGTATTACACGGGGCAGAATTTTGTGCAGAATTGTAACAAAGAAGCGTTTTAGTGTGAAATGGTTTAATGAAATTTAACTGGTTCTGTTTGAAGCAAAAAACAGTACGAACTACTACATATTCCACCTGACAAATAAATAAAGCAGGAAGTTTGCTAAACTTGTATAAATTCTCTTATACTAGTCTTCTTCCATCTTACATTATTATTCTCAACAATCCCTCAAACAAAACCCACACGATATTCGTCCAGCCCCACCAACATCAATCATCTCTTAAAACAAAAGACCTACTACGGCAAAAGAAAAGTTGAAAGGAAGAAACAATTTTCTCTGGAAACGAACGAAAATCCCATGTGCCAATAAAAGTACCAACATTAACTAGGCGTATTCTCTCTTTCATCTTTCACCCTCTTCTTCTACTCAACTAATCTAAACCCTCAAACAAAACTCGCACAATATTCGCCCAATTCCATCAACAGCCTCTTTCAAAACACAAAACCTCTCGTACCCACGAAGAAGTTAAAAGAAACACACGATTCTCACTACAGAGGAGCACACACCATACATCCGCAGAAATACCAAAGCAGAGGGGATCCTATGAAACGGGGCTCGTCTCCCGAATTCGCCCCATTCGCGTCTCGCGTGGGAGCGGCCGCGTGCTATCGCCGCGTTATTAGTATGGAGGCGAGAGGGTTTTCTAGGAGCGTCGATATGGCCAGAAGAAAAGGGGGTTGGCTGGTCGTAAAGGGGTTGCGGGAGGCTGTACGTGGGAGGTCTTGGTTTCGGTTTGGCGCGGATGAAGCGTGGCCGCTTCCACGCGCCACGGGGGTCCTTGTTAGGGGCGAGGAACGACGAGGAAACGACACGCACCCCCTGTGTCCCTGGGGTCTCTTTTCTTCGACTGGAACCTCACGCTCGTTACCGCATTTACCACCTTCCTCACCTCCCTATTTTGTCGTCATTTGCATTTATCGTCCCTGTGCGGCGTTCGTCCACGTTTCCACTAGGTTGCCTATATTTTTAATATCAATGGATCGTTTCTCCTCTCGGGGGTCCTACGGAAGGAATCCGAGCCTCGTAACCGTTTTGCGGCGGGCCCCTGTACGTGGGATTTCTGTGACGCGCTGGCGGAAATAATTTACGATCGGGCGCCTGGAATTCTTTTTTGGATACTTTGGTAACGCCGTTGGCGTTTATTGACGTATCGAGTGATTTTGGGGTTGCGGTAAGTGATAGGGAGACGGTGAATAGGCAATTAACGAGAGTCGTCAGTGGCCACCGAGGGAGTAATCGCGCAATGACGGACGTTTAAGTATGCCTGAGACTGTGGTTACTGGAGAATCGTGTCTGTTATCAATTGTAGAAATGCAAGTAGTTTCAAAGATGGTGAATTAGAAACATTACTATATAACAATGATATAATACTCTTATTTGTCTGTACCTTTGTGAAATGGACAGTTATTTTCATATCTTTATAATAAATGGGATACTTTTAGATATTTTAAACATTCACTTCCATGCGATATTTATCCTGATAACGCAAGTCTAATAATGAAAATTATTAAGAAACGAAAGTACTGAGATAACCAACCAATTCATATGAAAATACATCGATTAGTTGTAATAATTACACTTTCTTAAATGTACACAGAATCTTGCGACTTTATACTTTACTGATCACTCACCTTTCATATTCTGCATAAGAAGGGATCATTCCATAACGAACATACTTTATGATGCCGCGATTAGCATTTATTAGAAGCGCTTGAGATTCTGGCATGAACTGTACGTAGCGGTGAAGGAAGAGGGTTAACTCCATAAGTATCTACGTACAAACTATACTTTGATCAATAGATATGCATAAATTTAAGGGTGAGTTTGTGTTTAAATTTTCAGAATTTATAATATCTTTATTTTCTACTTAAGATAATCAATTGTATATCAACGTTTCGTTATTATTAAGAGGTATTAACTCCTAAATACCTTATCATTGATCAAAACCACGTTTGGAGGTATTAATCGACGATCGTAAATCACTGAATGGAATCGGCTACGTCAGCTCGGTTCATAATGCGAATTATCGAAATACGGAGGTGGTTGAAAGCTCGAAATTCGCAATATATTTCTACATAAACTTCTCGCTCCATCTTCGTATCTCGAAATAAATTATCCAATATTTACGTATGAAAACAATTCTATATATTTCCTATGTAGATTGTAGAACCTTTCTTTTAGATAAAACATAATCCTCGATTGGCACTCACGTTCTATGATTCACAAACTCGGACTAAATTACTTAACTTTTAACTATTTTATTTTAATATATATACATATTCAACAAATCTATCAATCTATTCAACAAAAAAAGGTTTATCAGATAATATAAAGTATAAAATGTCCCTTTAATTCGAGTCTTACTTCAATTCTTGTGATCATAAGATCCATTTAGAGTTGAAAAGACAAAATCATTCTACGTAACATTCTCTTATATATTACACGTATATCGGATTTATCGCGTAGAAATTACCATAGAATTTCAGGTCATTTCATTCGGAACGGGTCAAATATAGTGAAACGAATTCAACGATATTGTGCGATATTCGCTACTACCTATCTTGGTCCTCGATTCACTCGCTGTTATTGAACGTCTTCGCCAGATCGTCCGTAGGAACGGTTCCATTTGGCTCGTTGTCCGTCGCGTGCAAACTACCGCAGGAAAAGCCGGATGATATTCTTGGCCTGTAACAGCGGTACAATGGTTCGTGACGACACTAACGCGAACGTCGTAATCTTAACGGGAAATTATTATGAAAAGAAGGAAAATGATAGGAAACTCGTTTTCAGTCTGTTATTTGTTAAATACATATTTCGAAGTTGTTAATTCTACAATTTTCTAATTTCTTAATTGTAAATTGTTCATTATCTTATTATACTGTTAAGTTGTTTACATTTCACGAAACCGTTTTATCATTAAGTTACCGATATTTCATTCCGTAATTTAACCAGTTCCGCATCTTTTTCATCGACTGCCTTTATTTAAAGTTTTAAAATAAACAACCGTCCACTGCTCTCCCCAACAGCCCCAAATATTTTACCAAAATTCGGCAAAAATGAAACCGCCGCAATTTTATCGGTAATGTTGTCTAGATAATTGCATGAATGCGACGTATGCGTCGAAAGCTACAGCTATATTAAAACAATCCCTATATATATCAACAGAAAATATTACACAGCTATACCAAAAATCGCCAAATATTCACCGAACCGCGAAACTTGTAATTTTCCAACTGACCTCTCGTCACTTTTAGGTATCATACTCTACAAAACTAACTTAAACCGATTTGCCAATTTTGCAAACATCCCTCGAGGGAGTTTCACATTGTAGCGCTAACCGTGGTCGAATATCGGTCTGAATACATCCCCGTTGACGGTGGCGGACGAAAAACGACTGTCGCGTCCATTGTTTCCCGCGGTTGCCCGTTTCAGATTTTCTATACCCGGAGAACGTAATCGCGGGATAACGTCTGTTTTTAAGCGGTAAATTCGAAACACGATGCACGTGAATAGCATAGGAGAGCGGCGCGACGGGAATCGGCAGTCGATCGCGGGCTCGCGGGATAGGTATCAGCGTGCCCTTTAAATCAAAAAATCCAATCCCCTCGAAAACACGAGTCTGACAATACTGGTCGAGCAGCAGCAGCCGGGCATCCGGTATTTCGCGGAGCTCCACCGGCATCAATCCGGGTTATACGTGCTCGTAACGTATCTGGCCTGGCGTTTCGTTCTCGTACACGGTCGCGCGCGCACACACCTACCATCCATTCGATAACCCAAATAACGAGTTCCCAGAGAACCGGCGACAAACGGGCCATGATCCTTTTCGACGATTTGCCGTTGGTAAATAGAGCCGCCTTTATGGCCGCGCCGCGAATACCGGCTCGTGTAATATCGCGACAGGTAATTTCCAGGTAATGGGATTTCATTATGGACCGATATTGACTGCAGATCATGTCTTTTTTTTTTATGAGTAGTTAAATCGATGTGGTTCGTCTGTTTCGGTATCTTCATTTTTGGTTTCTTTTAATAAGAAAGCGAATATTGGCGTAGGTATCTTAATTTGTGAGAGGAATTAATGCATATTTAGAATCCTTTAAAGGCTTGGTTAAACGTAATGATTCTGTTGATATTTGGAACATTCGTCGTGTAATTGTAGGAAAATCGGTAGGGAAATTTGGAAAGAGAGCACAATAGCAAGTGTACTACTGTATACGCTGTATTCAGGAGATACGAAGGAAATAAAATGAATAAGAGAAATAGAAAGACTGAGAGAGCAAGTAGGCAACAGATAGATAAAACTCGAGCCGGAAAGAACCAGAAGCTGGAGTGCGACAAAATGCAATATACTGAAGACATAACAGAGAAATCACGACAACATGGGCGAAAACCAAAGGGAACGAAGCGATCACCAAATACCGTGTAGTAACAGTTAGCGATAAGAATAGTAATCAGCAATAAGAGCAAGCAAAGAATCTACACGGATCGTAGGTTGTGAGAACGTAGTATGAGTGAGATAAAGAGGTGTTTGATTTCTTTTACTAAAGTAGCATATTTATGTTACAATTTATAAAAGGTATTAGTGGATATTTAGAATGCGCCGAAAGTCTGCTTAGATACAATGAATCTAATGTAAGTGTATTTGTAATTAAATGATTGTCGGAATATTACAGAACTATAATAGATATACTCGATTCTCGGATATCAATTAGTTTATATCATACTGCCATAATTACATGTATCATATTTACGGTAGACCCTACTTGAATTCCACAAACTTCTATAAAATCTCCACCACAGATATCCCTTGCTTTACAAAATCCTTGATCATCATCTCGTACGTATCTCCCGCCCAAATCTAAAAGCCGCTACCGTAGCACAAAGATACATTATCCTCGTCCTCTTCAACAAAAGCACAGGTGGTCTATGTGTGCCTAGAGTCGTGTATCGCGTATGCTATCGAGATCGCGGATTGCCACCTGGTCTATCTATCCCTCTTGAATGGATCTCTGAATCTCAGTTGCTCGATCCACGGAAGAGGAGTATCGATAGTGGATAGTAGGAGGCGCGCAGTAGATTCAGTCCGTGCGTAGACAGACACGCTATAAGCAGCCGGGCAAGCATAGGGACAGGCAGGTACTAACGTGCAGGCGATACACCGGGAAGCAAGCAGGCTAACAGGCAGGCAGGCAGGCAAGCAGACGGGATAGGCATGCTATGTTAGGCCGTTTGGCTGCCTGACTGGCTGACTGGCGGGATGGCTGGCTATCGAGCGACGCCGATGCAATTCCAATTCCTGGCTGTCAGCGGCAGAGCTGCGGGAGACGCGTCCATTCGTGATCAGCCTCCCGTGAAATCCTGTGCCTCCCCCGGCTCACCCCGAAACGAAACCCACTCATACCCTCTCGCTTTTCACCTATCGGTTTCTCTATCTATCTCGCATTCGCTCGGTCTCTCCTTCAACGTATTCCGCTTCCCTCTGTCCCAATATCGGTCCTCGTCTAACCTTCTGTCTTATTCGCTCGCGTATCTGGCTGCTGTCAACCGGCCCCCGAAATTCCCCGGCATCTCTGTTTTCCGCTGAACATCGGCTCCCCCTTTCGCCGTTCCAACCGTGTTAATGCGTCAAATGCGTGGCATCCGCGGATCCTGAGTTTCGCGTCCTAAAGAGCTCGATGCCTCCATTCAAGCCAATTTGCTGAGCTGGCTATGGCCATTCGCGCGCGAGGACACGCGATGATCAGTCTAGGCAGATGCCTTGCAAAGTGGAATGTCGTAAGGTCGTTTGCGCGCTGGGACGTGGAGCGAATCTTGTTGAAACATTTTTTTTACTAATATCCTTATATGTTTCTATGACGATAGATCGTGAAGAAAGTATTATTCTACATTTTAGTTCCTTAAATCTTTAGGCTAAAAAATGGTGATAAGGTAGTGTTTCGCTTGGTTTATACGGAGTAACTTACTTTCATGAATGTATTCATTGCCGAATTTTCTGCAAAGCAACTTTCCACCAAATACGAAACAGATCCAAGTACTAATCTGCAACCTCTACATAATTCAGTTTTCCTATGATCAAGGGTAGCCTCGACCAGATCTACATTAACGTCATCCAATTTCACATATCTCCACTTATTCATAATCATCGCACACAAGTTAGAAAACGTATCACTCTCCGTACCAAAGCTTACGAAACGACGAGATCCATAACAAAGATCCAGGCCAAATCAGGGACACAGCGAGTCTATCTTCAACCCTGATAGCAACGAAACTCGCAGATGTTCGGAGAAGTAGATAAAAAGGGAAGAAAAGGAGATAAACGTCGTTACACACGCGGATTCAGATACGTAGGTATTGTCGGCTGGTTATATGACTTCGTCCCTCGACATCGGTCTATATCGTATCTCCGGCTATCTTGCTCGTCGACGTTGGATTCTTTCACCAGGGGCGTGTGCTCGGCTACGACGAAAGGGAGACAACGAACGAACGAACGAACGAACGAACGAACGAACGAACGAACGAACGAACGAACGAACGAACGAACGAACGAACGAACGAACGAACGAACGAATGAACGAGTGGACGAGCAAGAAAAAGAAAGACGGAAACCTGAACGGGAAGAGAAAGGAGAAAAGAGGCGGCAGAGACAACGCGAGGGAAGGATGCACGAAGAGGTACGGCGCGGCGGTGAGATTGCCCTAACACACAACACAATCCGGCGGCTTCGTCTGCTTCGATGGATTTTAAAAGATCCCCGAGATTATTACTTTTTCCTTTTCTTTCATTTTCATTCTTCTATTATTATTTCAGAGGAGCGAGGAGCGGATGGTTGCGCCCGCGCAACCCTCCCCTACCACCCTCCTCTCGTTCTAACTCCCTTACTCCCTGTTTCTTTCTCTGTTTCTCTTCCGTGTGTTTATACCTATACAGCCGTGCCTTCGTTGGACGTGGTTGGAGTTTGTGTACGTATTGGTCGCGTCCCAGGTTGAGCTAGGCTGCGTTTGGGTTGGGTTGGATGCGTGGAAACCATGGACGACTTTGGGTAGGCTCGTTGGTTTCCCGCCGCGACTATCGGCGCGTATTGAAGCTCATCGTCACGGAAGTAACGTCGGGACAACGGCAGCGGCCTGAACCGGAGTGAGGACAGAGACGAGAGCGGTAGAAAAAGAGGAACGTGGCCGCAGAGTGGATGGAAGAAGCGAGAAAGAGAGCAAAGGGTGAGGAGAGAGGGTAAAAGAGAAATAGAGAGGGTTGATACGGAACGATACGGGACAGGGATAAAAACGATAAGACAGAGAGAGACGGCGTTATGCGCCGCGAGTAAGAAAGGAGGAAGCGGAGGGAAGAGTGGCACACCAGATGCTACCGCTCTACGCCACCGACGAACCCCGCTCGTGCCTTTACTTCCATTTCGTGTCGATGTTCCACGGGCTTTTCCTGCCCTAGCGTCGCGGTTAAAGGAACGCACCAAGATATGCAGGTGAATAATTCTGTCCGGCCGATAATAGTTCCTCGGCTATCGCGACGGTGCGCGCAGATTTACTGAATCAACGTCGAGACTGGAACCAGAGTTTGCGTCGTTTGCTTGTTAGTCTGGGCATACGTAGATTTTGCATAATATGTTTTATGTTATATATTTTATCTATATTGGTATATTGGACCATTGAGTGATCACGAATTCTTAACGTAATTCGAGTTATTTGTAATTGTACTAATCTATATCTATCCTTACATCTAAGTAGGAAATAAGATTGTGTCGTATCTACGTAATGAAATAAATTATTCCATCTCTCGATTTCTAATATTTAGACAAATTTTTAAGTACCTATTGCGTATAATTTATCATTGAAAATATGTAAAATTCGCATGGAATTCAATATATATATATGTAATCAACGACAATTGTCAAATCAAGTCTTCTACAAATTACATCTCCACGCGCTTAACCGTGAAGTTTCTGAAAATTCGTCAGAATTCTGCCACCACATCCCTTAATCCGCAGTCTGGTTGGGCGTGAAAGGCGATGGTAGCATCCTCGTATCCTCTCGAAGAGCATAAGGCACCAGGTTCGATCAATCCGTTCGAATCCCATACGAGTTACGATCTTCGTCGCAGCACAATACGCGCCGGTTCTCACAAAGGCGGAATCCGAACGCTATTATTAACTCCGGCAGATTTCTTACAATGCCGGATTTAGTAAGGGTTGTCCCATTAAGTACAGTTGATCACACTCGAGCTGCAGGTAAAGTACAGGTGTGGATATCGGAAAGTTAAATCCGCTGAAGCGCGTTCTTTCACAATGCGGTTGAAACCATAATGAGCCGGCGAGATCGTTGCGTTTACAGTTCGTTTGTGAAAGCGCGTGTATACGTTATTTTTGGTACGTGTACTTTGGCTCTTTAAGTTCGAAAGTTTCTATCTAGAGAGACCATTTAACCATGAAACATATATTGATATTTGTAGCATTAAATATCGAATATATAACGGAATATGGTAAAATTAGCGGAAGACTCAATTTAGATACAACTGACAGAACTGATAGCAAACTTTGCTCGGAACAGTATTACGGTATTTAGTATTCAAGTCCGCAACGGGTCTCTAAATGTGAACTTTTGCTCATCATCTACTTGTAATTTTCTATTTGAAAAACTAATAGGAATTATACTTGCTGAAATTTTCTCCTTAAAAATTGATCCGCCAAATTCATCAATGCTTTAATGCTATAGGAAGTGTATTTAGAAGATAACAAATTTGAGGATTGAAAAAGAGATCGATAGATGAGAAACTGAATTAACTTCGTTCATCTACACGTAGTTCCTAAACATCGATTTACCCAGTTGTCGGAACGTAAATACAACTGGGAACGCAGAACGTAGAACTAACTTCGAAACAAAGGAAAATGGGACGATGTATTTGTGCGAACGAAACATGTCGCCATCAAATCCCGGATCTACCTCAGAATCTATTTCCATGTATTCTAAATCCTTGTATTTAACCCAGAACTTGCTTTTCTGAAAACCACGTGTTTTCTTGTATTCGTTATTTCGCTTCAAAGTTATTTTAGTCCCTGCTAATTGTATTTACTTGCACCGACAAAGAACGTGGAAGCAAAAAAAAAAAAATGCTTCTACTTATCGAAACATAATTTCTAATTTTCAGGAACTTCATTGAGAAAAGACGCTAAAATTATTTGTTTATCGTACAAAAAATTCTCGAAATATAATAATAATAGAATGTTTACTTTTCAACGTCAATTACGTTAAAAAGTCTTTTGAAAAATCTATATGAAAGCTGTATCCTCGTATTCTAAAATATCTATACAACGATAAAGTTTCAATGCGATAAAAAATTGGAAGGATTAGTTAAAGTATAATAAAAACAAGATTAGAATAAGAGTAGTTTGAACTTTCAATCAACAAAGATGTTTGACGCAAGCGAAGGTAGTGTACGTAAGAGTTGTTGCACAGTCGAAGTTGAAGATGTTATACAGCTCGGCAGACCGAGTCGGGCGGAAATAAGATCACAATAGCTCTCCTCGGTTAAGACAGTATTACATAGCGGCACCACGGTGTAACAAGGATAAGCTCCTAAAAGCTGCAGTCTATATTCCCGCGGCCAATCGTTGTGTACATTGATCCCTTCTGTGTGCTTCATGCTCTGCCAAGCATCTCGTGCGCATTTCAAAGGATTTTTGCCAACGACACCTCGGCTAAAAGCTTATTCAAGCTGCGAATCTTTCGGTATAATCGCCACATTGTACCTCGTACCTTATTCTTGCGTTTCCCGATTCCTTTCGAATTAAAATCCCTGTAAAAACCTCAAACACGCGCCAATTTCTATCTTATGATGTCTTTCATGATTGTCTGGTCGCTGACTTTTTATCTGACTTTATGCAAATCAATAAAAATTAAAATGGCCCGATAGAATAGAATAGAATAGATTGCCGCGTAAATCCCGGACACTTGTTAATCTTAAACACAAACTTTACTAAAGTAGATCTATAACGAAGTGTCCAAAATACAGTACTGTAATATATAATACATATAATACAGTTATCCTTACAATACGCTCAATTAATCAATATCAACTTTATTTGACGTCGCAAAATACCCACTTGTGTCTGTTCCAAACGTATCGAATAGCCCACAACTTACGAACAATGTGGTATCTCGTTCAAGAAACGCGACAAGGGATCCAGTCTGTCGAAAAGAAACCCGAAAATGTCCAAGCTTCGACCCATCTTCACCATGGTCGCTCTTCGTCAATTCTTTCTGTCATAGATAACTTGGTCGCGGGGAAGAGGGACGGGGGTCGGGTATGGGTCAAGTTGGTGGGTTCGCCGATTTCTCGCGTGTACGGAACCTACGATACATCATTTTCGGCTGGGATGATCTTACGGTAGATTTACCATTTGTACAGTTTATGGGCGTCGGTCTGGGCCATAAACTTGCTTGGCAATGACGGGAGCGCGGCTCGCCGTCGACCAAGTTGGGTAAGCTCTAGCCGAAGCCTGGATACTACGGCCACTCTGGTAACGATGAGAGAGTAAAGCGAGCACAGGAGCAAGAGTGAGAAAGAAAGAAGGGAAATCTCGTGGCTCGAAAGAACCTTATCGGGAGGTGGAAGTAGTTGGGGATCCTGCGGAGGCAATAATCGTGTCCCCCAGGTTGCGCCACCGACGAAAGTGCCGTCGATCTATTGCTCCTCGCTAACCTACGTCCCGTCGAGCACCATTACTCCGGCCAGGCACTCGGAAGATTCTTGTTTCCTCGCGCAAAAATCCGTTCAGCCCAATGTTCGTTCAGCAATGAAATAGTTACCGGGTGTCGCGCTTGTCGTCTGCGACGGTGCGATTTTCTATAAGCTTGTTGACTGTTCTTTGGCCAGTTCGCATGCAGGGAGATCCTGTCAGACTATGGCAAACTACTAGTCGAAAGTTTGGAATCACTTTTCCGCTTGTAACGTAGACATTATACCGAAACTTCGAAGGTAATCGCGTGATTAAATTTGAAACTACTAGTACAGAGATCTCTTGACCAAAGAATATTCTGAGTAACAGGTTATTAAGCTGACGTATCTTCTTCTAATTCCCGGATTCGATAGAATTTACAGAGAGATTCTCGACTAATCTTTCTCAAAAAGATTCTTAAATAAAAGTTCCGAAAAGGCTGAAATACTTTTCAAAAATTCTTGTTTATGAAAGCACAGTGTTCTTTCGCAACGGAAACATTCGTATCTGTAATAGAAACGCGCTGAATAATCGCGTTACGGAGATCGGCAGGCATTTGTGCGCGAGTCCCGACGTCTCGCGATCGAACAACAACGGTTACAAAGCTTATTAGTGGGAACGCGAATGGAAGAAAGAGTCGCGGCGATCGTTATTGTGCAGGGAAACAATGTATCGAAAGCGCAATTATCGGAATGTGCTCATTTTCCAGGAGGAGTTAGCGCGAGCGCGTAACGACGCGTACAAATTCGATCCGGCGTTCACGTCGCGGGCTTAATGTGAATCGGATCACCGTCGATTCGTCGCGGAACACGGTAAATCCTTTTTACGCCGGTGTCATTCATCGATTCCAGGATCCGTTTATAACCAGAGAACGGAAACGCCTACGCTAGACAGGCCGGGGAAAATCTTCCACGTTTTAGAGAATTTTCTTTTCCATTCGTGTCCCTGTTTTTTGTTATTCTATTTCTCTTTTGGTGTACGTTCCATTGTTAGTAAACGCGCGAATTTATTACGTACGTATCTCTCCAAATCTCCTTCTTTATAGATGGCTTTTCATCATTAAAGTTGATTTTTGTTTTTCCTCTTCGAACATTCTTTATTTATCCAACAGTCATTTATGAAAGCAAGCAAGATGAGAAAGCGATCATTTCTTGGATATATAGGATTAGACTTTATCTCTTCGATTAAGAGTTTGTTAGAACCGTAGTTGCCATAACGCGGTTGATGAATCGATTTTAAATGCGGCTTGTATCAAATTGGTACTGATGGTTATTCGATAAGTAAATTAAAGTGATCGATAATTAAATTATAAATTATCGAAGAACGACAGGGAACAAAATCAGTTTAACGTAACGGCTTTCCAATAATACCTTAGGATTTTTATTTCCACCCACCGTACTAGCCAATTTTCGATCGTTTCGTCAATTTGCATTTTAAAAGACAGAAGCTTTAAAATAAAACACTAATCAGAGTCCAATTTTATGAATATGTTCTATTACGCCTCGCACCTCTTCCTTATCTCGCTCATTCTCTACTCTCTCTTCGCGTCACCCTTTCCTCCCTCAATTCTTCCTCCTGCCACGTTCAATCTAATACGTCCACATTTCGTCTTTGTCCAAGCCATCCAATCGTCCATTCTCCGTGTCCTAAATCTTCTTCGCGTCCATGTTCGCAAATTACTCTCTCATCCTTTCCCCTTAACCCACTTTCCACCGTTTTCCTCTTCTTCCCGCTCGTCTATCGCCATACTATCCTTTTCTCCTATCTCTTCTTTCTCCCATTTGTATCCGTACAATTTCTCCTATCCTCCGTCATCCTGTTTGTCCTATTTGTCCCCCCCGCCACCCCGTAGCCCACCCCTGTCTGCATGGATCAGAAGCCGAATGGAAATTAAATGCGCAGTCGGCCGTTACGCCGATTGATTTGTATTCTCCGATCTACCGGCGCTACGAGGAAGTGTGCTAAACTGCGGGATTTATGTTCTCTCCTAATTGCGTCGCCCCCACCCTCGGCTACCCCTCGCCGCCCTGTGCGTGCACCATGGATCTGGAAGAGAAGCCCTCGCTGCAGATTGCTTTCGCGTTTCCTGGAAAGTTCGATCGGAAAGCGGCGGTGGTCTGGGTTAAATAAGAGGAAAAATTGTGCCGTTTAATGGCGATGATAGAAAAGATGAATTGCTTAGCGAGGCAGATCCTATGGCGTTCGAAGACAGCGAATGCGAATGGGGTAACACGCAGTACGGATGCGTACAAATTATTTACTAAATCGGACGCGTGCGGATTATTGGAAGGACAACGTGTTATTACTTTTGGCGAGAAAAATATCAAGGACTCGAGAAACAGGCATTCGTTAGACATGGACATGGATGAGGGGATGCGAACGTTTAACGCAATATGCTATGTGACAATATGTGCAATATGCTGTATCAATTATCGTAAATGAAATGTAATATTAAATTCTTGAGGTTCAAATCCTGTTCTTCGTCTATTCCTTTATTTTCGATTTTAAGGGAGTCGGTAGAAAAGTAGTAAAAGTATATTTTTTTACAGTATATTAGAAACGATACGTAATATTCGCTTTTGTAATATTTAGGAAATTTCATTACGAATTCTCCAATTTTTAAGCATACGCATAGTAGTGTATTTTAATGTTTAAAGGTATACGCGCACAAATTTCTCTCATTTAGTTTCTACGCACAATATACACATACTTCTTCTATCGCTTGAATTAAATAAGCTGTGGTATATACAACATATATATATATATAATTTTATTAATTTATGTAATATATATAAGTACATATAATACTAATCAAATTACTTTATTTATAACCGATCTGCTTGTTTGCTTCAGAATTTCTGTCGTTTCTAAATTAAGCACGCGATAATGTCAATTGTCACTGCTTTTATCATTTTCAGTCACCGATTTCAGGCTCCATATAGGCGGATGCAATTCTTCCCTTGCGTCGAAGCTTCTTCGAAACGAATCGTATTTAGCAGCGATGGAGTAGTATTTTTAGTCGTTGCGTGTATTTTTAGGGTCTGTATCGCGTGTACAAAGTCGTCCATCCGTGTACTCGTTGGGGTCCGCCGCGTCGAACTGTTTCGTCGAACAAACTTCGCACAAGGGTAGGCGAAACTTTTTTTTTTCGCGTCTATTAATAAAGAAGAAGCATCGAGAAAAGACTCGCGACGCTTCGTTCGCTTCATCGTTTCACTCTTCTTCTCTTCCTCTGATTTCGATGGTGAGAATCAACGGATCAAATTTACACCGGTTATACGACCCGTGATGGAATTATTTGTATCGTCGCGCGCCGACGATTCGGTGACGGTTCACGGTAAAATTCACGATTGAAACGTCGGGCTGCCTGGCGAGAGCGTTTAATTATCGGATTGCTAGACTGACTCGATTATCGCATGCTCGATGATTTTCTCCCCTACCGCGCGATAATCGTTAATGTAATGTAATAACGGGGAAAAAATCAGGCGGAAGCGCGTGAATCAAACCCCGGAGAAACATCATATACTCCAGTCCTGTATTAATAATAGCGTACGTATGATAACGCGTCGGCGGAGCCTGTCGTTGAATGGAAGTCATTATCATAGATAACTCGAGCCCCTGCATCGTTTCGTCCCAGCCTCTCTTCGTGGATCCATCCTGCATATATATAGAACATCCCTCGACCCTTTTTCTCTCGCTCTACTTACGAGCGCCGAACGAATTTATATAATCGAGTTTACGTAAGTTGTATTTATATGGGCCGCGTTTTCGACGATTATGCAAAGCGGCCTAGCTGACAGGCAAATGTATTTATGGCAGTTCTCATGTTGTATAAGAATTGATTTTCAGGGTGGTAGATAAAGATAGATAGGAGTACGTGATGCAAGTACGGAAGAGATGAGGCGGTTACACTATTTCTTTATATCGTTGAGTGAGAGAGAGAGAGAGAGAGAGATTGTAGAATATATAGTATATAATTAATGGATAATTGTGTTGAATGTTGTTTATCCTATTTGATGGTGTGAAATTGCGGTTGAAATATAGTTGATGATATTTGGTTCAAAATGAATTTCAAGCAATAAATCTCAATGGTGCTGACATCTAGGGAGCGCGATTGGTATCACTCGTTAATATGTAATTAGACTCAAAACTCGATAAAGAATAAAGAATAAAAATGAAGCTAATTATTCTTTATAATATATATATTTTTGTATATATTATGTGAGGAAATTATCTGTTTTCTGTAAATTTACTACATACGTACTAGTATTACGTGGAAATTACTTTTCGAAATGAAATACATTTCGTTGCAATACACTAGCTGCGGATAAAATGATTCTCTTGATTTCGCATATGACATTATCGACTCAGTATAGAATAAGACTAGCATTTCAGTATCATTTCCGATATTATCGGTGCAGACTAAAATAGAATTCCACTAAAAAAAGGGTAGATGAGATGTTAAAAGAGGCTCCGTGTTTCACGTTCTGAAATACCGACCTCGGAAAAGAGCAGAGTGCTTTTTTACGCCCTCTACAATTTACAACTTCGCAGCGCGACGATTGTAATTATAAGCCCATTTGAATCATACGTTTGAACTCGCTAAACGAAACTTTAGTTGATAGATAATTAAATAAACTTCTGTTCACTAAATTCATTTATCCGAATGTGAAATTTATTATATGAAGAAGAAATCATAAGTACGTAGTAAAAACGTATTTGTCGCATGACAGGGTCAAACAAATAGAATTCTACCGTATATTAAATACAAATTACATACGTTACTAAATCAAATAACGTGAATAATTAAATTAATAATTAAAGTAAAACAATAATTTAACATAATCTTATATTAGAAAGTAAAATCGAGTTATGTGTGCAAAAACATATTGAATTTATATATTTATTAATATAATTATTGAGGAATGGTATATGCTTAGCATTAAGTTAAGAAAATTTATAACCAGCCATAAAATATTATGATGGATCGTACTAATCGTAAATCTAGTAAAAAAATTTTCGAAAAATCTGTAATTGTCATAAAATAAATAATCATTCTTAACCATTGGTAAATTTCATTTTTGAAAATAATACAGTAGAATATAGTACATTTACTTTTGTCGTAAACTGGCATTCAATATAAATTAGTACAGTTCCAAGTCGAAAACTAGTACCACAGAAGTGTAAATTTAATTTTAGGTTGTAAAAAATCTCAAAATTATGAAAATGGTAATTATAATGCATTACATATACGATAAAAATTAAAAAATTATTAAATTTTATTGTATTTCAATGGAAAAACCGCCTTTTATGACACTAACAAAACCGTTGTTTCCGTTCGACCTTTCGGCACCTTGTCAAGTGTACGCCATCAGCTATATAAGCAACACGCGACTCGCGCGCGAGCTCATTTGTCTGTGAACTCTCATACAGTGAAGATCGAAGAAGAACTGTTATAAATTAAGTTATCAATTTAAAAGTTTAAACTATTACTTTATAACGCTTAAGCTGTTTATTTACATCTAAGCCATTAATTTAAAATATATAGACGATTAATTTAACACATTTAAGCCATTGATTTATAACATTTACACTATTAATTTATAACATTTAAACCATTAATTTAAAACATTTACACTATTAATTTATAACATTTAAACCATTAATTTAAAACATTTACACTACTAATTTATAACATTTAAACCATTAATTTACAACATTTAAACTATTATTTTACAACAATTAAACTATTAATTTATAACATTTAAACTATTAATTTATAGCATTTAAACCATTAATTTACAACATTTAAGCTATTAATTTATAACATTTAAACCATTAATACAGCATTTAAGTCATTAATTTAAAACATTTAAGCTATTAATTTATAACATTTAAACTATTAATTTATAGCATTTAAACCATTAATTTACAACATTTAAGCTATTAATTTATAACATTTAAACTATTAATTTATAGCATTTAAGCCATTAATTTATAACATTTAAACTATTAATTTATAGCATTTAAACCATTAATTTACAGCATTTAAGCCATAAATTTATAACATTTAAACTATTAATTTATGACATTTAAACTATTAATTTATAGCATTTAAACCATTAATACAGCATTTAAGTCATTAATTTACAGCATTTAAACTATTATTTTACAACAATTAAACTATTAATTTATAACATTTAAACTATTAATTTATAGCATTTAAACCATTAATTTACAGCATTTAAGCCATTAATTTATAACATTTAAACTATTAATTTATAGCATTTAAATCATTAATTTACAGCATTTAAGTCATTAATTTAAAACATTTAGGCTATTAATTTATAACATTTAAACTATTAATTTATAGTATTTAAACCATTAATTTACAACATTTAAGCTATTAATTTATAACATTTAAGCTATTAATTTATAACATTTAAAACATTAATTTATTACATTTAAACTTATGGTAAACTAAACTTGTGTGTAAACTAAAATCAGTGACAACGTAAAGTGTAGCTATTGAGCGTCTATGGATGGTATATTATTCTTCGTGTCCACTCAAGACCAAGGAATTAACACCGTATTCATGGAATTGAAGAAACAGGTCTAATTTAATCGGAGACAACGAAACCTCATTATCCATTTGTGTATACTACAATTGGGGCAAGTTGCATGTTTTGGTTTTTTCACTGATAAGTTCAATTTTCAAATATGATTATGTGGATCCATATACTATACCTATTGTAATTAATATATTTCAATACACACTATTTCTTTGCTTTAAAATAATTTTACGTTTTCTGCCTCCAATGTTTAAAAACTCTTTACGTAAATGGGACCCGAGCGTAGTTACCTCCTCGTGATGGGTCCCGGTAATTGGTACCGTTTTCCAAAGAATAATACACTATTGGAAATATTATTGGAAACCGACATATATTAATATTTCATTATTACATTAGTACAGACATTAATTAATATTTCCGAGTATTACTATTTGAAAAACGATATAATAATAGTCTGGACTAAAACACCCCCGCAGGGACACCATGGGACACCATGGGACACCGCGGGACACCGTGGGATGCGTACGTTTTAGCCTTAATTATTCATAAGATAGATACCTACGTCAAGTGCATTGTGAACCCATTCTGTACAACGATACTTACCAATCGTGGAACGAAAAATAAAGATCTTTTCTTTCTTGATCCTCTCGCTTACCACACAGGAAATAGGTTGTTCTCGCGATCGCTCAAACGGATTTCAAACTGTCGCGTGACGTACTCGCTCGCGCGTATTCCGGGTGCGTGCGGGTCAACGTGCACTGGACAACTCTTTGGATTCGTAAGTCGTCCCAAGGACACCTCCGTCTTGGTTGCTGCTCGACAACTGCTCGATGTTTGCATTGGATCACGGGAGTTGTCGTCGCGCCGGTAATACTTGCGAATCTGTTGGGGATTCAGTCGTGGATTCACAGTCCTGTCCGATTGGTACTACTGTACTCGGACAGGGACTGTCAATTTCACGTCCTCCGTAATTCTGCTCGAGTGACCCGAGGGGGTGGATCCCACTACTCAGTTGAGGCCTTGCCTTCGTAATTCTGTTCAGCGAATTACCGTGCACTGTTGATTGATATACTACTGATTGATATAATCGTTGTGTATGCTTTGTTTTACGCTTGTAAAGGTTCATGTAACTGCTGCGTGGGAGATAAGTACAGTTAGGCTACGAAACAACTACCTCTTTACGCAGGCCCATGGTCAAGAACCAGACATTTTTGCCAATAGGTTGAATGTTGAGATGGGTGTGTGATGTTAAATAATTCATGGGAGGGTCTCGTGCGTAGTCACCTCCTCGTGGTGAGACCTGGTAATTGGCATCGTTTTTCAAAAATTAATCAGTTGATTAATCTTTGGAAAACGATGCCAAGCTAAGAACTACGCAACAGTCCAGTTTGGATCACCAAAAGCCACGAAAAGAATTTTGGATGATCTAGACTGGACTGCAACGTGGGACACCGTTGGACACCGTTGGACACCGTTGGACACCGTTGGACACCGTTGGACACCGTTGGACACCGTTGGACTACGTGGGACACCGTTGGACTACGTGGGACACCGTTGGACTACGTGGGACGCCGTGGGACATCGTCGGTCCAGTTTGGGTCACCAAAAGCCTCCAAGAGAATTTTGGATGATCTAGACTGGACTGCAACGTGGGACGCCGTGGGACATCGTCGGTCCAGTTTGGGTCACCAAAAGCCTCCAAGAGAATTTTGGATGATCTAGACTGGACTGCA